>JAHLJS010000003.1:32638768-33171083 GCA_038502445.1 Eremochloa ophiuroides
AGATTTTGAATCCACCTCATTCTATTTTCATTTGATTTTGAATTGAGTATTTGGGACCCTAAATGAATCTAAATGAAACAGTTTTCAACTATAAAGTTTTATAACTTCTCAAGATCTACGACTTTAATTTTGGTTTTATTGCCATCCGAGATCGTTTAAAAATTTTCAATTTCAAATTTAAGAAAATTCAGCCATAATGTTCGTATGATAAATGATTTCAAAAATGAAAAAGTTGGCAATTATAAAATTGCATAACATATCTATGTGGCATCCGGTCCAGTTTGGAATTTGGCCCGTTGTGCCCCCTGTGCAATTTCATGAGATGTTGTGGGGGGTTTAGTCCCACCATAGTTGTTTAGGGTAGGCTTGACCAACATATAAAGCTTCTTGAGTTCATCCCCCATCCCTGTGTTAACCGTTTTACGCGAAGTAAGGACGAAAGCGTAAGTGGGATGGTGCTAAGCGTAGTTCGCTCAGCGTGCAGAGTGAATCTAAGCCGTTTGGACTATGTGACGTTACAATCTACAACTTTTATTTTGGTCGTTTCTCCGTCTAAAGTCATTTCAAAAATTCAAATTTCAAAGTTTTAAATTTAACATAATTGTTTTTACAGATGATTTTAAATGAAAAGGTTGTCAACTATAAAGTTGCATAATATTTTGAAATCTGCAGCTTTTATTTTGATCCCTTCTCCATCTAAGATCCTTAACTACCACTATATACTCACTTATGAATACAGAACATATGGCTCGAGTTGATATTAACTTTTATGAAATCTTGTGAATCAAATAGAGAGGCATCCTAATGACTTTAAATAAAAATATTGTGAACTATAAAGTTACATAACTTTTCAAAACCTATAACTTTTGATTTTGGTGTCTCTCTCTCTATATATATACACACACACGGCGAAGTTAAAATGTAACAAGGTGCAATTTGTATAGCAAATGCACAGACCCGAATCGAGCGCCAATTGCAACAGGGTGTGTTTTGTGTTTGCAACCGTAGTTGTGCTCTGGTTGCAACAGATATATGTGTACACGGGATGTCTCGAATGGCAAGTAAGAATTTAATAAAAACAGAAAGAGAAGTTTCCGAACAATCAGAATACGTATTAAAGTAAAAAACAAAAAAAAAAGCCAATTGGCAAACAAAGAATAACAAAAATTGCATTGTCAACCAATTACATCTAGAACATGAAATTAGTTGCAGCAGCAGATACAGTTCAGTTGAAATTCATATAATTGTCAACCAATTGTAACTATAACACCCTACCAGTTACAACTAAGATAATAACTAATTGCAACCGACGGGAATAAAAGGGTGTGGGGGAGGTTGGCGGAGCAGAAGCGCAGCGCGCGCACCTATTGCCGAAAATCGTGGCGGCGCAGCAGCGAGAAATTATCAACCAATTGCAACTAGAACACCCTACTACTTACAACTAAGATAGTAACCAATTGCAACCGACCAGAAGAAAAGGGTGTGGGAGAGGTCGTGTAATACCCTGGGTATTACGGAATAAATAACCTGCCATGTCATCATAATTAACTTAATTAATTTGCATATGATTGTGCTTAGGGACCTAGAGTGGCTTGGATTGATAAGGTATTGGATTGAAAATTTAAAATCCTAATTGCGTATTTGAAATAACCCTAGATTTAGCCCCAAAACCCTAATTCAAAATCTAGAAGGAATCTAGGGGTGATCCTTTAATGAAAGTTGTAGATCTAATTAAATGTGACAACTTTTATTTTTGGAGATTTTGAAGTTCTGTTATGAAAATTTGAATTTAACTCAAAACAGTGAATAAAGAAATTGAATTTGAAATGCCATTTCAAAAATTAATTGGAATCTGACAAAACTTCCTTAATGAAAGTTGTAAAGCTCTCTGAGGGGAACAACTTATATTTTGGCCATTTTTCAAGTTGTTGTGTAAAATCAAAAGTAATTTTGAAAATACAGTTTGAAATTCAAAAACCCTATTCATCCCCTTTTGAATAGATTTCAAATTTGGCCAAATTTGGAGTTGGTCCAAAAATAAAAAGTGTTCAGTTTTCTGAGCACTACAACTTTGCTTTTTACCATTTTTCCTTTTTCCATTTGAATTTGACCGAATTCCACCAAAAAACAAAAATGGGAGTGGTTGAGCTACAGTAACCCGGGATGGGCACTGTCCTCCTCGCGCTGTTCGCGCGTCGCCGGCGTGGGCGCGTCGCCGTCGGTCGGCCACGCCCGTCCCTGCTCCCACGATGGCAACGCTGACTCGCGGGTTTCCCCTTCTCCCTCTCCCTCTCGTCCTCTGCCCTATAAATACGACGAGCGGGCCGCTTTCTCCTTTTCCCGTTTCCCGGCTCGCCGGAGTTCGCTCGGTTCGCCGGCAAAATTCGCCCACACCGCACCACCATCACTCTTTCCATCTCGTGAGCATCTAGCCAACTCTCTTGCGCACCTCCCGAGCCCACTGGTGGAAGCTGTAGTGGCTCGAGGGTGCCGGTGTACTCGTCGCCGTCGCTGCGGGTGCCCGGAGCGCCGCCGCGAGCCGCGTGCGGTGTCGAGACCGATTAGGTGAGTTCTGGGGATCCTTAGCTTGTGTCCGAGGCTCCATGTAGCCTGTAGTTTCTCATGCTTGCGACCGTATGCTCTGTGGTGGTCCAGTGTCGCCGGAACGGGGGAGTTACCGTCGGAGCACGCCGCCGCCGTTGCGGTCACCGTCAAGCTCGTCCCTTCGGGCCACCTCTGCCTTCACCACCTTGTCACCGAGACCCGTGGTGAGCTGATGACTCTCCCCAACCCCTCTGTTATTACCTCGCGGGTCCGGCGTGGGCGGCGTAGATCCGCCGGGCTGCGCGTCCGCCATGGGCGAGCCTCGGCTCGTCGTAGGCGATTAGGGTAGAAGCGGAGCATGCCTGGGTGTTCCCTTAGCTCTAGGGCGTGGACTGACGCGGTCAGTTTCGCTGTGGAAGTCACCGGCGGCGATACCCGTGGCGGACCGCCGCGCGCCGGTGCGTGCGCGAGTTGGCGGGAGGTAGGAGGAGGAGCTGACAGGCGGGGCCCGCCTGTCAGCGCCTCAGCTCGCGCGGGCGCGGGCCGCGTCCGCGCGGGAGACGACGCGCGTGATAGTGGGCCGGCCCAGTTCGGGTGCGGGCGCGGGCAGTGCGGCGGGGGCGAGTGGACGGGCCGAGCCGGTTGTGTGGGCCGCCTCGGGCCGGTTTCACTTTTCCCATTTTCCAGCGATTTTCAATAGTCTTTTTCAAATTTATTTCTATGAATAGTGCTAATGTTTGTCAATTTCATAGGAATTAATCTGTGGCCTGAAAAATTATGAAAAATTTTGTGGAAGCTCTCTGTGATGTATAGAATTTAATAAAAATATCATATGTTCAGTTTAGACCTTTTCTGTTAGGGGTAAAAATCAGCCAAATAAATGGATAATGCAACTTTGTTGATTTTTAATAAATTATAGGTAACTCCAAAAATCATGAAATTAATTGTGGCTCTGCTTAATGATGAAATCTAGCTGTTGGTGAAATTTGGTCACAATTGGAATTAGTTTGGTCAGTTAGTAAATATATGTGAAATTAGGAAAAATAAATAAAATGAGTGGAAGAAATGGATTTAGGGTTTTGTGTGGATTTTGGGTTGATTGAAGCTCAAGGATCCACCCCTATATGATCCTTGGCAATAAAAGATGTTAGTGTAAGGTCAAAGTCGTAAAAGTCGTGCAACGGCTTTCCATGACTGCTAAATCATCTCTTTAATAATTGCTGTATAATTTTTGGTCTCCGTTTACAACTTTTCCGTGAAGGAAAGTTGTACTCAAGATGTTAATCATTGATTATTGCATTCCTATAAAGACTGTTGCATCATGTTAAGCATGCATCATTGCACCCGTGTAGTGACCGAGAGCGAGGAAGTGAAAGTCGAGGCCACTGCTGAGGAGACAGCTCCGGAGGAGATCCAGGGTTTCGACATCTGCGGGACCGATCCCAACCCGACCCTCTTCTCACTCCAAGGCAAGCCCCGGTGCATTAACCCTCTGTTGTGAAATTCTTTATAATTCGAGTCAATCTATTGCATTAAGTTGATAGGAGTTGATTGTTACCTATCCAGATGCATTGTCCCAATAATTATCCTGAAACCTGATTTAAATGAAATGGTTTAAACAAAAATGCTTAGGCATGCTTAATAAAAATTAGAATTTTTTTTTAAAAAAAAACTATTTTCTGTGCTATGAATGTATACATACTTTATGATTAGTGGAGAACTTGTGATCCGTTGGTCGATGTGTATTGGCGTTAGAGTCCCAATGCACGATCACCTTCGGAATAGTTCAAAGCTGGTCGATATCACTGTATGGTGTTTCGCTCGGCTGACGTGCTCGTGGGACGGCGTTTCCCATGACTTCTCACCGGCAGACACGGTTTTCAAAACTATAGGGACCGTTCGTTGTAGGCGTGCTGGATCGAGATGAACAGCCTAGCCACATACCTTTGTGGAAAGCCTAGAGTCAGGTGGCTCTATTGCTGGGACCGACAACCACGCACTGGGAGTGGAGAGATGGCGGGAGTAGCTTGTACCCACGTGGCCGTCGTGCCTGGAGACGAGTGGAGTACTGTGCTCCCGGGTGGCGCAGGACCGGTTCCGGGATAGAAAGACCTAGATGATAGGTTGGTATATGTATGCCGGCGTGCTGCATATGCAGTGTGGTTAGAATCCCCAGCTGGGTATACTTTCTGGAT
This sequence comes from Eremochloa ophiuroides, assembly GCA_038502445.1. Lineage (NCBI taxonomy): Eukaryota > Viridiplantae > Streptophyta > Magnoliopsida > Poales > Poaceae > Eremochloa > Eremochloa ophiuroides. The sequence goes on from JAHLJS010000003.1 coordinate 32,643,508, forward strand.
TCGAATCGACGTGCTCCTCGGTCAATGGAGACTCAATCCACTTCCCTACCCCGAAAAGTGGTTCTCAACTAGGTGTTTTCTGAATAAAGGAAGTAAGTGGAAAAATGACGATCTATGAGTTTGAATATTGGAACTATAGATATATGATGATGATAATGATGAAATAAAATTGGATAGTGATGCTTTTCTGCAAATCTTTTACCTCCTGCTAGCCTCACCTATGACCCTGCATTCCTGAGTCTCATCTTACACCTTTAGTCGGGTAAGTCTTGCGGAGTACCCCTAGTACTCAGGGTTTGTTAACCCTTGCTGCAGGAGATCCGCCTTCAGATGTCTGTTTTGCTCCGTGCTGTATGACCATCATCCAGGAGGGTAGCGAGGAAGAGTGAAGTGGAACCTGTGGGCAGGGTTCGAGTTACCTCATGTATAATGTTGTATAATTATTCAACTGCTACTGCCACTACTTATGGATTGTAATAATCGTACTGGAACTCTATTTGGACAACTGGGTTGTAACATAAAGTTATGTAATATTCCGCTCCTGTACTCTGATGTATTTTACTGTGAAATGTTGTAATCTTGTAATGTATTCGCAATGTGATCCTGCGGAAGAAATTGGGCGCTGATGTAGCCCGACAGATCGGTCTAGGTTATATGGAACATGGGCCCGGCTATCGGAGTCATTAATGATAATGACAGTCGCCTGTGGGCCATGTAATTTAGGCGGTTCTGTTACAGTTGGTACCAGAGCATTACATTGCCAATCATTACGGATTACCTTTCGAAAACTTCAAAATGTTTTGGATCATAAAACTTAATATATTATTTTGGGTCCAAATTGCTTCTGTTCTTATCTTATTCCGTAGTCTTAAGTGATTTATATTTAATATCATGTGGCTATGGTAGCATGTGGAATAATATTATTATTATTAGCCCTATGTTGAAAAGTTTACTTACTTTTGTATGTGTTTACTTGCATGATTTAAATTCGTAAGTACGTGCATGCATCATGTTAATCACATAATAATAACTTCCTCCTTAAAAGTGGGTATTTGGGATAAGTTACCAAACCTGTTCTTGCTAACTTGTATATCTTGTAAAATCCACTTACCTTCTCCAGATGGCTCGTTGCAAGCTCACTGCCAGGAAAATGACGGGACCACGTGGCGTTCCGCGCCACCAGCTGGCGCCACGTACCGGGGAGGGCGAGGCTTCTGGGGGTCGCCCACCCTGTCGCAGCAGTGAGGAGTTGGAGGCTGAGGTCGGGAGACTTCAGAGGCTAGTGAGTCAGTGGGAGGAGGACTACCGTGTGGCTCGCCTCAATCACTATCGTGATGTGAGGACCAACCGAGACTTGCGTCGGGAGATTGACCGCCTGACGAAGCAGCGGGACGAGGCTTGGGATCGCGAGGGAGCGATCATGGACAGGACGTTGCGGGCAGAGCAGCGCACCGCGCAGCTGGAGGAAGACAACATCGCCTTGCACGAGGAGGTGCACCAGCTCAATGATCAGCTCTACCCTATTCCGGTACCTGAGGAGGAGGACCCGGAGCTTGGAGTTGTCCTTGGTGAGGAGGACATGGAGGAGACTGACGAGGAGATCGAACCTATCGAGGTCGAGGAGGCAAGCTCCGAGGGGAGTGACGAGGACTTTGAGGAGGACTTCGTGGACAGTGACGCTTCCTACGCGTCTGCAGTCGACGAGGACTAGACTAGTGTAGGCCTAGGGCTGTCAGCTAGTTGCCTTTCCAGTTTGTAAAATAGGTGCTTGCTAGAAAAACCTTAGTATGGGGCGTGACTCTTGCTTGGGTGCGAGTCTTGTAATATTAATAATGTAAGAATTGTGTGTGCTTCTATGCTCTGCTTATGTAATATAAGTCCTTAGTGGTTGCTTGTTAACAGATGGGAGATCACTCTGGTCATGGGACTGGCGCTCCTCCACCGCCACCACTTCCAACCACTCTGGCAGAGGCCATCACTGCTTTGACGAACGTGGCAACCCTGCTAGCTCAGAGTCAGCAAGATCGTGGTGGACGCCGTGGTCGCCGCGACAATGAGGAAACCACCTATGTTGACTTCACCGACACCCGTCCGCCTGTGTTCACCAAGGCAGATGAACCTCTGGAGGCAGACGATTGGCTTCGTACCATGGAACAGAAGTTCAGCTTGATACACTGTACAGAGGTACAGAAACCTCTGTTCGCAGCGCAACAACTCCGTGGTCCAGCAACGACCTGGTATGCCAACCTGTTGGCAGCACAGACTGAAGGACACCAGCTCACCTGGCAGGAGTTCCGCGAGGCGTTCCGTGCTCATTATATCCCCGCGGGTGTGATGAGGCTGAAGTTGGATCAATTCCTGTCACTGAAGCAGAACGAGTCAACTGTCACTCAGTACCTGGGGCAGTTTAACCATCTGGCACAGTATGCACCCGAGCACACCAACACCGATGAGAAGAAGAAGGCCTGTTTCATCAGGGGGCTGAATTACAAGATTCAGCGCAGTTTGTCCAACAACCTCAAATGTACTTTCCATGAAGCGGTTGACTGTGCATTGGCTTTTGAAGAAAGCAACCGTCAGCTCCAGGAGGAGAAGAAAAAGAATAAGAGGCCTGCATTTTCTGGTGGTCAGAAGCGCCAGAAATTCATCTACCACCCCACTCACCAAAATCGTCCATCTTATCCTCAACAGCAGGTGGTTGTGCGCACCGCCGCCACCTCCCACACCTCAAATCAACAAAATGCCACTCAGCCGAATGCCCCTGGCGTTCGTATTAATACCCCTCAAGCCACCTACAATCATCCTTGCTACAACTGTGGTAAGATGGGGCACTGGGCACGCAACTGCCCTTTCCCAAAGAGGTACAATCAGAATGCACCTGGTGGTCAGCAGCAGCAACATCAGCAGCAGCAGCAGAGTCAGCACCGTGGTCATCAACATCATGCTCAGAAGGGCAAAGTTGTCAAGAAAGCAGGTCAGGTCTATTACACTCAAGTTGATGACATCCCTGCGGGAGAGCCCGTCATGATGGGTAGGTTCCCTGTTGCCAATCATCCTGCACTTACGCTTTTCGATTCTGGTGCATCGCATTCATTCATAAATCGTACCTTTGTCGTCAAGCATGAAATTCCAATTTGGGAAATAAAGGAAGATTTCCTTATACACTCGCCCGGGGGGCGTATGTCTACTAAAGAGGTAGTTCAGGGAGTGCCTATAGAGTTGGGAGGGCATAAATTCCCTACGACTATGATAGTACTAAAGAATCAAGATATTGACGTGATATTAGGTATGAATTGGATGTACCAGCATAATGCTCTCATTGATGTGCTGAATAGAACTATAAGAGTGAACATACCTAATAGTCAAACTCAACTTCTTATCCAACTTCCACTACCTATGAAAAAGGTGGAGAAAACCGTGCAAAGGTTGTGTGCTACCTCAGTGGAAGAAGTGATGAAGATTCCTGTGGTATGTGAATTCCCAGACGTGTTTCCTGATGAGTTGCCCGGTTTGCCACCTGATCGAGATGTGGAATTTGCCATTGAGCTAAAGCCTGGAACAGCTCCTATCTCTCGTAGAGCTTATAGGATGCCTCCCAAGGAATTGGCAGAGCTTAAAATCCAGTTGCAAGAGCTGCTTGATAAGGGTTTCATCCGCCCTAGTTCATCTCCTTGGGGTTGTCCTGCCATTTTTGTTAAAAAGAAGGACCAATCTCTTCGACTCTGTATCGACTATCGTCCACTCAACGAGGTGACTGTCAAAAACAAATATCCGTTGCCTCGTATTGACCTACTCTTTGACCAACTGGTTGGAGCTAGGGTGTTTTCTAAGATCGACCTTAGGTCCGGCTACCACCAAATCAAAATCCGTCCTGAAGACATTCCAAAAACGGCTTTCACTACCAGATATGGCCTATATGAATATCTAGTCATGTCTTTTGGCCTAACCAACGCACCTGCCTACTTCATGTATCTCATGAACTCCGTCTTCATGCCCGAGCTCGACAAATTTGTTGTCGTGTTCATCGATGATATCCTTGTCTATTCCAAAACACCCGAAGAACATGCCAACCACCTTCGCATTGTCCTAACTCGTTTGAGAGAGCACCAGCTTTATGCAAAGTTTAGCAAGTGTGAATTCTGGTTGAACAAAGTTCCTTTTCTCGGACATATTCTCTCAGCTGAAGGAGTATCTGTCGATCCGAGTAAGGTGGAGGAAATTTTAAATTGGAAGCCACCAACCACTGTTCATCAGGTCCGTAGTTTTATGGGCATGGCGGGATATTACCGCCGTTTCATCCCAGATTTCTCAAGAATAGCCAAACCAATCACCAACTTGTTGAAACATCAAGTCAAGTTTGTGTGGTCGTCAGAATGTGAGGCAGCGTTTCAAACCTTGAAGAAGTGTTTGACTACTGCACCAGTCCTAGCTCAGCCAGATATTGAAAAGCCATTTGATGTGTATTGTGATGCATCTGGTACTGGTCTCGGCTGTGTTTTGATGCAAGAGGGCAGAGTTATTGCTTATGCTTCACGACAACTCCGACCTCATGAAGAAAATTATCCTACTCATGACTTAGAATTGGCAGCTGTGGTTCATGCCTTGAAAATCTGGCGCCACTATTTGCTAGGCAGCACCTGCAATGTGTATACAGATCACAAGAGCCTGAAGTACATCTTTACACAAGAAGAACTGAACATGAGGCAGCGAAGATGGCTTGAGTTGATCAAAGATTATGATATTGAAGTGCATTATCACCCTGGCAAAGCTAACGTGGTTGCTGATGCACTCAGTCGGAAGGCTCACTGCAACTGTCTGACTGTGAAGCCTTATAGTCTGTCGTTGTGCGGTGAGTTGGAAAAGTTGGGCATAGAAATAGTTCCACGGGGCAGTCTGGCAAACATCAGTATTGAAACTTCTATCCGTGATGAGATCGTGGTTGCTCAAAAGGGAAGCAAGGGCATCAAGCATATCAAAGAAAAAGTCCAGGCAGGAAAGGCAGATTGTTTCAGAATTGATGATGAGGGCGTCGTATGGTTCAAGAATCGTTTGGTAGTTCCAAAAGTTCCGGAGCTACGTCGCAAAATTCTTGATGAAGCTCATCTGACAAGATACTCTATCCACCCAGGAAGCAATAAGATGTACCAGGATTTGAAACAGAAATTCTGGTGGACCAAGATGAAGATAGAAATTGCGCAGTACGTGACGAGATGTGACACATGTCAGAAGGTCAAGGCTGTGCACATGAAGCCTGGTGGAGAGCTACAACCATTGCCTGTTCCCGCGTGGAAATGGGAAGATATTAGCATGGATTTCGTTGTGGGATTGCCCAAAACATCAAGCGGTTATGATTCCATTTGGGTAATCGTCGACCGCCTCACTAAGCAAGCTCACTTCTTGCCAGTCAAGCTCAAATACACGGCAGCGACTTATGCAAATCTCTACATAGAGCATATGATGAAGCTCCATGGAGTGCCGAAGACCATTGTTTCTGATCGAGGCACTCAGTTCATATCCAAGTTTTGGAGATCCTTCCATGAATCATTGGGCACAAAACTTCTGTATAGTACGGCTTATCATCCGCAGACTGACGGGCAGACAGAGAGAGTCAACCAAGTGCTTGAAGATATGTTGAGAGCCTGTGCATTGAATTACCCTGACAAGTGGGACAAGTGTTTGGCGTTAGCTGAATTCTCGTACAACAACAGCTATCAAGAAAGCATCAAGATGGCTCCGTTCGAGGCAGTATACGGCCGCAGATGTCGTACTCCATTGAATTGGTCCGAGCCCGGTTAAAGATGGTTTTATGGAGTCGACTTGGTCAATGAAGCCGAAGAGAAGGTTCGATTAATACAAGAGAATCTGAGAGTGGCTCAGTCTCGACAGAAAAGCTATGCCGATCAGCGGCGTAGACCATTAACATTCAAGGTTGGAGATTATGTGTACTTGAAGGTTTCGCCTATGAAAGGGGTCAACCGTTTTGGGGTCAAAGGCAAGTTAGCCCCGCGCTACATTGGACCATTCGTAATCACCGAGCGTGTGGGAAAAGTTGCCTACCGGTTGCAGTTGCCAGATCATCTGTCAGAAGTGCACAATGTGTTTCATGTATCTCAGCTAAAGAAATGTCTGCGAGTTCCCGACCAAGTGACCGATGTGGAAGGTGTGGTACTGGAACCCGAATTGACATACTCAGAATATCCAGTACGGGTTTTGGACATAAAGGACCGTGTCACTCGAAGGACCACAACTAGATGGTACAAGATTCAATGGAGTCAACATTCCGAAGACGAAGCCACCTGGGAATCTGAGGACTACCTGGCGGAGAATTTTCCGGAATTCTTTGCCACCCTGTAACTGTAATAGTCTGACAAGTACTCCCTGTGTTAAAAACCCTCCTACTTATTTTGTGAGCTAGTGCAAGCATAGTTTACCTTATGTATTTTCTTTTCTATTACTTTGTTTCAATGTCTGGTTTAGCAATCTCGGGACGAGATTTCTTTTAGGGGGGAAGGCTGTAATACCCTGGGTATTACGGAATAAATAACCTGCCATGTCATCATAATTAACTTAATTAATTTGCATATGATTGTGCTTAGGGACCTAGAGTGGCTTGGATTGATAAGGTATTGGATTGAAAATTTAAAATCCTAATTGCGTATTTGAAATAACCCTAGATTTAGCCCCAAAACCCTAATTCAAAATCTAGAAGGAATCTAGGGGTGATCCTTTAATGAAAGTTGTAGATCTAATTAAATGTGACAACTTTTATTTTTGGAGATTTTGAAGTTCTGTTATGAAAATTTGAATTTAACTCAAAACAGTGAATAAAGAAATTGAATTTGAAATGCCATTTCAAAAATTAATTGGAATCTGACAAAACTTCCTTAATGAAAGTTGTAAAGCTCTCTGAGGGGAACAACTTATATTTTGGCCATTTTTCAAGTTGTTGTGTAAAATCAAAAGTAATTTTGAAAATACAGTTTGAAATTCAAAAACCCTATTCATCCCCTTTTGAATAGATTTCAAATTTGGCCAAATTTGGAGTTGGTCCAAAAATAAAAAGTGTTCAGTTTTCTGAGCACTACAACTTTGCTTTTTACCATTTTTCCTTTTTCCATTTGAATTTGACCGAATTCCACCAAAAAACAAAAATGGGAGTGGTTGAGCTACAGTAACCCGGGATGGGCACTGTCCTCCTCGCGCTGTTCGCGCGTCGCCGGCGTGGGCGCGTCGCCGTCGGTCGGCCACGCCCGTCCCTGCTCCCACGATGGCAACGCTGACTCGCGGGTTTCCCCTTCTCCCTCTCCCTCTCGTCCTCTGCCCTATAAATACGACGAGCGGGCCGCTTTCTCCTTTTCCCGTTTCCCGGCTCGCCGGAGTTCGCTCGGTTCGCCGGCAAAATTCGCCCACACCGCACCACCATCACTCTTTCCATCTCGTGAGCATCTAGCCAACTCTCTTGCGCACCTCCCGAGCCCACTGGTGGAAGCTGTAGTGGCTCGAGGGTGCCGGTGTACTCGTCGCCGTCGCTGCGGGTGCCCGGAGCGCCGCCGCGAGCCGCGTGCGGTGTCGAGACCGATTAGGTGAGTTCTGGGGATCCTTAGCTTGTGTCCGAGGCTCCATGTAGCCTGTAGTTTCTCATGCTTGCGACCGTATGCTCTGTGGTGGTCCAGTGTCGCCGGAACGGGGGAGTTACCGTCGGAGCACGCCGCCGCCGTTGCGGTCACCGTCAAGCTCGTCCCTTCGGGCCACCTCTGCCTTCACCACCTTGTCACCGAGACCCGTGGTGAGCTGATGACTCTCCCCAACCCCTCTGTTATTACCTCGCGGGTCCGGCGTGGGCGGCGTAGATCCGCCGGGCTGCGCGTCCGCCATGGGCGAGCCTCGGCTCGTCGTAGGCGATTAGGGTAGAAGCGGAGCATGCCTGGGTGTTCCCTTAGCTCTAGGGCGTGGACTGACGCGGTCAGTTTCGCTGTGGAAGTCACCGGCGGCGATACCCGTGGCGGACCGCCGCGCGCCGGTGCGTGCGCGAGTTGGCGGGAGGTAGGAGGAGGAGCTGACAGGCGGGGCCCGCCTGTCAGCGCCTCAGCTCGCGCGGGCGCGGGCCGCGTCCGCGCGGGAGACGACGCGCGTGATAGTGGGCCGGCCCAGTTCGGGTGCGGGCGCGGGCAGTGCGGCGGGGGCGAGTGGACGGGCCGAGCCGGTTGTGTGGGCCGCCTCGGGCCGGTTTCACTTTTCCCATTTTCCAGCGATTTTCAATAGTCTTTTTCAAATTTATTTCTATGAATAGTGCTAATGTTTGTCAATTTCATAGGAATTAATCTGTGGCCTGAAAAATTATGAAAAATTTTGTGGAAGCTCTCTGTGATGTATAGAATTTAATAAAAATATCATATGTTCAGTTTAGACCTTTTCTGTTAGGGGTAAAAATCAGCCAAATAAATGGATAATGCAACTTTGTTGATTTTTAATAAATTATAGGTAACTCCAAAAATCATGAAATTAATTGTGGCTCTGCTTAATGATGAAATCTAGCTGTTGGTGAAATTTGGTCACAATTGGAATTAGTTTGGTCAGTTAGTAAATATATGTGAAATTAGGAAAAATAAATAAAATGAGTGGAAGAAATGGATTTAGGGTTTTGTGTGGATTTTGGGTTGATTGAAGCTCAAGGATCCACCCCTATATGATCCTTGGCAATAAAAGATGTTAGTGTAAGGTCAAAGTCGTAAAAGTCGTGCAACGGCTTTCCATGACTGCTAAATCATCTCTTTAATAATTGCTGTATAATTTTTGGTCTCCGTTTACAACTTTTCCGTGAAGGAAAGTTGTACTCAAGATGTTAATCATTGATTATTGCATTCCTATAAAGACTGTTGCATCATGTTAAGCATGCATCATTGCACCCGTGTAGTGACCGGGAGCGAGGAAGTGAAAGTCGAGGCCACTGCTGAGGAGACAGCTCCGGAGGAGATCCAGGGTTTCGACATCTGCGGGACCGATCCCAACCCGACCCTCTTCTCACTCCAAGGCAAGCCCCGGTGCATTAACCCTCTGTTGTGAAATTCTTTATAATTCGAGTCAATCTATTGCATTAAGTTGATAGGAGTTGATTGTTACCTATCCAGATGCATTGTCCCAATAATTATCCTGAAACCTGATTTAAATGAAATGGTTTAAACAAAAATGCTTAGGCATGCTTAATAAAAATTAGAATTTTTTTTTAAAAAAAAAACTATTTTCTGTGCTATGAATGTATACATACTTTATGATTAGTGGAGAACTTGTGATCCGTTGGTCGATGTGTATTGGCGTTAGAGTCCCAATGCACGATCACCTTCGGAATAGTTCAAAGCTGGTCGATATCACTGTATGGTGTTTCGCTCGGCTGACGTGCTCGTGAGACGACGTTTCCCATGACTTCTCACCGGCAGACACGGTTTTCAAAACTATAGGGACCGTTCGTTGTAGGCGTGCTGGATCGAGATGAACAGCCTAGCCACATACCTTTGTGGAAAGCCTAGAGTCAGGTGGCTCTATTGCTGGGACCGACAACCACGCACTGGGAGTGGAGAGATGGCGGGAGTAGCTTGTACCCACGTGGCCGTCGTGCCTGGAGACGAGTGGAGTACTGTGCTCCCGGGTGGCGCAGGACCGGTTCCGGGATAGAAAGACCTAGATGATAGGTTGGTATATGTATGCCGGCGTGCTGCATATGCAGTGTGGTTAGAATCCCCAGCTGGGTATACTTTCTGGATTCGAATCGACGTGCTCCTCGGTCAATGGAGACTCAATCCACTTCCCTACCCCGAAAAGTGGTTCTCAACTAGGTGTTTTCTGAATAAAGGAAGTAAGTGGAAAAATGACGATCTATGAGTTTGAATATTGGAACTATAGATATATGATGATGATAATGATGAAATAAAATTGGATAGTGATGCTTTTCTGCAAATCTTTTACCTCCTGCTAGCCTCACCTATGACCCTGCATTCCTGAGTCTCATCTTACACCTTTAGTCGGGTAAGTCTTGCGGAGTACCCCTAGTACTCAGGGTTTGTTAACCCTTGCTGCAGGAGATCCGCCTTCAGATGTCTGTTTTGCTCCGTGCTGTATGACCATCATCCAGGAGGGTAGCGAGGAAGAGTGAAGTGGAACCTGTGGGCAGGGTTCGAGTTACCTCATGTATAATGTTGTATAATTATTCAACTGCTACTGCCACTACTTATGGATTGTAATAATCGTACTGGAACTCTATTTGGACAACTGGGTTGTAACATAAAGTTATGTAATATTCCGCTCCTGTACTCTGATGTATTTTACTGTGAAATGTTGTAATCTTGTAATGTATTCGCAATGTGATCCTGCGGAAGAAATTGGGCGCTGATGTAGCCCGACAGATCGGTCTAGGTTATATGGAACATGGGCCCGGCTGTCGGAGTCATTAATGATAATGACAGTCGCCTGTGGGCCATGTAATTTAGGCGGTTCTGTTACAGGTCGGCGGAGCAAAAGCGCAGCGCGTGCATCTGTTCGCCAAAATCGCAGCGACGCAACGGCGAATGAAGGGCGAGTGGGGTGGGGGAGTGCGAGAGGAAGTGGACACGGTAGTAAAAAAAAAAGAGGAAGTGGACACGGTTTTCTAGGTGTAGTGGGGTGGGTGCATTCAATATAGAGAATGCACCCAGGTGTGTGTGAGTATATATATATATATATATATATATATATATATATATATATATATATATATATATATATATATATATCAAACCTTTTTAGCTTGGAAGTAATTTTGAAATATTGATTTTAGTTAGAAGAGATGGATGGATGTCCTCCAGCACTAGAGAGACCGGGCTAGGGATACTGCTTTAGTCGGAGATTCGATCCTGCTGAATGTACCGTTCAATAAGCATAGTAAGCAACCACATATAAATTCCATAACTAATTATGTTTGAAATAGATTGAACAAATATATTTTTGGATAGGTTGGTATACTTGACTCATAAATGTACAATAGATAATTGACTCTTTAATACCTCATAGATAATTAGCTCAATCGTTTGGTTTAAAGAGACACCCTCAAATTTTAGGGTTGAGATCTTAGAAGTGACAATGGACGATCAATGCAGTGTCGAATTGACTTTTCTATTACCGCTAGGAGGGGTAGAGGTGTTTTATGCATCTCAGATATAGGAGCAAATGCACCCAAGAAGAGTGTTGCACAAAAGACTGTCGTCAAGGTATGTTCAATCAAACTTGCCGATCATGAGTACAACCTGCCTACATTAATTATCCTCTATGACTATAGAAACTATGAATATAATGCTGGGTCACATGATGTTTCAAGCTTTTGTGCGAGGATTGCTCAAAACAACCAAAACAATGTGGTAAGTCAAAATGGATCTGATAACTTATATCTAGATTTGATTATATGTTGGAAAGCTTGGTAGCAATTTCTTCTGTCAACACTTACAGGTTGAGGACTATGACTTAACTTACGCATGTAGTAACTTTAAAGTCATTCTAAATCAAACAATATAACAACTGGGTGGAATGACCAACGCTTACTACCGTAGGATTTCAGGAAAAAATTGATTATGACTAATGGGGATCCGGCCCCACTAACTTCTCGACCACTGGTAATCGTCATGGGTAGACCATATGCTCGTACTTTTGAAGCAATGAAGAGTGCACTACTTGATTTGTTGCTCTTCATTCGTGTTAATATGCAATACCACATCGGTGAGGTATACACTTAGTCAATTACATAATATGACAGAGTCAAAGTTGGTGGTGATTGTCTTATGTTTACATGAACTTCAGTGTGTATTTGGACATCTAATATGTATTGATGACAAGTTTTAAGTTATATTATGGTTTGTTTGAAATTGATGAATGCGAAATATCTCGTTAAAATATACATAAGCTCTTATTGAATTAATTTCATTCATAATTATTGTTGTAAAATAGTAACATATAATACGAGAAATTATTTAGAATAAAAACGAATTCAATGGAAAAGAAACCATAAAAGAAAACAATAGAAAAAGAAAAGAAAAAAAGGACAATTAGTCCCTGTAACATGTCCCGAGCTAGAGGCCCCTTTAGTCCGGTTGGTAATACAAACTGGGACTCAGAAGGGCACAACTTCAATTACTACAATACCCTTTATAATATTTTTCTCAATTAATTACTTAAAAGTAGAAAAAGATAACCGTACGTCAAAGTATCATGGTACATATTTGCTCCCCGGAAGCGGTGCACAATCAGATATTATTGTTAAATTGGCCTATATGATAAGGGCACTCATAATGTAGACTTTATCATAGAGTCTAAGCATATTTATTACGTCGAAGATATCATAGACTTAAAGTCTAAATAAGACTTGGAGTCTTGATTTTTCTCCCTTTCTCTTCAATAAATACATTGTCACATCAGCAGAAAGCTAAAAATAGGAGGATAATAAATAGACTTAGACACTGCATTAAAGTCTGTATTGTAAGTGTCCTAATGATAGGTTTCTTTATGATCACTGCAATGTGTCTGAATGTTGAACATATCGCCCATACGTGTTGTATGTAAAGCTGTTTTCTGTCAGGAAATAGCTTTGTTTGCCTGGCACCTGGTTTTTTCTTTCTCGAATACGTATGTTTCTTTTCTCTCTAATACATTTTTTTAGATAATGGAAATTATATTTCTGGCTTCAGTCATCCTTTGTCAGGGATGCATCAGGCCAAAATTATTAAAAACAAAGATAGCCAGTGGTACTAGTAAGACACGAGTCACTGGTACTATTGGTACAACTGAAAACAAAAATAAAAGCAACCGACAAAAAAATACATCCTCAACAAGGAACTCGAGTAGTCTAAAACACATCTGTCAAATCTAGTAAAGGCACTGAGAGATCGTAAAACACCAACCACAATTGGAGACTCCAAATACTGAATCCTGGCAACGCACGAAGCACCTGGAGCATGTGCAAGGGAACCATCATCTCAATGCCGACACCAAAGCCGACAATCCAAAGGATCTTCCAAAAGCAACGTCTCCAATGAGAAAATGACATCCAAAAATGCATCATCGCCCAACCAGAGACACTGATGTTGGGTTTTCACCTCGAGAGATCCTCAAGAAGGACGAGATGACGCCTGCAGCGAGGAAAGTGGCGCCCATAGGCGTCACCGCCGTCGAAACATGGAAGTGAGACCACTGCCACTGCCTACTAAGAGTCGTGTCGTTACGCTAGATCCGGAAAACTGGGCGCCTGCGATCGTCAGTATGCCACCACCATCATGGGCACCGCCCCTGCCCTAGGGCCGCCGGATTCGGAGGCCAATCACCAAACCCAGCGCCCTCTGCTGACGCTGCCGCCTCCATTTTGATCGTCCACCGCAATACAGCACCGGCCACTGCCGCCACCACCGGCTACACCGTTCGGCCAGCTAGTTGCCCGGATCCGCCCGCCTGGGCACCGTATCGGGCCGCCTGAGCACCGGATCGAACTACCTGAGTTCCGGATCGACAGCCGGCCAATGCCACCGCCGCCGACAAGATCTGGAGAAGGAAACACGCGAAGAAGGACCCCGTAGTCATCCCCTGCGCCAGCTAGGGCAGCAGCCGGCACCGCCGCAGTCATGGCAGCCCTCCCCGTCGAGATCCACGCTGCTCGCACAGGAGAGACCGCCGATTGTCTGCTGCGCGCGCTGCCGCACTCGAGGGAGAGCCATCCCAGCAAGCCGAGCGGCCTTGCCGGCGGCCAGCTCTAGCAGCGGCGCGACCAGAGAAAGAAGGAAGAGAGACCAGCGGCTAGGCTTACGGCTTGCGCCCGAGTCGCTGCGTGGGGGCGAGTATCGTAAATTTTCTTCTAGATTGTTGCCCCTTCTCTCTAATACATAGCATATCTCTATATACCCGGCCGGCAGCTGTCTAGCCACCATGGATTGAGTTTTGTTTTCATAGCATATCTGCACATTCAACCGCCTCCGCCCGGACGTCCGGATAGACTTGCCTGTCCGGACGCCCGTCGCGCGGGAACCTGAAACCTGGCAAAAGGCGAGCAGCCGAGCACGAGCGGGATCTCTGGCACTGGCAGCTATGGCTATTTCCTCAGGCTGACTGCAGCGCGAACGCTACGCTACCGTGCAGTAGCAAAATCGCTGCAGCGCCATACGCCATCGCCTACGCTACGCGCGCGAGCCCGCTACCTGTGACGCCTGCGCGATCGTCCTTTACCGTTCCTGCGCGGGCCCACCGCTGCTAGAGAGGAGAGAGAGAGAGCACGTCGGAGCCGTGGTCGCGCCGCCCTCTGCATCCCCGGCCACCTCCGCCGCCGGATCCGGCCCAACCGCGCCGTTGTGGAGCAGCCGCGCGAGCCAGAGAAGCCGCCGAGGCCCGCCGGAGCGCGCCGGCCGAGGCCCGCCGGAGGAGGAGGCCGCGCGCCATCCCGGAGGAGGAGGCGCTCGCGGGGGCCCGCCGGAGGAGCCGCGCTCGCGGGGGCCCGCCGGAGGAGGAGGCGCTCGCGGGGGCCGCCGGAGGAGGAGGAGGAGGAGGAGGAGGGGCCGCCGGAGGAGGAGGCGCTCGCGGGGGCCGTCGGGCCCGCCGCTCGCGGGGGCCGCACTCGCCGCTTGCCGTGGTGCCGTCGCGCTGGGCGGAGGCCGCGAGAGTGAGGAGAGAGAGAGAGAGAGGAGGGAGGTGAGAGAGTGGGTAGGAATAAAAAAATGAAAAAAAAAAGTATAGAGTAGAGATATAGAGTATGGATGGGTGCGGAAGAAAGTAGTATAGAGTAGAGAATCTCGATGATCAGGACGGAATATTACTTTTAGAGGATAAATTTAGAATATGACGAGTGCGGATAGCCTCACGCGAGCGGTCCTCCTAGCAGCTAGCTAGCAGAAGTAGCAGGCAGATAGGGGCCCAGTCTACTGTTGCATGCATATCAAGATGTTTGAAGTTAAAAAAATTCATTACTCCTAAACCAATTATCCTAATTAAAATCCGATTGCACTATCGTGTTCCTTACAATAAACTCTTCAAAACAAGACCCTCCATGGATATATTTTGATAATTTTTTTGAAACATATATAGCATCTTGATATATTTTTTTAACATCTATACGAAACACATGTAACATATTTCTGAAACTACTGAAACACTGGATACGTACTTTTACAACATGTATGTTTCAGTGCTTTTCTGAACGACGTAGAGTAGAGGAGGAGAACGGTCGATCCTGCTAGCCGGTGACGTAGAAGGTAGACAACAGTTGATGGGAGGTTACGCCAACCAAGTTAGATAGGGTGCCGAAGATGCCGAGGATGGAGGAAGAATGCTATGAAGCACAGACGGAAGCAAAAAAAAAAAGATGAGCACGTGGGCAAAGGGACGATGACGGTTGTTGGGGAAGATGCGAGATTGCACTGGCTGGGATAGAGAATGGTCCCACGAGTGATGGACCTACCAATCCGACCGATAAGCATGAAACATGCATCTAAAACACTATCTGCAACACAAGATCTAATTTTGAAACACCTAGATACAATACTTGCAATATATATATATATATATGAAACTAATGAAACACTCTAAACATATGTATGAAAACATTTGGAAAAACAATTGAAAAACACTTACAAAATCATTTACAAATATGCAACATGAAGGTAAAACAATTGCAACAATATATGTGAAAACATATACAACATCTAGATAAACACTTGCAAATATTAATTTAGAAAACGAGATGAAACATCAGAAATATACTCTTAAAACATACGTCCGAAAAAGATAAAATATTTTAAACAACACATACAATAGTCCATATAAAGAAATAAAAAAATAAATGTTAAAGATAATAAAAAATAAAAATAAAAAACAATTAAACAATAAAAGGCGCGAGCGCGTCAAGGCGGGCGGCACGAGGCCCACGTCGCTCGGAATCGCGAGTGCGCTCGGGGCTGCATCCGGCGGGGTCCGGACGCCTGCTCCGTGTCATTATCGATTAATTAACCTGTCACCATTCAGCTTTCCTGAAAGGCTCAACGATGCTGGTAACGTTGTGGTTGCAACTTTCAGTTGTTATGGAGAAAGTAAACATGACAATGCCATGATAAAAGGGTGCACAGGCCTCCAGCTCTAACAGTCTAGAGCATACAGCTACTGTTTCTAACGCCTAGTGAAGAAAATCTAGAAAATAACTAATAAAAACTATCTTGAAATACATGATGAGTTTTTAAAAGCCTCCCTCAAGCATTTCATCTGGACAAACGTTACCTGCTACTATCTGTAGATCAGGCAGTTAGTGCTGCGGAATAGGGCTAGTTCTAACCATCCCCTTCCATTTCTCAAGCCAGGGTCAGCGACCGAGGTTTTGAGAAAACGTTGAGCTTTCTTGAAATAAACCGGGCTGACTTTGATATCGGCTGTTTCGCAAATTGAATCATTGGAAAGGTTCTCTGGAACATGATCGGCGGCTAGCTCCCTTGAACATGAACTGCTGAACTGGTCAGATCGCCTGAAATTCCTCAGAAGCTGAAGCAACTTGACTGAGCAATCTCTTGCCACCTTGGTTCCACTCACTGATAAGTCTACAAGGGCTGCGATGACTACCTTCCTTCATGGCAAGTGAACAAACCTCAGGACTATGGGAACATACCGCAAGAAGGATGACCACTGCATGTTCACGCTCGTTGTGGCTTCCAGTGTCCCAGGTGATCTGAAATGGAGCTGAGGCAATTGCCTGTTCTGACTAAAAACCCTGCGGTGTCTTTCACTTCACTCAAGTTCCGTACAATCTTCAAAGAGCATTCTGTCATCTTGCCTTCAACGAGGAGTGGAGATAACCTCGAGACTATTCCAGAGGAAACAAGGTAAGCTTTTATATCATTATCAGATGAAATCTTGCAGAGGATCTGCAGAGCGAGATCCAGGCACTTGGTTTCTCCACTATCCAAAGCTCGAAATACAGAAGGAGCAAACACAGAGGTCATGAGACTAGATTTTCGACAACTTGGTTCCTGAAGCAGTTCATGTACAATCAGAAGAGCTTCCTGTTTGAACTCCGAATCAAGTAGTGATGCAATCAGAAGTATCACATCTTCACCAACTGAAGGAATTCGAGCCCTAGATCAAAAGGAAAGCAGACATTTTATGAGTATCCATTGGAGTGAAAACATAACTAACCACAGTCTAACACTTAGCATCCATTTCTTTACAAAAAGAAGAGAATATAATAAAAGAAATTTCAGGTAAAGAGAAGTTAACCCATGTACAAGTTCATAATTGGAGCAGGTAAGCCAATTTAGGACTTTCGTATTGTTGATAAAAAAAGATAAATTAAGCACCAGAACCTAAATAAGAAGTGCCATGAAGAATATGGACACTAGTATTCATACCTGCCACTAGAAAGGAAAGCAAGAAAAAACTGAATCCCAGCCCTTCGAGCTTGCAGTGTGCGAACTCCATTGTCATTCTTAAGGAATTCATGGAATGCTTCAAAAAATCCGTTGCAGATCATTGAATGCCAAATTTGATTTTCACTGCTCAGAACAGTCTTCAAATCTCTGATAGCTTTTTTTTGCAGTTCAAAGGGAAGCTCAGACAGCTCATGAAAGAAACCCAAGAACATTGCCTTGTCAAAGTTGCAGAAGGACAAATACAACTGGTAGTTGGCACTAGAATAAAACTGGTCAAAACTAGTCTTTGACTGCTCTGTTTCCCTCATGGGGGATGATATACTAGCACCTGATAGTCCAAAAGATGAACTGCTATAATCAATTGTGTAATCTCTATTCTTTTCTATAATTAGAGGTGCGGAGACATTGTGCAAACTTGATACAGAATAGGAATTCAGAAATTTCTCTGGCAAATAAGTAGATTCAAGCTCATGATCTTTGCACCAGTTATGAATAACAGCCTTCATACATGTATTTGGAGTTACCGTGAAGTTTTTTAACTTCATATGTGTCCTAGGACAAGTATCATATCCCTCACTGAACCATCTCTCGATATTTTCTCTTTCATATGTTTGTCCAGATGTTATTATCACAGGATCTCGCATCAGCTTCAAAGACAATGGGCAGCAGAACTCTGGAGGTGGTGTGGCTGCTCCAGATAAACTAGTCTGGTCATCATATCTCATATTGGCTGACTCTGTAGCTGAAATGCATCTTTCCATAGTATTGATGCCATTAACAACTGAGTCTAAACTCAAAACTTCAGTTGCAACATTCAGATTTTGATTCTTTTCATCAGTCTCTGCCTTGGTTTTCTTCCCGTATTTCCTAACTAGATATAGGAGGTACTTAAGGATTCCTTCCTTTTTATGATCAGTGCCATTGATCTTGGCAAGTAATTTCTTGATCGCTCTTCTTTCAATTAGGACAGCTTTAGGTGATGTAATGTTCAATTTCGAAGCTGCTACGAGGAAAGTCTGAAGCTCCAATTCTTGGTTTACATCGGAATGCCGAAGCATCTCCAGAATTACTTTTCCAGCATCCTCTTCTGCTGGATCAACGATGAATTTCAGATCTCGCAGATCATTATGGACGTCAGCCACCTGTGAAAAATAGCCAAATGAATGTAAACATGCTGTCAGCAAGCTACAATATGAATTCGTCAAATGTGATAGTAAGAAAAACAGAATTATGATGAGGTACCATAATGTCACATGATAAGCTCATTGTAAGCAGGCTACCCCATATTCTCAAGTATAAATGAACAAAGTCGCAAAATAATATACATGTAAGTTATTGGTCCAATATTCACTAGCATGACATGTGTTAGCATATTAACATACATAATAAATAATTTGTGATTGGTAGGCTTATAAACATAAAAAAAATTAGACATATAGATTGAAAATGGACATAAAAAATAAATAAATACGGGTCAATTCTGGATCAAAACGGGATCCCGCTAAAAAGAATGGAAAAACCTCTCTCCCATTTCCGTAAATAGGGAAATGGGATCTACGAATATAAAAACGGCGGGACAAAAGTAGAAAGCGGAACAGATCGAAACGGGATTTTTCCTGTTCGTTTTCAAACCTACGTGTCTTGGCTAATGTTATTGTAGGCTACATTTTCTTTTTCATCTAAAATTGTTGTTTAGCTGGATATACAGAACTAACCTCATTAGCTAACAATTCTTCGACCATATTCTGTATCAGGAACAAGCTCCGCCTTAAAGAGTTCCTTATCCTTTCACACCGCATGGCTGTCGCTTCACTAGTAATAGCCTGAAATATAAGCATATTAAAAAAATTAGTAGAGCCTTTTTATGGTCTCCCAAATGTACCCGAATTTGTACTGACAAAATACTAGCATCAGAAATCAATAGCAGATCTTATATCAAGGAAATGGAATATCATACCAAGTAAAGACTGCTACATTCAATGCAATTCTGGATTATGAGTTTCCCTTTGTCAACTATGTTATATAGGTTGCATAATTCTTCTACGCCTGCTTTGCATCCAGGTTGAGCGGCTTCTATTGATGGAAGAATAGAGGAAACCTTCTCCAACATCAAAGTCAACTCATTGCACATTTTGCTGTGAACCTAACAGAGTAGGAAAGTAATTAAAGTATTGACATAATAAATGTGATACTATGCAATGAAAATTAATTAAGGCATTAAGTTCTCTCTGTTTTGAAATATAACATCCAAGTCCAACATGTGCCAAAAACAATAAAGCACCAAATTGGACCAAAAGTTATTGGAATTGATGCATAGATATAGGTACTAATTACTAAAAGTCAAGCTACGGATATTTAACATTATAAAGCACGGCCGGATATTGCAATAACAAATACATCAAATGATGGGATTGGATTTTAAAAATGAAACTTCCATGAAATTAAGTGAAATTGTAATGGGAGTAGCAAATTAAATAGACTAAATACTAGAAAATGTACCAGAAAATAACTAAATACTATTAGTTACATATTCACTAAAACATTTCAATTTTGAATTCTCTTTCAAAACATCAAACAAAATTCCCTCTACTATTCCTCTAGAGTTTTTCTACGACATATCTTTTATTAAGAGATAAATTCACCCTAAGTGGGTCCTATTAACTCTCTCAAAGAGTTCAGTGAGTCCTTCAATATCTCAAGTGGTTCATTTGAAAAGTTGAAAGACCCAGATGATCAATATCGGAGCTCATGCAACTAGATGAAAATGCATGAGAAGTTTAGAAACTCATGGTCCATTTCACTCTTTCATTAATGTATTATTGAAAGTCTTTGATCTTTGTTATTTTCCAGTAGTAATTAATTTTACAGCATATTTGGTTTCAGGAGTTCCCTGTACAACATGGATCGGTCCAGAGTTGTGTGGGGCCAGACCTGGTTCTAATGATAAGCTAAACAGATCAATGCAGTGTTGTCTGATATGTGATAAATGAAACTAAAACAGCAACGTAGGCTCGATTTTGGATTGTATCTTGTGGATAAGATACCACACACCATGACACAAACCAAATGCCTCCTAACAGAGCCTGTAGTTTTAATTTTGCAGCATATGTGAAACAACAACTCATGCCTTCAATGTTCTGTCCATGGAACACAACATGAAAATTGTTTTCAGCCACGAAACAGTATTTTTCTCTCACAACAAATCAGCACGAGCCAAATTCAGCGCTTATTTTCAGCCTAAAAAGAACAGGCTGTATGTAAATAATCTAAATAGATTGAAATCAAATTTATACCTTTGGATGGGAGTTGTGCCGAGATGTACTCATTGCTTCATCATTATTTTTCTCCATTCACAAAGGGAGAAGCAACCACAGGATTTTCAAACTGTCAAGAAGCCAAAGGATAAACATGGTATCAGTGGACAAATGAAAAAGGTAGAGTTAACTGAACTCCTTTTAAGTTTTATTCAATGTTCATTGGCAGAGAAAAGCTAACGAGCGAAAGGATTAAGTTATAAATAGATGTTCATAAATTAGAACTTGGAAGTCACGGGAGGATGCCAAAGTAGGCTAAGGCCTCGTGGTTGCATTTTGCCGTGTACTCATATTCATTTCAATCCACAATTCCATATATACAGAATTATTTTTTACTTCAATTCCACCACAGCACATATGGAATGATGAGGTGCATAAAAGGGCTTGTTCATCTACTCAAATACATTATAGTCCAATTGAACTTTTACTGAAAATCGAATTTTCAAGAAAGCGCTATTGATGCTAATAAAGCTGTCACGAAGTTATAATCTTTTTAATAGAATTTGTGTTCTGAACAAGTTTCCCCGTGAAATCTTTCTTCTGATTTCTAACAAAGCATTGGGCGGAGATGACTAGAGCACAGGACGAAAAAACCCAAAGGAGGAATATCTGTTGTCGTGTTTCTAGACAACAGAAAACAATCCTAAGCAAGCGATTATCTGATGAACTAACGAAATTGGGGACAGAGAACTAAAAAAAGAAAAAAGAAGGAGGGAGAACTAAAAGGTCGTGTCCCTCCAAGCACACCAACAGTATTATTTAAAAAAGAATGAAAATAAAAGAAGCCCACCTCTGAAGAAAGAAAGCTTGCAGATTCCTCGTTCGGTGCTCTTTCTCTCGGGATTTCAGAAACGAAACAGCAGGATGGGAGGAGGGGAGAAGGGCAAAGGGCAAAGGTCACTGACGATGGCTGCTCCTACTGCTGCTGCACTGCGTAGAACTAGAAGCTTCTCTCACTTGGTTGCACAGGCAGGGTCAGTAGGGTAAATGAAGAGGAGTTAAAGCGCTGAGAAAGGGAGTGGAAGCTGCAAACGCTCTCGATTGGAGCCTAATCTCAAGTGCGCAAGTGCAGCAGGTGCCGGGCCTCCCATGCTAGTCGGCGCATTAATCAATCAGAAAAGTTCCCGCGGAAGTCGCCCTCTCGTCTCCCTCCACTTGAGAGCAAGTATATCGAGAGGCTCTAAGCCGACTAAATGCTGATGTGGAGGAGAGAATAGAAAAGAGAGAAGAAACAGGTTATAAGCTTACAACCAGTTTGAGCACAGAAAAAAAAAACTATGTGAGAGAGATAAGTGGGCCATACACTAACTGTAAAAGACTAACTACTATATGAGTGGGCTGAGAGAAGGCTATAAGAAACCTTACAGCCGGCTTGCTGGCTGTATTATTAACTTTGCGCTGAGAAAAGATGCCACCACCACGCCGGTGCCTTGAAACTTGATCACTCTCGACAGCTCCCCTGACTAGTGTCGTCTCCGTGGACCGTTGTAGGCGGCTGCAGGGCCCATGATATGGGTTGGCGGCCGAGCACCAGTTTCTCAAGTGGTATAGGCTTGGTGGTAAGTAGTAAAACACGTCGTCGCCCCGTTAAATATCTTCGATCTACACAGCGCATCAAATGTACTCTATTAGAGTTTCAATACACTAACTCTTCTTTAGTTCAATTCACCAATATATTATACAAATTCTTCAAATCTTCATCATACCACAAAATAGTAAATCTAGTCTTACATTTAGCATTAGGAGATACACTACTACACAGATTCTTTTGCACAGCGTTAAGGAAATAGGATTGTCCATTTGCTAAAAAGCAAGTTTTACCATTGTTCCAAATCGTCATTAATCAATATTTTAATTATGTATCATTAAGTTAAGCACTAGCAGTTCTACCTATATGCAATTATCCCTTACGAATCAAAGAAACAGAGTATCAATCACTTACAGGTTGTTAGAATTAGATACATGCACATGAATAATTAGTTAAAGTGAATAGGATATCAAGAAAGGTCACGTTATATTTGCCTTGCTCAATGAACTCCTGCTAGGTCCCTGGTTATCAAAAAATGCTCAGTGTCTACTCAATTCATTACACATCAACATATAAGCATTCATAGCCATTCATGCATGAAGCAAATAAGATTAGGAACTACATAGCAACAATGATAAAACAAGATAAAAGGTTTATAAAAAATCTACGACTTGCTATAATCACATAGACGAGAGAATCGCGAAAATTGAAGCTAAAACGTGAAAGTTATGAATTAAACAAGGTTTTCTATAGCAAAATAATTAATTAATCTTAACCAAGAGGATTAAATATTACAAACATGATTAACAAAGGTATTTATTTAATTACAAACCTAGCACAACATGAACTGATCAAATTAGGAAACTTTTAAAAAAAATTGATCTCACACTTAAGGGGAGCAAGCTCACAAGCATGATTGCAAGCATTTGTTTGTGCATTTCCATATGTTTGGTGCATTGCATTTGTACTTAAATTTGATATACATGCTTGCTTGGTGTATGCTAGACATAAATTGTGTGGTGAATTGAAGTACTAGCATGCATAGGAAGTGGTAGCTAGTTCCCGGTCTTTCCAAGTGACTCTAGAACCTTGTTTCTAATGTTTTTCTCATGAGGTATTTTAGTGTCTTTAGTTGCAAGAATTCTTTCAAGAGGAATCTACCTATCCATGGTGTTAAGGAATGTTTATAAATGCACTCCGATGGTATCATGCTTCAAAGGTCCAATTCTATAAACATTAGCATCAAATTGGTAGTAATATCTCTCCCACATGTTTAATCCAATGCATATGTGCAAAGCCTTTCAAATCCAAACACTTGGCACATATGTAGGGGAAGTTAATATTACCAAATTGAATTCATTGAATATCTTTGTAAGAAGTTGTCATCAATTACCAAAAAGGGGGAGATTGAAAGCTCTATGTTTGGTTTTGGTTAATTGATGACACCTATTATCTAACCACATTGCTTAAGTGTCTATGATTACAAGTGTGGTTAAGAGATCAAGTGTGGAGTAATGGGGCATCCAAGTCATTGGAGTAAGCCCACCATCATGAAGATCAAATGCTTTCAACACTTAGTGAAAAAGGATGGAGCTCAAGGACAAAGGTGAAACTCATAGGACTCTTTTCATTTTGGTGATCAAGACACTATAGAGAGTAGTGATTACATTTAGGATAGATAACCGTACTATTAAGGGGGATGAAACTTCGTTAACAACCTCGGTCATTAAGTGCCTCTAGTTGATGTAGTTGAAGCATATGCATTTAGATCTAGAGCACTAACCTAAAACCTTGCAAAGTGACTTAAAATCAAGCTAACACTCGTGCCTAAGTGCTCACACACTTGGTTGTTAGCACCTAGAAGCAAGGTAGTCCAAGGGAGAGTGAAAACAGCTCTCAGAGATACACCGGACGCTGGTGTTGTCCGGTGCGTGTGCACCGGACGAGCCTCTCTAGAACCTCTCTGGAGTGTCACCGGACGCTGGACCTTTTTCTCCAGCGCGTCCGGTGATGTTTTTCGAGCGTCCGGTGAAGAAACGTGCTTTCTAACTAAGTGAAAGCACCGGACGCTGGCAGCATCCGGTGACCTAACAGCGGACGCGTCCGGTGCAGTTTTGAGCTCTTTGGATGCTCTCTGTTCTTGCACCGGACATGGGCGTCGGAGCGTCCAGGTGCGACGTCTCAGCATCCGGTGAGTTGGCGCACTGCGGGAAGTTTTAAACGGATAGTACACGTGTCAACGGGTGGTACACCGGACAACCACCGGACGCGTCCGGTGTAAACTTGAGCATCGTCCCGTGTACATGCAGAATCTGGAAAACGGCTAGTTTCTCACCCTCACTTATAAATAGCCGATCCAGCGGTCTTTGGGAGCTCTCTTGCGCATTTCACTCATTGCTAAGCATCTCTTGAGCCTCTCAAGCTTCTCCCACTCACTCTAGAGCTTGATTCTCATTCTTAGTGAGTTAGGGAGTGATCCAAGTGCATTGTGTTCATTAAGATCATCTTTGGATACTTATTGATCATTGTTGCTGCGGATTTCATTTATTCTCTTGGTGTTTGCTATCACCTAGACGGTCTTGGAGCAGCGAAGGAGTTGGCGGAGTTGGAGATTGTCTGTGGCCACTCCCAGAGGTCGTTGTGAGGGGTTTGCACCTTTCCCGGCGGAGAGCCGCAAGGTAACCTATTGGATTGCTTGTGCCATTGAGTTACCTTGCTCGTGGTAGGTTCTAGTGGCGCTCATTTGTTGAGCTTGACATTGGTTGTCAATTAGCCACTGAACTACCGAGTAGTGGTTGACACAACGGGGACATAGCGTGCCGGCAAGCACGTGAACCGCAGGATAAATCGATGTTCATCTTTGTGTTGATCTTAGACCATCACCTTCGAGTGTATTGGTATTTTTCCCGGTAATTGACTATCTACTCTACTCGTCAGTATAACCTCTCTACTCCTCTCTTTACTTTTGAGTACTCTATTTGTTTTGTGGTTGCTCTTGTAGTTTGCTTGTCCACTTGGGAGTAGAATAACTCAACTTAAACTAGATTGTGTGTACTTCTAGAGACATAGCTAGAACGGTTAGGAGGGCTTGCATTTTTTGAGTAGACTAGCGCAAAATTCGCTTCGCCTTTTGTTGTACTAATTTGTTGGTCAAGTATTGTTTGTAGATTTTTAATTAGTCTATTCACCCCCTCTAGCCTACTTGGACCTATCAATTGGTATCGGAGCCATGGTTACCGTTGTTGCAAGGCTTAACATCCTTCGGTGTCAAAATGTCTCACAACAACTTAATCAACCACATAGGCAAGCCACCTCGGTTTGATGACTCTAGCTATGGGTATTGGAAGAATCAAATAAAATCTCATTTGAAATCAATGAATAGAAAGATGTGGGAAATTGTTGAGAAGGACTTTATTGTGATTGATGTGAATGATCCCACACCAAGAAAAGAGGAAAAGCTTCAATTCAATGGCATTGCTCTCAATGCTATCTATAGTGCTCTTGATGAGAAGGTCTTTGAGCAAATCAAGGACTTGGAGTTTGCTCACGAGGTTTGGAAGAGTTTGGAAGATTCTTATGAGGGCACCACCGCCGTGAAGAGTGCCAAGCTATACATTCTTAAGGACAAGTTTGCAAGCTTCAAGATGAATGATGATGAGAGCATACCGGAGATGTTTCACCGGTTGAGTGTGATTGTGAGTGATCTCAAGGCTCTCGGTGAAAACAATTAGTGATAGAGACTTCTCTCACCGCTTCTTGAGATGTCTACCTCCCCGGTTTGAGACCTTGGTTACTATCATTGTGAGGGAAGATCTCTCAAAGGTGACTCCAAATCAAGTGCTTGGTGATGTCATGACACATGAGACATACCGAGTAGAGAAGAGTGAAGGAGTCAAGGAAGAAAAGGAGGATGAGAAGAAAGACAAGAATGAGAAGAAGAGCATTGCATTCAGGGCAACTTCATCAAGACACAAGGGCAAAGCAAAGAAGCCAATCTCAAGTGATGATGAAGATAGCTCAAGTGATGATGATGAGGAGGAGATGGCACTTTTTGTGAGAAGATTTGAAAGATTCATGAGGAAGAAGGGCTATGGTACTAGGAAGAGGAGAGACTCCACCAAAGGCAAGGGTCCAACCATGAGATGCTATAAATGCAAGAGTAAGGACCACTTGATAGCCGATTGTCCACACAAGAATGAGAGTGATGAAGAGAATGACAAGAAGAAGAACAGGAAGGACAAGAAAGACAAGAAGATGCAATTCAAGAAGAAGAAGGGACATTCTTATTGTGTCACATAGGATAGTGATGCTTCTTCTTCCGATGATGATGATGATAGTGATGATGATCACAAGATTACTAAGAAGAAGGCCATTGCTAGTCTTGCTATTCCTAGCAAGCCATCTCTATTTGACTCTATACCGACTTGTCTCATGGCTAAGCCATCTAAGGTACAATCCGAATCCGATGAGAGCGGTAGTGAGAGTGAGGAGGAGGACTTCTCCAAGGAGGAGCTCCTTGACATGTTGCGTGACACACACTGTTATCTTAAGAAGAAGGTGAAAGAGTGCAAAGTATTGACCAAGGAGAAGAAGCTCCTTGAGCAATCTTTTGATGAGCTTAGTACTTCTCATGAGTGTCTAAAGGAAGACCATGAGAGCCTAAAAGAAGCTCACTCCAAGCTTGAGAAGGCTCACTCTTCACTTTCGGAGTTGGCTAAGATAGAGGATGTGCCCACAACATATGACGTAGGTGTTACTTGTGATTTATTTGATACACCTATTGTTGTTGCTCCCACTAACACTTCTTCTAGCCACATCCACCTCTACCTCATCTAAGGATATTGGTGTCACTTGTGATGCCACAATCTTGGTTGAGAACAAGAACCTCAAGAAGGAGGTGCATGAGCTCACTCTATCCTTAGGCAATGCCTGTGGTGGAGATAGCCCGCTTACTTAAGTGGTTGGGTAGTCACAGGTTCTCCATTAACAAAGAGGGTCTTGGCTATACCCCTAAGAAGGGCAAAGCCGCCTTTGTCCTTCGCAAGACTACTTTTGTGAAGGGCAATGGTGTGGTTTGCTATAGTTGCAAGCAAGTGGGGCACAAGGAGCAATATTGCAAGAAGAGAATGATGAAGCAAAGCAAGCATAATATTTCATCCATTAGACTTGATTCTTGCTATAGTGCTTACAAAGAGTGCTAAAGGAGTGAGAGTCAAGTATATTGGTGCACCTAAGGAGAGCCCAAAGAAGAAGGCTATTTGGGTGCCCAAGAGCTTGGTCACTAACCTCCAAGGACCCAAACAAACTTGGGTACTAAAATCTAATTGATTTCTTTGTAGGTAAACTACAAGTCCGGAGGGAGGCATTGGGTGCTAGATAGTGGGTGCACTCAACACATGATCGGAGAATCAAATATGTTCAATTCAATCAAGCCAAATGAATATGGGAATCTTGATAGTATCATTTTTGGTGACAACAAGAAGGGTAAGGTTATTGGTCTTGAAAAGATTGCAATCTCAAATGGTATGGCTATCTCTAATGTCTTGCTAGTAGAGAGCTTCAACTTCAATTTGTTGTCCGTGGCTCAATTGTGTGACTTGGGATTCAAATGCATCTTTGGTATTGATGATGTGGAGATTGTTAGTGTTGATGGAAGCAACTTGATATTCAAGGGATTTCGGTATGGCAATCTCTATATAGTGGATTTCAATGCAAGTGAAGCTCAATTGTCAACATGCTTGTTCACCAAATCAAGTATGGGTTGGTTATGGCATAGAAGGCTTGGTCATGTTGGAATGAAGCAACTCAATAGATTGGTCAAGCATGACATGGTGAGAGGATTGAAGAATGTGCAATTCGAAAAAGATAAGTTGTGTAGTGGTTATCAAATGGAAAAGTAAGTTGGAAACACACATCCTAGCAAGAGCATGATGAGCACATCTAGAGCATTTGAGTTGTTGCACATGGATCTATTTGGCCCAACCACTTATGCTAGTCTCGGTGGAAACAATATGGCTTTATGATAGTAGATGATTACACAAGATATACATGCGTCTTCTTTCTTGTTGACAAGAGTGAAGTATTTGGCTTATTCAAAACATTTATCAAGAGAAGCCAAAATGAATTTAAAGTGGCAATCAAGCAAGTGAGAAGTGACAATTGAAGTGAGTTTAGAAATGCAAGAGTTGATGAGCTATGTGATGAGTTTGGCATCAAATATCAATTCTCGGCCAAGTACACTCCTCAATCAAATGACCTTGTTGAGAGGAAGAATAGAACATTCATTGATATGGTAAGGTCTATGCTTAGTGAATACAATGTGAGTTTGGACTTTTGGGCCGAAACAATCAACACGGCATGCTATTGTAGCAACTGGCTCTATTGTCACTGCCTCTTGAAGAAGATACCTTATGAGCTATTGAATAGAAGAAAACCCAATATTGCATACTTTAGAGTATTTGGTTGCAAATGCTACATATTGAAGAAAGGTGCACGATTGGAAAATTTGAGAAGAAATATGATGAAGGATTTCTAGTTAGCTACTCCACTACAAGCAAAGCATATAGAGTATGGAATCACTCCACCAAGCTCATTGAAGAAGTTAATGATGTGGAATTTGATGAAACCAATGGTTCACAAGATGAAGATGAAAATCTTGATGATGTGAGAGGAACCCAATTGGTAAAAGTAATGAAGAACATGGACATTGGTGATATTAGGCCAAGACAAGTGGTTGATGTAGAAGATGAAGATGACAAAGATCAATGTGCAAACTCAAGCTAGTGTGCAAGTCAATCCAAATGAAGCAAGCTCTAGTGGTTCTCATGATCAAGAACTACATGATGAAGATCAAAATGCCATTCCATCTCAATGTGGGCCAACTAAGCTCAAGCAATCAAATTCTCCAACCGGTCAATGTTGTAAGAGATCATCCATTGGACCAAATTGTTGGGGATATTAGAAATGGTGTTCAAATAAGATCAAAGTTAGCAAACTTTTGTGAACACTTCTCATTTGTGTCATTTGAAGAGCCAAACAACATTGAGAAGGCCTTGAAAGGATAGTGATCGGGTAAATGCTATGCATGAAGAGCTCAACAATTTTGAAAGAAATCAAGTTTGGGAGCTAGTTGAGAGACCCAAGAACTACAATGTCATTGGAACCAAATGGGTGTTCAAGAACAAGCAAGATCAAGATGGCATTGTGGTTAGAAACAAGCCAAGGCTAGTTGCACAAGGATACATTCAAGTGGAAGGATTGGACTTGGAAGAGACATATGCTCTGGTTGCAAGATTGGAAGCAATTAGGATCCTTCTAGCTTATGCATGTGCACATGATATCAAGCTCTATCAAATGGATGTCAAAAGTGCTTTCTTGAATGGATACATAAATGAGCTTGTGTATGCTGAACAACCCCCTGGATTTTGAAGATGAGAAGAAGACCGACCATGTCTACAAATTAATAAAGGCCTTGTATGGCTTGAAGCAAGCTCCAAGGGCATGGTATGAAAGATTGAGAGATTTCTTACTCTCCAAGGGTTTCAAAATGGGGAAGGTTGACACCACTCTCTTCACCAAAAGAATTGACAAAGACTTGTTTGTGTTGTAAATCTATGTTGATGACATTATCTTTGGTTCAACCAATCTAGAGTTTCGTGAAGAGTTTGGGAAGATGATGGCTAATGAGTTTGAGATGTCCATGATTGGAGAGTTGAGTTATTTCCTTGGTCTTCAAATCAAGCAAATGAAGAATGGAACTTTCATAAGCCAAGGCAAATACATTAGGGACATGTTGAAGAAGTTTGGGATAGAAAATGCTAAATCCATTAGCACACATATGGGCACAAATGGTAACCTTGATGAAGACAAAAGTGGAAACATGGTGGATCAAAAGAAGTATAGGTCTATGATTGGAAGCTTACTCTATGTGACCAGCTTCTAGACCGGATGTGATGTTTAGTGTTTGCATATGTGCAAGGTATCAAGCTTCACCAAGAGAGAGTCATTTGAAGGCAATCAAGAGAATCTTGAGATATCTTAAGCACACATCCGATGTTGGTCTTTAGTATACTAAGGGGTTGAATTGATTTGCTATTCGGACTCCGACTATGCGGGATGCAAAATCAATAGAAAGAGCACTTCCGGCACATGTCAATTGATGGGAAGATCACTAGTATCATGGTCATCCAAGAAGCAAAACACCGTTGCACTCTCTACCGCCGAAGCCGAGTATGTTAGTGCGGGAAGTTGTTGTGCACAATTGTTATGGATGAAGGCAACATTGAGTGATTATGGAATCAAATTCAAAAATGTGCCATTGATATGTGATAATGAAAGCGCCGTGAAGATAGCCACCAATCTGGTTCAACACTCAAGAACAAAGCATATTGATGTGAGGCATCACTTTATTAGAGATCATCAATCCAATGATGACATTCAATGAGAGTGTGGGCACCGATG
This sequence comes from Eremochloa ophiuroides, assembly GCA_038502445.1. Lineage (NCBI taxonomy): Eukaryota > Viridiplantae > Streptophyta > Magnoliopsida > Poales > Poaceae > Eremochloa > Eremochloa ophiuroides. Next base: position 32,674,218 of record JAHLJS010000003.1, read on the forward strand.
ATCAACTCGTCGACATTCTAACAAAGCCACTTGATGAAGCAAGGTTCTACAAATTGTAACAAAGCCACTTGATGAAGCAAGGTTCTACAAATTGAAAAATGAGTCGAACAATATTCTTGATCTCTCCAACATGAGTTGAGCTAGTACCCCCACTATATAACTTGCCTCTACTCCGACAAAGTAAAGGTATCATTGTTTGGCATGTCATACATATGTTGCTAGGACTTGGAAGCATATAGACATACTTTCTTCTTAATAGGCTCATTCATGAAAAACTAAATATTTTTGAGATCATATGCCACTACTATTGCTTCTATGACTTGATTGATCTAGTAGTGATATGTGACTAGTTTGTGGGCTTGTGAACCTAGTATTTGACTAGATTATATGCATTGGGATATATAAGCCAACTTTGTCAAGATAACCCCTAGTGGCGTGAAGAAGCTTGTCAATGGACAAACCGTGTTATATATTTGTGCAACTAATCTAGCTAAATGCTTAAAAGAAGGAAAATAATAGGAAACAATTCAACAAGTGGTTCCCTCCATTGATTTCAAATCATATCCTATCCATGCTACCCTTTTGTGGTCTTTGATGACAAAAGGGAAGAGAATGAAACAAAGATATGGAGGTTGAGCGATGAACCATCATTAGGCCGATGATGGGAGAGCTATAGGCCAAATGAGAGGGATCATAAACTTTTAAAAAAATTAGATCTCACACTTAGGGGAGCAAGCTCACAAGTATGATTGCAAGCATTTGTTTGTGCATTTCCATATGTTTGGTGCATTGCATTTGTACTTAAATTTGATATACATGCTTGCTTGGTGTATGCTAGACATAAATTGTGTGGTGAATTGAAGTACTAGCATGCATAGGAAGTGGTAGCTAGTTCCCGGTCTTTCCAAGCGACTCTAGAACCTTGTTTCTAATGTTTTTCTCATGAGGTATTCTAGTGTCTTTGGTTGTAAGAATTCTTTCAAGAGGAATCTAGCTATCTATGGTGCTAAGGAAGGTTTATAAATACACTCCGATGGTATCGCGCTTCAAAGGTCCAATTCTATAAACCTTACCATCAAATTGGTAGTAATATCTCTCCCACATGTCTAATCCAATGCATATGTGCAAAGCCTTTCAAATCCAAACACTTGGCACATATATAGGTGGAGCTAATATTATCAAATTGAATTCATTGAATATCTTTGTAAGAGGTTGTCATCAATTACCAAAAAGGGGGAGATTGAAAGCTCTATGTTTGGTTTTAGTTAATTGATGACATCTATTATCTAACAACATGCTTAAGTGTCTATGATTACAAGTGTGGTTAAGAGATCAAGTGTGGAGCAATGGGGGCATCCACGTCATTGGAGTAAGCCCACCATCATGAAGATCAAATGTTTCAACACTTGGTGAAAAAGGATGGAGCTCAAGGCAAAGGTGAAACTCATAGGGCTTTTTTTCATTTTGGTGATCAAGATACTATAGAGAGTGTGATCACATTTATGATAGATGACCGTACTATTAAGTTGGTATGAAACTTCGTTAACAACCTCGGTCATCAAGTGCCTCTAGTTGATGTAGTTGAGCATATGCATTTAGATCTAGAGCACTAACCTAAAACCTTGCAAAGTGACTTAAAATCAAGCTAACACTCATGCCTAAGTGCTCACACACTTGGTTGTTAGCACCTAGAAGCAAGGTAGTCCAAGGGAGAGTGAAAACAGCTCTCAGAGGTACACCGGACGCTGGTGTTGTCCGGTGGGTGTGCACCGGACGCGCCTCTCTAGAACCTCTCTGGAGTGTCACCGGACGCTGGACCTTTTTCTCCAGCGCGTCCGGTGATGTTTTTCGAGCGTCCGATGAAGAAACGTGCTTTCTAACTGAGTGAAAGCACCGGACGCTGGCAGCGTCCGGTGACCTAACAGCGAACGCGTCCGGTGCAGTTTTGAGCTCTTTGGATGCTCTCTGTTTTTGCACCGGACATGGGCGTCGGAGCGTCCGGTGCAACGTCTCCGCATCCGGTGAGTTGGCGCACTGCGGGAAGTTTTAAACGGATAGTACACGTGTCAATGGGCGGTATACCGGACAACCACCGGACGTGTCCGGTGTAAACTTGAGCATCGTCCGGTGTACACGCAGAATCTGGAAAACGGCTAGTTTCTCACCCTCACTTATAAATAGCCGATCCAACAGTCTTTGGGAGCTCTCTTGCGCATTTCACTCATTGCTAAGCATCTCTTGAGCCTTCCAAGCTTCTCCCACTCACTCTAGAGCTTCATTCTAATTCTTAGTGAGTTAGGGAGTGATCCAAGTGCATTGTATTCATCTAGATCATGTTTGGGCACTTGTTGATCGTTGCTGCTGCGGATTTCATCAATTCTCTTGGTGATTGCCGTCATCTAGACGGTCTTGGAGTAGCGGAGGAGTTGGCAGAGTTGGAGATTGTCTTCCGGCCACTCCCGGAGGTTTTTGTGAGGGGTTTGCACCTTCCCCGGCGGAGAGCCGCAAGGTAGCCTATTGGATTGCTCGTGTCATTGAGTTATCTTGCTCGTGGTAGGTTCTAGTGGCGCTCATTTGTTGAGCTTGAGATTGATTGTCAATTAGCCACCGAACCATCGAAGTAGGTGGTCGACACAACGGGGACGCTAGCGTGCCGGGAAGCACGTGAACCCTGGGATAAGTCGGTATTCATCTTTGTGTTGATCTTGGACCATCATCTTCGAGAGTATTGGTTTTTTTCCCGGTGATTGGTTATCCACTCTACTCGTCGGTATAACCTCTCTACTCCTCTCTTTACTTTTGAGTACTCTATTTGTTTTGTGGTTGCTCTTGTAGTTTGCTTGTCCACCTAGTAGTAGAGTAACTCAACTTAAGCTAGATTGTGTGTGCTTCTAGAGACATAGCTAGAACGGTTAGGAGGGCTTGCATTTTTTTAGTAGGCTAGCGCAAAATTCGCTTCGCCTTTTGTTGTACTAACTTGTTGGTCAAGTATTGTTATAGATTTTTAATTAGGACTATTCACCCCCCTCTAGCCTACTTGGACCTATCACCATGGCCAACGGTGGGAGCCCGCCGGCGAGCACTGCTAGGGCCCTAGAGGCCCGGTTTCAACGAATTGGAGGCACGGGGAGAAAGAGAAGAGAATCTAAAAGTTCATGGTTGCGGGCGGAAGAAGAAGCAGAGGTGGCTAGCGGCGAGAAACGGCGGGCGGCGGCTTCCTGCAAGTCTGGTGAGGAGAACTGAGCAAACGGATGAGAGGAAAAAAGGGGGGAAACGGCAATGGGATCTTCCCTACCACGTGGAAATGCTCGGTGAGTGGCTCAAATCAACGAAGAGCGACTGTTTTTGTCTATAGCGGTGGCGGCTCCGGCAGCTGCTTCTGTTGCGTCCGTTGCGCGTTGGGAGAGCATAGGGAGAGTGTGGAGGGGAAAAGAAGAACAGGGCGCCACTTTTGTGCACGCTCGCGTGAGAGAGGAAGTGGGGAGCGAGGCGTGCGCTCGTAGGCACGAGCGATCGCTGCGGTTACGGCCTACACGCTTGCATCTGACAGAGAGTGGAAGATGAGAGAGAGAAAGAGAGAGAGAGCTAACTAGTGGGACCCCGCTGCCAGTGACAAAGAGAGTGTGGAAAGGGAGGTGGCGCGGCGGTGGTTTAGGCCTGTCACGCCCAAAGAGAGAAAGGAGAGAAGGAAGGAAAGGAGCAGTTCACACTAGCTCGACCACTGGGCCATGAGGCCGAGAGGGGAAGGAAAGGAGGAAAAGAGTTTTATTTTATTATTATTTTTCTAAATTCTATTTTCAATCTAGTTTTTCAAATCCAAATTAAACATCACAAAAGCTCCACCACAGAGTACTTTTTCTATACCTTATGTTTGTTTTTAATTTGATAAAAAAATATTATTCCTCTAGGTTTCATGCTTCACAAAATACTTTAATCAATTAATATTAGTTATTTTTGAAAAAAAAGAGAGTAAAATTTAGGGTGTTAGACGGCGGCATTTGTCACGGACCAGCAAAATTTAGAGTTAGTAATTCACCGCATGATGCATATGTTCCCGGTTCTTCGGTAGAATTCAGAAGCCCCTCACCGTCTTCTCGCTGGGCTGCTAGCTGCCTGGCATCACGATAGGCTCTTCTTCAGTTCTACTGCGCTTCTGCACTCCTGTATGGCGGACATGTCAGCAGCGGGGCATACGGAGCGGAGCCGGGTCCTGGTTATAGGCGGCACGGGCTACATCGGCCGGTTCATCGTCGCCGCCAGCGCCCGCGAGGGCCATCCCACGTACGTCCTCGTCCGCGACCCCGCGCCCGCCGATCCTACCAAGGCCGCCGTCCTCCAGGGGTTCCGGGACGCCGGAGTCACCCTCCTCAAGGTTTGCTCTGCTCGTGTTCCCATTACTTTCCCCATTGTCTTAGTCTTGATGATGCAATCTTTGGTCAAAATGGTACGGTGTCTTTACCGTGTTTGGTCAAAATTGTACCAAAGTGTTTGGTTGAGGAAACTGTAATGTGATTTGGTTACGGAGGTAACAGATTTATCTACTACTTATTTACTACTGTCTACTGTACTTGTTTGTTTCAGCCCTTGTGTAATCAAGTCCCACAGTTATCAGATACCGGCCTAAACAAAACTATTACCGCTCTCTCCCCTGATAACTCCCATCACAGCGTTCTCTCTAGATATTATTTCCAGCTTTCCCATTACCGTTACAGCAAGTGAAACAAACAAAGTCTGTTTTCTGATGGTTTAGTAACCTTACCATTCCTGATCCAAACACCAGTCCCTTTGCTCTGCATACTTACCTTAGCTCAGATTCAGAACATTAATGCTACTGAATTACTCTCAGTATTAAAGGTGGACAAAACTTGAGATTTGGTAACTTGTGTGGGCCATTGCTCTGGTGAAGGTCAGAGGTACACGCATCTGTATATGCTGATTTTTTGAAATGCCACTGGTTTATATTTTACAGGGATGCAGCTATCTTTGCCATGTATTAAAATCAATGTAATGTTAATAAGTACAATAATCATTCATTGTGTTATCATCACTATAATGATAAGATTTGATTCCGCAGAGTTGTAATCGATAAATTTATGCCACCTGATCAGGGGGATCTGTACAACCATGAGAGCTTGGTGGTGGCAATGAAATCTGCAGATGTTGTGATCTCAGCGGTGGGTTATGCTCAGCTGCCAGATCAAACCCGCATTATCTCAGCAATAAAAGAAGCTGGAAACATAAAGGTAACTTACTTTACCTGATTGGAATGTCATTTGTGTATTTCTTTTAGTTTGTTGTGGACATTTTAATGTTATGATTATGTATATCTGTCTCTTTCATCATCTTCCAACTCCTTGCAGGAAAACTAAAAGCTCTGAAGTGCAAGCTAGCTAATTGATTTTTTCTATTTGTTTCTCTGAGATCATGTTGACTGTTTGTTTCTTTTGAACGCCAGGCAGTCCTTGCCTTTTTGGTTTCACAAGCTTCACTGATTTGAATTCACATATATTACGTAAATGTTGAAGGTTTTCTTTTGTATAGTATACTACTGTGTAATGTTGCAGTATTTTCCAGAGATTCTTTCCATCGGAGTTTGGGAATGATGTAGATCATGTGCATGCGGTTGAACCTGCGAAATCAGTCTTTGCTGTCAAAGCTAGTATAAGGCGTGCCGTAGAGGCTGAAGGGATCCCCTACATGTATGTATCCTCCAACTTCTTTGCTGGTCGTTTCTTGCCAGCTCTTGGACAGTTTGGGGTTACAGGCCTTCCAACAGATAAGGTTCTCATCTTAGGTGATGGAAATGTGAAAGGTAAGATTAATTACAATGTGTTGACTATATGTACTAAGCTTACTTTTTTGTGGGTCGTACAGTCAAAGCAATATGTACTTGTAGGGTTGTATACAAATTATAATGAAAGCAACTAAAATTGATATGAATACACTTTAATTAATTTATTTTCTACTATTGTATGTGTGGACAATAGCAATATTTGCAACAGAAGAGGATGTTGGCACCTACACAGTGAAAGCTGTAGATGATTCAAGAACCCTGAATAAGATTCTATATCTGAGGCCAGCAAGCAACATCTTGTCTCACAATGAGCTTATCTCACTCTGGGAGAAGAAAGTTGGGAAGACATTTGAGAGGGTGTACATACCAGAAGGCGATGTCTTGAAGAAGATTCAAGGTCTAAAATAGCAAGCTCAAGTTATCGTTGCAGTATGCATTTATCTGTTTCGAGCCTTACAACAGTAAAACTTTTGTCGTCATTTTTTACTCTCTCTGATCTGTTGCAGAGTCTCCGTTTCCATCGAACTTAGCGCTTTCAATCAGCCATTCTGTGTGGGTGAAGGGGGACCACACCAACTTTGAGATTGACCCTTCCTTTGGAGTTGAAGCCACTGACCTTTACCCTGATGTCAAGTACACTACCGTGGATGAATACCTGAACAAGTTCCTTTAAATTCTTAGATCCTATTATGATTGCACCACTCAATACAGAACTATACAAAAGGTTTTGGGGGCAATTAAAACTCCATATGATTTTAAAATATTATACTGTAAGACTCAACCGTATCAAGAAATAAAATGTTGTTCAGTTTGCGTTTCCCTGAGCTAGAAGCGCTGTGTTATTGTTGGCTAAATTTGGAGCTAACTTCCATGATTGAAACTGTTAAACTAAATGTCATAATACTACAGGCATGCTATGCGCCTTTAGGGGCTGTTTGGATGGTGGGAAATAGAGGATGGGATAGGGATAGGGAAATAGATAGATGGCTATGATTCAATGAAATATAAGAAACGAATGGCTAAGATCTACTAATACCCTTAAAAAGGTATCCCTATCCCCATCCAAACACTCCGTGTATTACTCACTCTATTTTAAATTAAGGGATTAAGCGTTTATGCCATTGTTTTGAAGCAAATGGGTTTGCCCTTGTTTTTAAGCAAAATAGTGTTTTGCCATTTTAACTTGTAATTTTACCCCTACGATTTCAAAATGAAGGGAGTGTTTGTCCCTATTCTGTGAAGCCATTTAGGCATTTACCGTTGTTACAAAATTAGAAAATTCAATCAGTGCACAATTAATTTTTAGCCAAAAAAACTGACAACATTTCAACTAAGGCCAGTCTCAATAGGGGTTTCAAAAGAGTGTCATTTCAATCAATACTGTGACACATCAGTGAATTTGCTGAGTTGGCGAGGTATTGATGAAGAGAGAGAGGAAACGAGTGTCGTCCCGGTGAAACCCAGCCGGCACCAATACCCAGGCAATGACACTCGATGAAATCCCCACTGAGCCGGCCGAGTTTCATTTCATCACGCTCGATGGGATCTCCTGCGAGCTGCGATGCGCGCGAAATCTCCATCTCGCCGCCGCCTCCCGCCTTCCCCTTTCCTATTTCGCGCCAACTCCCTCGATCCCCAACACTATATTTCCATCTCTTTTCAATCCGCCGGTCCAAGTTCTTTAGGTGGGGAAGGAGACATCGGCGATCCGCCGCCAGTGCCAGTGTGCCAGTGCCTCGCGTGGGCGGCGCGGGGACGTCGGCAAGCGGTAGGGCGGGCCGTCATCAACAACTGAAGGTCCTTGCGACGGAGCTCTGTGCGACGGCGCTCGACGATGTTGTCGCGCAAAGTTAAGAAGGGGGTTGGAACTCAGCGGCGAGCAGAGGTCTCTGCGACAGCTCATGGCAATGGAGACTCCACCTCGCCTTCCTCTTCACTGGGAGTTCCACGATCATCAGCTATGCCACCACACGCATCGTCTTCCTCTCCACCAGGAGCTCCACAGCCGCCATCTGCACCACCTCCCCAACTCTGCCAGAGGGCTCTGGCCTGGATCTGACAATGGTGCTGGCCAATACTCGCATGGAAATCAATCCACAAATCCGTGGTAAGCTCGTATCTTTAATTCCTATATTTTTATTTGAGGGTAGTTTCTGATATGTTTTAGATCAGCCTGTTTATCTGTTTATCTACATAGAAAATTTCCACCTTGTTGGACTCAATCAGAGCTTCAGTCCATTCTGTCCACCACCGACACCATATCCAACGGGACTCCTATGGCACCGCCACCACCACCAGCTTCAAACGTTGTTAACCTCGACACTGAGGCAGATGTTGTTGAGGAAAGTATGACAGCAAAGAAAAGTAGGACAGCGAGGCATTGGACACCTGATGAGGAAAAAAGATTGGTAACTAAATATATATAACATGTTGTTATGTTCTTATTGCATAAGCAACATTATTATGTTGAATTGGTGATATTGATTTTTTTTTTTTTCAGGCTAGTGCTTGGCTGAACACTTCTAAAGACCCAATATATGGGAACGATAAGAGTCGTGATACATTCTGGGGTCAGATCAACAATGAGTTTAACAAGAACATTCAGGAACATCTTAAAGGGGACATTAACCAACTGAAGATCCATTGGGGACGCCTGCACAAAAGTATGACTGAATTCAATGGCTTCTTCAGTAAAGTAAGTAACATCCATATAAGTGGTTACTCTGATGACATGCTGATAGATGAAGCACACCAGATGTGGCAAAAGAAGTATGGCAAAAGGTTCACATTAGAGCATTGGTGGAAGAAGCGAAAAAATGAACCAAAATGGACTGCATCTATTGCACAATCAGAGAAAGAGAAAAACAAGGGACAGAATGATTCAGCCTGTGATGATGGGGCCCAAGTACGTCCTATTGGGAGAGAAGCAGCCAACGCACAACGCAAAGGGAAGACAAAGTTGAACGAAGTTAAGGATGGTATTTCCATGCTAGGTGATAATGTAAACAAGATTTTGTAGAAATTACTGAAGAGCGTAAGAAGGAGCGTGACAAGATGACAGAGGCACAGCTAGAGATCTCTAGAAATCAACTTAAGGTGACAGAGGTGCAGCTTAAGACTGCAAAAGAGCAAAAGGAAGCAAAGTTGCTTGAAGCTTATACTTCGCTCTTAGTCCAGGATACAAGTCAGATGACGCAGGAAGAGAAGGCTTGTCGACAGATAGCACTGACCTCTATAACAAGCAAGCTGTTTGGAAACCATGAAGAAACGACATAAGGTGAGTTTCAGCAGTAGCTACTTTATTTATCTTAGCTGGATCATCTCTACTTTGAAATGATGCCTATTCTCTATTAGCAAGCTGTTTAGAAACCATGAAGCAGCAGCATAAGGTGAGTATTGTGTAGGAAAACATCTGACTGCATGAACCTGGCTGGAATTAGTTCTCTGTGACAGTATGCATTATTTTAGCAGTCAAATTTAGAGTAGAAAGCATTAGCAAATGGGTGCAGTGATTTAGCAAGCTGCTGTATGTGAGTGTTTTAGATGCAGTAACCTTTTTTACATTCACTTCTCCGTCTTCTACAGGACAACAATAACCCTTTTTTATTCACCTCTTCATTTTCAGAAGCTAAAGTGCACGCTGTTTGGGAACATTGTCAAGATCTGGCTGCTACTGTCCTTGAATGTCTATGAAATGAACTGAGAGCCACATGAGCTATTTGCATTATCTGAAAGTCTCAGTTATCCCTAGTAGTCATCTGTACTTATTAGTCTCAGTTATCCCTAGTAGTCATCTGTACTTATTAGTCTCAGTTATCTTTACTTAGTCTTAGTTATTATCTGAAACCCGCTGGCATTTTGGTGAAAATTCTAGTGTGGAACTTAGTTCTGAAGCTATGCGAAACCTGCTCTAGTATCTCAGCAAGAATTCTGAGTTAATCTTATATATGTGTGTGAACCTGTCTACGTACCTTGATGCTAAGATCCTAAGTTATTCTCATACGTGCATGTGAACCTGTAGGTCTTCTGACTATATTCAGTTCGATAGTGGCATTTGCCCTCCTCTCATACTTTACATCGCTACTATATGTGTGCACCAAAATGCCTTTGATCAGTAATTTAAAAGGTTGTTTTGTACAACAGTGTGAAATCCCGTTCAGTTTGGATAAATGACTACATAGTGTACTTGGTACATTTGATCACAACACCATCCATCCATTAAATGTCACAGGTTGTCTATGAAACAGTGAAATGAAACCCTCCCACTGAGAGGGACCAGTTTTATTTCTCAATCTAGGTCCACAAAACTGATGTGACAGTCTTGGAAACAGTGAAGTGAAACTTATCACTGAGACTGACCTAATAATCCATATAAACACAAATTAATGCACATATTACATTAATGGCAACGCATTAGGTCACTTCAGTCTGTCTAGATGGCATACCAACATACCAGTGCAAAATGCCATTGTATAGAACCACGTAACATGCCAACCTAGATATCCAAATGATATGTCAAACACGAACTTACATGTTCAAATGTCATGTCAAACAAAAGTAGAAACTAACTAGCAAGCCTAAGAAACTGATTATGAGTTCACTAGAAAACGAGTAGTGAGCTCCATATGAAGCATCCGAAACCTAACAAAGTAGCAAGTCTACCTAGAAGTTCCTCCTCTTCATCTCCTTCATGTTCCTCTTCCAGGAGCACTTGCACTTGCGCTTTATATGAAAAGAGCATAATTGTGTTATGTCATTTTTTTTTCGTTTTGATTTAAAACCTTATCAGAGAGGGGCCACTAAGGCTGGATGTTGGGTGAAAGAAATCCCCTTTAGGGGCTTCAACCCGGGCTTTGACCATGTCTTTGTGAAAGGGGATTGCCAAAATGACAAAATATATAGCATAGCGAAGCAACTTTCGTTAGTTGGTGGTCCCTCAATCAGGGGCATGCTAGTCTTCAGAAACTTTTGCTTATTGGTGAAAATTGTAGTGGCCCCTCAAAATCATTTATTTGAACATTATTGATGCATATTGTTGACTTCTCTACATTTATTAGAAACCACTCTTCCAAATTTTTATCATATTTTATCTCCACATAGCGTCATTCTCCGAGTCATGCCACAAATTTGTTTAGAACCCTAAAATCATTTATCTGAGCATTGATGCATACGACTACCTTCTATACATCGGAATACTAACATATTTTCCTCTCACAAACTTTATATACTCCATCCGTTCTAAAATATAAGACGTTTTGTCATTTCTAGATTCATAACTTTTATTATCTATCTAGACATAATATTGTCTAAGTGCCTAGCAAAAGTTATGAATCTAGAAAAACTAAAACATCTTCTAATTTGGAACGGAGGGCGGTGTATTGCTTAGAGCATCTCTAGCACTACCCCCTACTTTAGATATGGGTGCTCTCCCCTATTTTTGTTGGCCTAATTTTCTTCTTCCACTCCAACAACAGCACCCAAATATGAGCCCCTAAATTTATTTCTGTACACAATGACCAATGGAGCCCACCTGTCATCCTCTCCTTCCTCTTTCCTTCTTCCTCACCCACATCGACGATGACCTCGACACCACCGCCTCGGGCTCTTCGCGCCGTGGCTGCTCCCCGTCATGCGAGCGCTGGAGCACGGCGCGCGGCGCGGTCACCAGAGGGAGGGGAGAAGACAGCGTGCGGCGCACTCACCGGAGAGAGGGGACGGCGTGCGGCGCGCTCGCCGGTGGGAGGGGAGAAGACGGCGCACGGCGTGCTCGCCGAAGGGAGGGGACAGCGCGCGCTCACCGGAGGAAGAAGACGGTGCGCGGCGTGCTCGTCGTAGGCCCGCGCGGCATGGCGGCGGTGAAGCCAGGGCCACTCCTGCGTGCCCGTGCCGCGGGGAGCTCGCCGGTGCTGCGGAGGGGCAGGCCCGGTGAGGAGAAGGGCAGCGCCGGTGAGGAGCCGCCGCCGGTGAGGTGTTTCTTGCTTCCGTATGAGCGCGGGCGAGGAAACCACTCCAACCGCAGGATTGGGGGTAAGGAGGTGAGCCCCTAGGAATTGGGGGTGAGAGGGTGATTTTGGTGCCCACCTAAATATTAGGGGCCCTAGTAGGGGCCCTGTTAGAGCTCATTTTTTTCTCGAGCCCCAATATTTAGCTATTGGGGTTCAAATAGGGGCCCTGCTGGAGTTGCTCTTAGAACTCCATAAGCAGTGCTTAGAATGAAATCAACTAGCTACAGCAGCCTAAAGTTATGCGTGGCAACAATATTGGTTGGTAAAGTTCTACCTTGCCACCACGATTCTGGACCGCAAGTTGAAAAATGATTGTACTCTAACAAACTGTGACACCCCAAAAGTTTTGAATTTGGGTTGTGAATCGAAAACACTAAATAAAAATGGATTGTTTTAATATTTTGTTAAAATTTACCAAGTTTAGTTAAGCTAGCGCAAATTCAGTTATAGGAAATATGTAGATTTTCAAAAATTTTAGGTTATGGAACAGGTTGCAGCCTCTTACACATATAGTTTTAGTATATGGGCCAAGCCCAACAAGAAGTCGTCTCGCAGATCAAGCAGTCTATACACTTACGAGCTGTTTGGTTACGTCAGGAGTAACGCAAACGCAAATAGAAAAGAGCTACGAACATTACCGGAGGGAAACAAATTTAAACTAACTTCCATTACATTTACGCTACTGTGCAGGGAACCAAACACCACCTTATATGTTACCAGTTCATGTCCAATGTACTGACATCATGGTGCTATTGTAGTAAATAATTGCTACCTAATTGGATGCATGCTCTATTCTTTGTTCTTAATAAACGATCAAATGTTAACATTATTACATATTTAAACGTTTACAAAATATGACAACGTGTTAAGTAATGGAACAACTTTTTAAACAGAAAGCACCAGAGCCGAGTAGTACCAACAATCTCTGAAATTCATGTTTAGATAACATTAGTCGGGGAGAGAAGATTAAACATTATCCACGACAATATCAAGTATAGGGAGAATAAGTGACAAAAGTGATGAATAAGGCCATGGTTCGTCGCTTCTACGACGAAGATATGAAGAAGATTAGAGGTAATGTAATGTATCCATTTCATTTGATCGTTTTTCTCATGAAAATTGAAAATTAATCATAAGGCAGTCGTTTGCTTTTTTAAGGCATGTCGAACTATCAAACAAATTCAAAAGTCGAAACCAAATTATCTATTTGCTTGTTTTAATGTGTTTTGAACATGATAATGGTAGTCATTTTTAAAATTTTCTTTTATAATTTTAAATTTAGCTCTAGCTTCACCCCTCATTCACGAACGATATAGAGAAACTTTTGAGTTGTTCTAGTAGAGCTTAGCAACTCATACGGTTAGAGCAACTTTACGAGACTATAATTTTTCTGATAGCTAGAAATAGAGATTTTAACGGAAAAAATACCCTCAACAACTTTCTTTACTTAATTACCAAATATAGTCGGTCTTCACACGAATCACACCGCACCTTCAATTCGAAAAAAACCCAACTCCACCGAAAGGCAAAACCCCATTCCTCGTTGCCTCCCTCATCATTGTGGGCTCGTCGCCGTGGCAATGGCGGACGCCGGCGACAAGAGCATGGCGCTGGTGCATGCGCGCGTGGCAGACTCCGCGGTGGAGACGCCACGGACGTTGAGGCAGAGGCAGAAGTGGGAGGTGGAGTACGCGCGCTACTTCGGCACGCCGCGGCGGGACCCCTCCGAGCAACCGCCACCAGGGCTCCGCCACATCACCCGGGGCGTCCGCCACCATCAAGGAACCTGGATCCCCGCCTCATGCCCCGCTTCCCTCTGCGTCTCCCACCCCAGCCTCCCCTCCGCAGTCCCCGTCCTCACCATCTCCATCGGCGACGTCGTCTTCGTCCGTACCCAAACCCCCTCTCTCCATCCCTTCCTTCTCTATACTCGAGTTGTGTCTCGTTTATTGTTGAGGTATCCGCGTCTGTTTAGGGGATTTTAGGAAATGGTTGTCCTGGTTTAGGGGTTTATGTTTTTTTGCTGGCAAAAATTGACTGCTCCGGGTTAGTTTTGTCCCAGAACACATAGAATTTTGGCGTGGAGTTCGATCTTTGTAAAATACATACATGCTAGTGTCCTAGTTTCGTGTCTGAGCAAGTTGCATATCCAGTTTGTGATTTCTACCATATCAAATGAGCCCATTCAATTTCTGGACAAGTGGTGCTCCACTATGCATGCCCAGGTCCAGTTTGTGATTTCTCAACATATAAAATGAGTCCATTCAATTTCTAGACAAATAGTGCTACATATTCATTATGAACTTTGTTTTTGGGTATAATCTGAGCCATGTTGTCCTGTCTTTCTATGTTATTCCTCTTTAATCATCTTTGTATACCTTTCTATGTTGATGCCATTGTCTCAGTTAGGTTTGATTTTTTTTACTTTTTGTTAATCTAATAAGTATCATTGTTTTTTGAATTATCATGCATGGCTGTGTTAGTGCTATATCTGTTTCTGCAGTTAAGTTCTACAGATAATTGATTTCTCGTATATATTCTATATGCAATGTTCCATTCATTATGCTTTTAAATTCTCAATAGATTGGTACGGATTAATGAATGCATATGCTAGATTGACACATTCAAGGCTTTACAGTGGAGGAGTTAATATTTCTTAGGCTGGTGTCTTTGATCTATAAAAGGGGAGAGCTCGATTAATTGAACTAGGAAATCTAATCATGCAACCAATGGAATGCTTAACTAGCCAATCCTAGACATTGAATTAAACGAGCTAGTCCCCTTTTTTAGATCAAAGACATTCAGTTAACTTCTGCGAGTGACTCACAGAAGTTAAATTGTGTAGAAATTTTGCTCCAGTAACTTCTTTATGGTTCTTCTTGTTTTGTCATAGGATTCTTTTTCTTACTGAACTACTTGCCCATCGCACAGGAGGAGCACTTTGTGTCGATTCTCAATTTCTCATGGCCTCAGGTTACTTGTGTGACGCAGTGCCCCATCAGAGGTAGCAGGGTGATATTCATGAGCTTCTGTGACAAGTCTAAACAGGTAGTCTTTGTGTACCATAAGAATAAGATGTGATTCTACCAGCTAGTCAGTTGAAAGATATTATATTTAACTGTTGCACTGTTATCTTGCAAGTTTGAATTCTGGAAGTGTTTTGACTTACGAGATGTTTATATGCATAAATAACTTTGTGGTCACTTTTCTAATGGCAGAAATTTTATTATGTCTCTCTGCAGATCCAGAAGTTTGCTGTACGTTTCCCACAGCTCTGTAACGCAGAATCGTTCTTAAGTTGTGTGAAGGTGAGTTTTCCGCACATCATCCAGGTCAATAACGTAGGGTCATTCTCAGTTTGTGTGAAGGTTGAGTTTGTTATATTTCGGATATATTCAAATGCCACTTAATCCAGTGTCTTTTAGTGTTGCCCCTATGCGCATCTATTTGTCATGGATGACTTTTTTTTTATGTTCTCTTTTCATGTTCATTAGAGCTTACTGTATCCTGTTGTATGTAGCAACTGAAGTGCATTGGAATGCAGTGTCATGCATTTTTATGTTTACAACTGATAGATAGAAACATAAATGAATTCCATGAGAGCATTTTGTATTCCCATTTTATTTTAACATTCTTGATGTCTTTTCTTCGTTTTTGTTTTAATAAAATCAAAATGAAAGAAATGTAATACATTTATTTTTTTTTTAATATATATATTTATTTAATAGAAAAGCAGTATATTTCCATTATAAAAAATATCTGGGACAACGAAGCTTATTTATGTGCTGAAGGATCGCAGAAGTTATAGGTAAAAAATGCTCACAGACTAATAATACTTGTATTGTGATCAGAAAACATAATAGTGTTTTTTCTAAACTTTTATTATTATTATAAAACGGTGAAGGATTTTATCAATTTCATTTTATTATATCACTGCCTGAATTATTACCAGAATAAAACATTTTGGATGTGTTTCACATTCTGCCTCCCTTTTACCAAAGTTCACTTGACATGAAACCATGGTGAAGCTACATGCCATTGTGACAAAGAAAAACCTCAGCTGCTGGGGAAATACTGCCCCGACCGTTTTTTTTTTTTTTTAACTCTAGGAAGGAATTTCAGTCAAACTGATAAAACACTGAACAGACTTCATATATGGATGCACCGGAATTTGGGCTGACCATGACACATTGGATTGGTGATAACTGCAATTAGCACATGGTAGGAGGGCCCAAACCCCCCCCCACAAGTGCCACAGACGGGCTGGCCCCTTGCCACTATTTTTTGTGTTGACGGCAAGGAGAGTTTTTGGGCACAAACCAACCACAGTTGACGTAAGCCAGCCCCTACCATTATTGCATTGCCAGCGAGGTTTTTTTTTTTTTTTTTGGGCCAGTGTCTTCCTCAGCACTCCCTATGGTAGTTTCATAAGTTATTGGACGGATTAGGCAATGAAGTTTAAGTATCAGACTAGGTTTCCTCTTTGCTTGTAAAAGGGTTTTAAAGTATTAACTAAGTGCATTTGTTTAATAACCATAAAGGAATGCTCATACGAAACCATGGACATCATACCATCTGGAAGTGACTATGCGGGTGAAGATTCATCAACATCTGAATACATTGCTTATAATGAACTTCACCACAGGTAAGGATATAACTTTTTAAGGTTTGTAAGTTGCAAGATGTGTTTGTTTTCTGACATAAATGTTCCTATGCCGGATGATGCTTGAAGCTTTGAGGAGCAAGGTTCTGATCACACAATAGATGAACCACCAATGAGCTACCACGAGGAACCAGACCAGCCTGTTGTTGAACCTCTCAGTGCTAGCAAAACTAGTAACAGCTACTCTGCTTTCCCTCCTAGTTTCAACCAAATGCTGACAAATTATTCAATTGATCATGACCAAGGTGAACTAATTTCTTAAGAAGATTTACATTGAAATACAATATATGTGTTTTGATTTTGTTGGTCTATAAGCTTAATAATACAATGTAAATCTGATTCAGAGGAACCCTGTCCATTGGCTGCACCAAACCATGCCCTTCAAGAGGTAATGTTGTATCTATTTGAAAGCCATGCAAACAGTTGTGAGAATGTTACTGATACTTTTAAATCTCAGGTGTATGCTACTGGATACTTCTCATGATCGTAAGAATGATTTTAACTTCGTTTTGTATCTTATTTGTATCGATGCTCCTTCGCCCTTGATATGTAAGCAATGTTTCTTTGCAGATGCCAATGAAGAAAGCACTGCTTGTAAAGGAATGGATGCTGGTGAGGGAGTTGATACCAGTACATTGACATTAACTTCGTTTTTTTATCTTATTTGTATCGATGCTCCTTCTCCCTTGATATGTAAGCAATGTTTCTTTGCAGATGCCAATGTAGAAAGCACTGCTGGTAAAGGAATGGATGCTGGTGAGGGAGTTTATACCAGTACAATAACATTAACTTCGTTTTTTATCTTATTTGTATAGATGCTCCTTCTCCCTTGATATGTAAGCAATGTTTCTTTGCAGATGCCACTGAAGAAAGGACTGCTGGTAAAGGAATGGATGCTGGTGAGGGAGTTGATACCAGTACATTGACATATGACATAACTGGCACGGATAAAGGTATCATTCTTATTATATTATGAATCTTTTGGTCATTTTTCCTATTGTCAAGTATTTTGTAAATAATACCATCATATTTTTCGTGTGCAGACTTATATGGCTGATGAATCCTTTAATGGTATGTCTTCTCTTGCTCATGCTGTACATATTCATAAAAAACGAACCATGCAATTGTTTCTCACCCTTTCCATTACTCTTACATTGTAACCCAAAAAAAAAAAAAAAAATCCAGCATTCTCTTTAGTTGTTACCCTTACATTAAGTCAACATTTTACATACTGATATTGATTCTGTATTTTTTCTTTCTCTAGATATGTTGTTCAAGCTTGATAGGGTCATTGATGAACTTGGTGGTGACATGTTTCTGTAGATAGGCAAAACCTCTTCTGTGGTGAAGGAATGCAAATCTCTCTGTGGTCATATATACTACTAGAAAAACAGGCACTCTTCGCGTCACCCTACAGCGCATTTCCCAAAAAGTTCAGATTGTGAAGGAAGACTATAAATTACATATGGTTATACATACTCCCTCTGTTTCAAAATGTATGTCGTTTTCGGTTTTTGTGCCACAAGTTTGACTCGATTTGTACAAAATACGTATAACATTTATATCTCCAAATAAATTTATTAAAAAACTAGATTCAAAGATCTTTCTAATGATACTAATTATGTATTATAAATGTTAATATTTTTAAATATATAATTACCGGTAGTTGTTTCTTGAGAAGCGCAAACGACAGATATTTTGGAACGGAGGGAGTAGTAGATAGTGTCTATATAGATTACATGACAAGATAAATGTTCAGTACTACCAACCCTTTTTTTTTTTGCAAAATGCAAAAAAAAAAAAAAGTGTTATCATCCAAAGCACAGAAGTTCAGTTTGCAACCATGCTCATGTTTATCTGGATATCCCATTGATTAAATAATATTATGTTCTTTTAGCCAATGCTTCGTAACAGGTGATCACACATATATGCCAAAGAATTGCCTCAAAAGAGTACTCCGGAATCCCGATTATTATCCAAGTTGCTGTAAGTGCCCTTGTTGATGCACCTGTATAAATTGAAAAGTATGATCCTTATCAACTACGGGGATGGAAAAATTGAAAATTGGATAAATTCCATTGCTATAGTGTTAATGTAGATTCAGTAGTGAAAATTAAAGCTCATTGGCAGAGTCCATATTTCTGAAATTTTGATTAGGTTTGCAAGTTTTCTCCTCAAGTCCTTAAGTCAGTGCATCTTTTGATGTGTGGCCTAAGATCATGATAACATTTGCCATTCTTCCAAATAATGAGAACCCTTGTCGAAGTCTCTACGGCCAACAAAGGCTAGCACATTCGAGGTGGCAAATGACCTAATCATGAGTAATTTTGAAAGCAGTATGTACCGACCGGTTCGTTGTTAGAACTGATTGTAAGCTTGTTTTTTTTTTTTTTTGCCGATAGAGCTCAGAATGTTTGGAGTAGTGCTCCATGGGCATCTCGACTATGCGGTGATCAATGAGAGAGGAATGATCAAGAAGATCCTAAACGTACTTTCCTTGGGACAGCCATCAGAGGTGAAAGAGTCCTTAATCCCAGGAAAGTAATGAAGAGGACTAAGATCACATATTCACATATGAGAAACTATTCACTGAGACGTGCAAGTAATATTCTTATAAACATCACAAGTGATGATCATATCATCAACATAAAGAAGAAGACTTTGACCACAAGATGAAGTAAGCATAAACAAGGCATGGTCATGAGCACTCGGAGAGAAACCAGCCACAACAATCGCAGAGGCAAATAGCTAAAATCAAGCACGAGGAGCTTGTTTCAGGCTATAAAGACAATGACAAAGACAACAAACCATTGCCATCAGGAACATGATACCTAGGAGATTGTCTTATACATCCTCCTCATGAAGTTTACCATTAAGCCATTTTTCACATTGAAAGCATGTTGGCCTCTAATTGGATTTCGATGATTAATGAATATTATTGTGAATAATGTGTATTCTTCAAAGGCATTATGAGTTAGATCAAGATAATGGTGATTGTTTGGGCAATCAATGGTTCTCATGCCCCTACTGATGGATTTTGCTTTAGGTTTCAAATGATGGTCGACAAGATTAAGGAGGGACTACTTCTAAGTGTTAATTAGTGTTAGGAGACACTTAGAGTAGTATACATAGCACTTTGTTTTTCTTTGGCCATAGTATAAACTATAAAGGGGATATGAACTAGTAGCTTGAGGTAGATGAGTATAATGGTTTCATGCGTTGTGCACATCTATCAAACTTAACACTAGGTAACTTTGAGAAGGTTCAAAAATTGCTCGGTACAAGCCTTATTCAGAGTTTGAAAAGTGATTGGTGCTGTTGGAGTAGCACTAGACTGAGAGGAGTGGAGGCATAGGACCATAGGGTGTGGTCCGATGCACTCCAAAGGTTCTAGAGCACTCCTAGTAGCATAAGACTGGTTTAGTGCATCTCATCAAAGCATGGGTTCCAGACGCAGATTAAGGTTTGGTTTGTACTGTGCAACAGACCGAGCGATGTGAAGGCATATCGGACCATCACACTTCTGCAGCGCCACAGCGCCAGCGCCGGCCCACAGCAGGCCATCTCCGTCGCGCGGCCGTGCCTTCGGCCTTGTCCGCCGGCGACCTGTCTAGGCTGGTTCGTCGTGATTCTCCTCGCCTAACGGGAACGCAGCGGTGGACTTTGCCGGAGACGCGCAAAGCTTCACCGTCTTCATCAAGGACTCACCGGACTTGGCGAGGTGAGCCACCAGTTTCTCTGTGTCTTGCACTGCGTCGCTTCTGGGGACGGTTTGCTGTGGGCTGTGGGAACTTCCTAGGGAGTTCTGTCCAGCTGTATCTAGGAAATTCTTCTCTAGACTAGGTAGCGTGCCCATGCGTTGCTACGGGACAACTAAAATTTTGTACTAAAACACATGGATCGCATGTGATAATAACAGTACTATACAATTAACCACCATCGTTAAAATGGCATTAAGTCCCAAAGGCAAAGTTCATAAATTAATCTAGTCACGGAGAACGCAACATCATAAGCTCGTTTCCATGATACGGCTAAGATGATGTTTTACATCGGTAGGAGTAGATCTCTAATATCCATTTCTTTCATGGGCCAATAACCTTAAAACTGACAACATTAACCTTTGCTGGTTTATTCATGTTGTTGGTTAAAGAAGATAGGAAGGTGAACAAGAAACTGACAATCAAGCTGATCCTATATTCAGGATGTATTGTGCTTGTGCCTAGGTGAACAAGAAATTGACAATCAAGTTGATCCTATATTCAGGATGTGTTGTGCTTGTGCCTTCTGATGATGAAAAAGTCTAAATTGCAAAATGAAGGTATTTACTGTCTCATACAAACACATGTAGATAATTTACAACTATAGCCAATTAAACAATGAACTAATAAGACACGATCATTTGTTCCCAAATTATAGAGTAATAAGGGTAATAAGGGCATGTACAACCCACGGATAGGGGTCGTCTCTAAGCATCTCGAATCTATCATAAAGATATGTATAAAGACAGTTCATACAACGGCATAGTCTATCTCATCGTTTGCAAGCTTTTTAATGCTTTGCATGTAGGTAAGATTAACTATAAATAAATTTATGTATACCATTATATGGCTATTTGATATAATATGTATCAAGCATAAATAAGAACAATATGACTATAATAATTTTTAGAAACCATCATTATATACAGTTGCAACGCTTTTTGTCTAATTTCATTCAACATTCAGAATATAGCAGTTCTGTTCACATTAAAAAATAACTGAAACATCTGTTCACATTTAAAGAATAACTGAAATGAAGCTCTGTTCTCATTCAGATAGCTTTGTTCACTAACAGATAGGTGTTCACAAGGCAAAAAGAAGTCTGAAACTGAGATAACTCGTAGAAACTCTGAACAAGCTGTTCTCATCTTCTTGAATAACAATTATTTGCAAAGATCCCACTTACAAGCCACCCAATTTGTATGTCTATTATGTTGCTGTTTTCACTTAACAGATAGCTAGAAATTTGGATAATAGTTTTTGATTCTTCCGGGATAACAGCTTTAGAATGAATCAGTCTACATCTATGTAAAAGTTTAAATTAATATTTCGATTGGAGGAAGAAACTTAGATTCTGTGCAGGTGACAGGATGCATTCCTGCACATATATCAATCTTGTCATACCTATTCATGGGTTTCTTTTTCTTGCTGAGTGTAATTTGATTCTTATAAGTAGTGTGTTTACATTAACCTGCTGTACATAAGACATAACTATCAAGCAAACAAAAAGCAATGAACAAAAATTGAAAATGTGATATCGAATAAGCTCTGTTAGGCATACAGAGAAATGACTTTTCATTTCTTATCTATGTAAGCTGGCTCTAGATAATTGAAAATCAAGGCTATGTTGAACAAACAATTACCAACTCGACCTTAGTATGTGCTTCCTAAGCTGCTTGTTTTGAGAATTCTTGCATCATTAGAAGCCATCCAAATTCACATCTTGCAATTCATGGAGCTTAAGCTTATTGCCAGGGAACCATTCATAGTTCTGAACTAAATCAAATTTCCTCCGTGAAATAATTCATGTGTTGACCCATATCCTTTGGAACTCCTTACTTCCATATTCACACGTCATAGGTGGGAGTGGCCAGGGACATAAGGCACGGTGCGCAGGGCAGACGCGTACGTACCGATGAGGAGATGCGTTGGCCTCGGCGAATTAGTAGAAGTGGTGGCAACACAGTTCGTGGCCGAGGCGCTGAGCACGAGCAAGGAGATCTACAACAAAATCCCCACGCCGACACCTGCTGCTCCTTTCCAGCCAGGGCGAAAGGTGACGGTTGCGCCAAGCTCGTGTCTTGTCCTCCTCTGAGAAGTTTGCATCACAACATGGATTCTGTGCGACATCCTACGTAAAAAACAGAGGAGGCAGATCAGCAAGCAACCTGCATCAAGAGGAAATAATAATGGTAAAATGATCTATATGAAATGAAAGCAAATGTCTACAAATTAACTTTCTCTCTGGTTTTCATATCTAAAGATTACTAAGCTCATTGAGGTACAGAAAAATCAACCTCTTTATTCTAGTACACCATAGCAGCTTGTGTCAAATGTTGGATGGAAAAGAAAAACATGTGGACATGCTGTCCATTTTTGCAATAAAAGAAAATAAGAACTTGAATGTCAAAATTAATTTCCATTTTGCAAAACATATACTCTACTGGATAATAAGGAACACCACAAATACTGTCACCAAAGCCCAAGCAATTCAATGTGCGTACAAATGGGAACACAAGATAATCCTCCGTGCACAATGAGCAAGGTTGCCCATTGCATAACTGGTTCAGTGCCAGAAAAATTAGGTTACCTCTTCCGCAGAACCACCATTGCCCTTGTACTATTTGATTTCCCATGGACAAAGCAAGGAATTTCTTTTAACTCCTTAAGCAACTACACTACAAATTACTATTTTGTTATATCTAAAGTAGGAATACACCCATATTGCTTCTGTAAGAATCCTTGCATCTAAAATCGAATCTGAAGGGGATTTAATAAAGGGATCTAATAAACCCTATAGAACTTAAACTATAAATAATGTCACAAATTGTCACCACCTATGACAGTAGTTGAGTAACCGCATGGAGAATCAAAAGAACATGGGTGTTGGGGGCACCTTACTCATAGGTGGAGCTCACCATGCGTTTTTTTGGGAGGGGGCAAAGAAGCAGGCAAAAAGCATGAGAGAACCCGAAATCCTTGCCCGAACCGGGAGCAGCAGGCAGCACTCACCATGCTGCGGCGCCACGAGGCCGAGGAGGAGAGGGAGGCTGCAGACGCTGCGAGCGTGGCGTTGTCGCGCATGGCCAGCCAGAGGCACTCGAACACGAGGTGGCTGCGGTACATCGACCCGGGTTGAGCACGAGGGGGTGCATCCACGGAGCGCGGGCCGGGGCGGCGGCGTGGGGGGCGGAGGGAGGAGGCCATCGTCACTGCCGGGCCCGGGCCTCCCGCCGCCGCGCCGCCACTCGAGATCCTCCCGCCGAGAAGGTACACGAGCAGCCCCGCGGTGTAGGCGAGCGCGAGGAGCAGGGCCGCAGCAGCCCGGGCGCCGCCATGCGGCGGGCTTGCACGCCAGCGCCCGCACCCGCTGAGGGACATCCGTCAGCGGCGGGGCTCGGGCTCGCGCGGGACCATGTCACGTGGCCTGTGAGCGAGCTTGGGACGGGGGTAAGCTGGATGGATGGGGACTGCGGCGGGGGAGTGGGGCGACGGCGGCGCAGGAGAGAGGTGACGGCGGAGGGATCGCAGAAGGCTCACGGTTTGTTTGTTTGTTTTTTTTAAGGGGCGTAGGAGTGGAGGGATCGCACGGGCGGCGACAGACGGACGACCCCAAAACATTATCGCACTAAAACATTGTCCTCTTTTTTATCCTATTATTAGTTGTAGAGATTATAATTATATCCAGCTGATACTTGTAGAAGTGGACAAAGCAAATTTAAATTTGATATCTGTGTTAGTTTTTTAAGCAAAGCATAGCTGCTCCTGCTGTGCTGTTGTTATTGCAAATAGAAGAGTGCAATATACTTATCAGTGAGGTCTACCATAGAGAGGGTGGAGAGTATGTTGGGTAGTTTGAAGCTTTCGGAGGCGGAAAAAGGAGTGAAAATCGGAAGGAGCAGTTGATAGCCGATCCAGAACGACGAAGCCTCAATGTGACAGAACCGCCTTAATCATAAGGCCCACGTACACCGTCATCGTCTCTAAGGACCCACGATTAGTCTGCATGAGTTCCCCTTGACCTAGGTGGCCTGCCGGGTCTCCTAGGAAACCCTAATTTCCCCGAGAATCTTCATTGTAAGCCTTACAATATTACAGCAGTTTACACAATTAATATAAACCAGAGTAAAGAAGTGCGGAAGTATTACAAAAATATAAATTTACAAACTTAGATTACATTATCCCAACCAGAGATTCGTAGTGGAGTAGCTGCATACAACCAGACACCATGCCCAAGGGTTTATATCATATACACAGCTCTATCCATGCACGATCCGTTGACCGGCACAATCCCACGCAGAACTGTACACTTAATTCACCTGTAACAGGGGTTAACAAACCCTGAGTACTGGGGTACTCCGCAAGACTTACCTGACTAAACAAAAAGGGAATGAGACTCAGAAATGCAGGCTGAGGAG
The DNA here is from genome assembly GCA_038502445.1 of Eremochloa ophiuroides. Taxonomy (NCBI): domain Eukaryota; kingdom Viridiplantae; phylum Streptophyta; class Magnoliopsida; order Poales; family Poaceae; genus Eremochloa; species Eremochloa ophiuroides. The sequence goes on from JAHLJS010000003.1 coordinate 32,698,856, forward strand.
AGTCAAGGTAAGGCTTTAGTAAGAGTCAAAGTATTTTGCGGAAAAGCAATACTAATCCTATTTTCAGTATTTTAGTCAACATTATTATAATCAATATCAATAGTTCTCAATTCTTTCACATATATCCTTCAATTCCAATTACTTATTTAATCTCAAAAAACATTCTAGTTCCGAACCACTTTTCGATGTAGGCGTGAGGATCAAGTCTCCATAATCGAGGAGCAACGACGATTCGAATCAATTAGTACCCAGTTGGGGATCCCTAACCACACTGCATATGTAACACCTAAGCTTGCATATACCAACCCCGTCTACCATGGCTTTTCTATCCCTGAACCGGTCCTGCGCCAGAGCACAGTACTTCCTCTCATCTCCAGGCATACCGGCCACGAGGGTACACGCTACTCTCGCCATCTCTCCACTCTCAGTGCGTGTTTGTCGGTTCAAGCAATAGAGCCACCAGAGATAGGGCTTCCCGAAGTATGTGGCTAGTTGCAAAGTCTCGATCACAGCAGGCCGACAACGAATGGTCCCTAATTCTTTTTTCGTTGGAAACCATGTATTGGGACTCTAACCCAAGTACACTGGTGACCACCCGGTTTTCACATCCCTTTTCCATCGGCGACGATAAGTTAGAACTCTAACCGAATCATATGACCACCAAACGGAAACCCCATTCCCGTTGGTGATGATGGACTGATCAGGTGCACGGCCACCGAACGAGAATATTACCGATTCCCTTTTTCATGAATTAATCAATAATATATATCACAATAGCTCAAAAATAGCATTTGTGCAAATCTAAATTATTCAAGCAGGGCTAAGCATTTTTCAACATTTTATTTTTAAATGGTTTCCGGATATTTCAGTGGTCAAGGTTGGTAATGCATCAATTGGGTTATCAATCAACTCCTATAAACCTAATGTAGTAGATTAACTCAAGTTATAAATATTTTGTAAATCACAAGGAAGGGGCTGAATGCACCGGGGCTTGCCTGTGTTGCAGGTCTGTCACTTCTATCAGAAAACCAGAGAAAACCCACTTGATCTCTGATGACGAATAATCCTCCGTCGGACACCAAGCAAGTCTTCCGAAAACCCGTTTACTACACGAAATAATAATATGATGCTTAACATGATGAAATGTATGCCATGATACAGGAGGTGCACAAAATCATGGATCAATAGAAAGTAAATTTAATTAGAAAGTTGAGTACAACTTTCCTTTACGATAAAGTTGCAAGCCAACGAAACAACTAGCAATTGTTACTTAAGATTTTCATATCAACAGTCATATAAAGTTAGTTAACCTTTCCTACAACATTATCAGGTATTTGCTACAAGTTATGAAACCCTAATGGCATATATTAACTTATTAAGCATAATTAATTATTAATGACCACTTAATAATAATATCCACCAGCAAATAAATTGCCAAGCACCATTTATGTAACAGAACCGCCTAAATCACATGGCCCACAGGCACCTGTCATCGTCACTAATGACCTCTGACAGCCGGGCCCGTGTACCAAATGATCTAGAAGGTCCTGCCGGGCTATATTAACGCCCGTTTTCCTCCGACAGGATCCCATTGCGAAGTCATTACAGGATTACAACAATTCATAACAAATTACATCAGAGTAAAAGCACGGAAAGATTATAGAATACATAGATTACAATCCATTCGTCTAAATAAAATTAAGGTGCAGTTATTGCAGACCATAAATAAAAGTAGATAGCAGTGGATCGACGATACAACATAATTAAATACTTAATAACCAGAACCCTGCCCAAGGGTTCGACCTTACTCCTCTTCACTTCCATCCTGGACAACTGTCACACAGCAGGGGGCCAGGCAGACCTCCGACTGCTGTGTCCCTGTAACATAGGGTTAACAACCCTGAGTACTGGGGTACTCCGCAAGACTTACCCGACTAAAGAAAAAGAGTGAGACTCAGGAATACAGGCTGAGGGGAGTCAAAGTAAGGCTTGAGCAAGAGTCCAAGGGTTTTGCAGCAAAGCATTACTATCCTATTTCAATATTTTATCTCAAATCTTAATTTTAACCATAATCCATAGTTACAAATTCATTATCATATTTCCTCATACTTTCCAATTCTTAACTCATTCTCAAAACTCCTAGTTCCGAACCACTTTTCGGGGTAGGGCAGTGGATCAAGTCTCCATTATCGAGGAGCAATGATGATTCGAACCGATTAAATACCCAGTTAGGGATCCCTATCACACTGCATATGTAGCACTTAAGCTTGCATATACCAACCCCGTCTACCATGTTTTCTACCCCTGAACCGATCCTGCGCCACCCGAGAGCACAGTACTCTCTCTTCTCCAGCCGTACGCCACGAGGGTACAACTACTCAGCCATCTAACCAACCAGGCATGGTTGTCGTTCAGCAGTAATCACCGGAGTAGGTCCCGAGTAGTGGCTAGTTGCCAACTCGATCCAGTACTCGTCCCTAATCTTTCCACGCGACATTGCTCTAACCCAAGTACCCTGTGCACGGTGTTTAACCCTTTCCGGTGGCAAGCATTAGAAAGAATCACCTAGAAGCAAACCTTCCGGCGTGACGATGATTGGGCTTCCAAACATATCCCCGAATGGTCGCATATCCCTTTTCTTTCCATGTTCATAAATCTCACATCCGTCCAAAATAGCTTTTTATGCAAATCTAAATGAAGCAGGGTCAAGCTTTTTAAATATTTTTATTTTTAACAGTTTAAAAGGATATTAGATATCAGGCAGGTAATGCAACATATAGGTGAAAACATCTAAACCTAATGCAATAATTGACAAGTATACAATTTTATAAACTCAGTCGGGGCTAAATGCACCGAGGGCTTGCACTTGGATATGCGAAAAAGTGTCGGATCGGGCTCGGTTCCGCAGATGTCGAATCCCTAGACGACCTCGGGAGTCTCCTCTTCAGCAGTGGCCTCGACCTTGACTTCCTCGGTGACGGGCACTACACGTATGCAATGATGCATGCTTAGCATGGTATGAAGATAACGAATGCAATGCTCAAAAGTAAACCATTTAGCCTTGAGTACAACTTTCCTTCACGGTAAAGTTGTAAACGTTTTACAGAAAGCAAAACGGTAGTTTTCATACTTTGTTTTCATTGACTATTTTAACAGTCATAAAAAGCCGCTGCACAGCTTTACTACGACTAACAAGTGGCACCAGTACTTTTGTCAAGGATCATCATAGTGAAAGATCCATGAACCCAATCAATCAAAAAATCACACAAACCTATAGGGGTTAATGTTTATATTCGTTTTATTATCCACGAAATCTAACACTTAATTAATAGGTGATCTAACAGCTTACATTTGACCCCAAACTTTACCAACAGATATATTTTACCCTAAAACAGTTCCATATAAATTTTCATGATTTTTGAATTAATCTGAAATTTATTAAAATTGCTCAAAGTTGTATTTATTAATTAATATGCTTATTTTTAGTTCCTACAAAGGTGTCCAAAACTTATATTTAATATTTTTATTAAAAACTACATACTTCAGAGAGCATACACCATTATTTTGATGAGTTTTAGTTCAACAAAAATATTCCTATGCAAATAACAAATAGCAGTACTATTCCCTAAAAATCAAAATAGAAAAGTGCTTTAAATTCCCCCGGGAAAAAAGAAAAGGGATTCAGTCCGTGGCGGCCCAACAACCGCAGGCTGGCCCAGCTCTCGCCCGCGCGTGCTCTCTCTCTCAGGGACGCTGACAGGCGGCACCCCCTTGTCAGCTCCCTCTTCTTCCTCCTGCGCGCGGGCGCACAAGTGGCGGCCTGCCGCGGATCTCGCCGCCGGCGACTCCAGCAACGAAGCCAAGCGTGTCAACATGAACCTCAGAGCCTAGCGAACACCCTAGCTTGGTTAGCCCCTACCCTACGCGCCTCCGACAAGCCTTGACTCGCCTATGGCGGAAACGGCGGCGCGGCAACCCTGTTCTGGCCATCCGAACGCGGTAGCGTTTAAGAAAAACGCGGGGAAAAGTCCAGAGGCTCACCACGACTCTAGACCGACGGCTGGTTGAGGCTGAGACGGGGCGGAGTGGCGAGCTTGACGACGGCGGCGGATGCAGCGGCTCGGCTTCGACGGTGAAGTCCCGTTCCGGCGATCCTAGGGGACGAAATGGAAAACCATCGCAAGCATGAGCTTAAACATGAAACAGAGAGTCACAAATGGGAGACCTAGAGAGGAGAGGCTCACCATAGCAAGCTAGTCGCGTGAGGGATGGCTGCGGCGGCGCTCCGGTCACCCGCGAAGACGGCGACGAACGTTCCGACGCGCACGGGCCACTACGTCTCGCACCACCGGAAGCAAACGACACGCAAGGGAGCTAGTTAGTCGACTGTAAGCTAGAGGCAATGGTGATGGCTCGGTGAGGGTGAATTTCGCCGTATTCCGAGGCGGACATGACGGTGGCCGGGAGGGGAGAACGGTGGAGAGCGGGCAACCGTCGCCTTTTAAGGAGCTGGAAGGGAGGGGACAGGTCGATCCAGGGCGGCGCGGGGTCCTCCACACGCGCGGCCGCACCAGGGAGCAAGATCCCGGCCGGCACGGGCGGCTGCCGGCGCTGTGGCCGAACAGGAGAGAGGGGCAGGGCACTGTAGCACATAATGCCTCTCTCTCACACGGTTTTTGACCAAATTGACCAGTTTTTGTGCAGCAACACAAAATTTGGCCAAAATAAAAGTTGTAGGATATTGAATTCTGCACAACTTTGGTTTTGGGACCAAGTTCAGATTTTGAATAATTTTGAAGATATATAAAAGGGGGTAAAACCACTATTTGAATTCTATTTCTAATCCAATTAAATTCTCCAAATTTTTCTCCACAACATGAAAATCTTCCAAAATAAAAGTTGTTCTATTAGTTGATCTTGGCAACTTTCATTAAGGCAGTTTAGTCAGATTCTCAATAGTTTTCAAATTAGTATTTAAAATTTAAATTTTAAAGTGGTAATTAGGATTTAATTCAAATTTCCTACTCAATAACTTCAAATTTGCCCAAAATAAAAGTTGTTCCATTTTTTAAGGGTTACAACTTTTATTAAGACACTTTCATCAGATTCCATATAGTTTTTGATTTAGGATTTTAGGGTCCAATTAGGACTTAATTTAAATTTTTCTTTTGATTTTAATTTTAATCATCAATTAGGGATTCAATTGCAACATCAACTATATTCATAAATAAGTCACTCTAAAGTCCCTAAGCACAATCGTATGCAGGTACTTAAAAGTAAACATGATGACATGGCACAATTAATTAGCCGTAATACCCGGGGTATTACAATTTAAGGTTTTACGTTCTATTGTGTTCATTCAACTCCAAAATTTTTACCCAAGGTTATTTCACTACTTGTGCTAACCATTCTTATAATTATCAACTAACAATTTAAGGCATACAACTAAAGGTATAATTAATTCTTATCAAATAAACCTCAAAATTTTTGTGAGAGTAGCTCGCAGTACAGAACAGTAACAAGACAATTTTCATGATTTTTGGATTAATACTTTGAGCTACAAAAATCATAGGAACCACATTTATTAATTAATTAAGGCATTTTTATCTTCTGCAATCCGTATGCAAGATTAATATTTAACATTTTTCATGTGCTTGGCATAATGCAGAGAGACTCTGCAAAAATTCTCATAAATTTTAGGGGCTATATTTATTTCCCAGAGAAAATAACAAAATCCCACATCATTTGCTCTATTAAGAAAAAGATAAATCATAAATAAAAAGAAAAAGGGCAGCCCAGGGGAAAGGGCCCAAGCCGTGAGCAGGCCGGCCTAGCAGGGCCTAGCTCGGCCTCCCCTTACCTCCAGCTCGCGCTCAGAAACAGAGCACGCATGCGTGCGGCGGCGCTGACCGCCCCAGCCTCTTGCCGGGGACCTTTCCGTCAAGACCGAGGGATCCCAAAGTACTCCCTACTACCCTGCGGACTCGGCTAGGTGTTCAGTTGGACAACCCACGACCTCGAGGCGACCTGACCGTAGCCATGGCGGCCACGACGACGCTACGACGGCGACATGCCACGGTCCGGCTGTTGCAGGCCTTGCGGAACCCAAAAAGCTAGCGCTAGAGCACACAGGACCTCACCAAGCCTGGACGTTCGTGCCGGACGAGACGGAGAGATGGCCGAACCCGCTGCTGACGATAATGGCGGACGCGGTGGGGAGCTCCGACGACGAGGACCACGTTCCGGTGGCTCTGCGACTCCAAACACGAAACCACTTGATGAACCAGCTTCACAAGGTCACCCCCAGGCTAGGACATACATTTGAGAGTGAAGAAGCTCACCGTAAAGCGCTGGCCACGTTGGACCGAGCATGCCAGCGCTCCACCGTCCGCGAAGAAGAAGAACGGTCGACCCCTCGGCTCAGGCTACTAGAGTGAGCGCAAATAGGCTCAAACGACGCACAACAGAGTGAAGAATCTATTCACGAGATGGAGAGGGTGGAGATGGAGTGGGGACGACGACAGAGAGCTTCGTCGGCGGTGAGGCCAGGAAAGATGAAGGCGGCAAAACGGTGACGATGGTGGCCTTTATGGGGAAGAGGAGGTGGGCGCGACGTGGAGAGGGCCCCCACGGACCCAGCCCCGTCAGCGACACGCGGCCAGCCGGCCCCAGGTGACGCCAGCATGTGGCGCGGCACGCGCGCCTGCGCGCGGTCAGAGAGGAGGGGGGCCGGTACTGTAGCAGGGCCGTGCCCCTTTTGAACTTTTGTGAAATTACTTTTTATTTTTCATAGTAATTGGAAAAATTACCCAAATATGAATTGTAGTAGATTTGGTGGTGAACAACTTTGATTATTGGGCCATCTTCAAATTCTCAAAGGATTTTGAATAATTTGAAAAAGGGGTAAAAATGGATTTTGAATTTCATTTCAAATTTAGTTAAATTCTCAAAATTTCTCTCAATAACTCAAAAATCTGCAAATATAAAAGTTGTTCTAATTGAGAATCCCTACAACTTTCATTAAATGAGTTTGGTCAGATTCTTGATAGTTTTTGAAATAGAATTTCAAATTTGAATTTCAAAGCATTGATTTGAGGTTAATTTGAATTTCTACTGCATAACTTCAAACTCCCCAAATATAAAAGTTGTTCAACTTGAAAAGCCTTACATGAAGGCATATCTAGAGGCCATAGCTTTTGATGTGTATAGAGCCGACATACCAGGACTTTAAAAACCTAAGGAGCCCGCTAATCTTAGTGGTGATGAAGTATACTACAAGAAGTGGAATGCAAAGGCCAAAAACACTCTCTTTGGAGGCCTTTGCAAAGAGGTCTTTAAACCCGTGTGGAACCACAAGGACCCTCATGCACTTTGATCAGACATTAGGGCACTCCAGGAGGGAACAAAAAGTGAGCAGGTGGAACTCTATCACCATGTTATGAGGATTTAAATTCCTTTGAGACGCTTTCTCATGAAAGTGGTAATGAATGTATTCTCGCTTTAATGTCCTCATAGAGAAAAGTTAATGGGTTTGATCTTTTGGGTTGGGCCGATGTGGCCCATGTCTCTCTTTGGATGTCCGAGGTTATACCACCCACATTGACACAATCTAATATTGTAAGAGAGATCTTGAGTGTCCTCCCTACTGAGGATTATGCGCACATTTGTCATTGTGCTCCATTAAGTTGATCTTTGCACCATTACTCCAACTCTAATAATGCGGAGACCAATGCTCATGAGATGTTCATGCACATCGCCGCATAAGATGGCTCTTTTTCGAGCAAGAAGAAAGACTTGACATTCAAGGCTAACCAAGAGAAGGGCAAAGGCATAGTCAAGGAGGTTGTCCTTGAAAGCTCAAGTGAAGATGAAGGTAATGATTGAAAATTGCTCTAGTGGTGAGGAACACTACCAAGATGCTCAAAAAGCTAAACAAGAAGGGCGCCAAGTTTGATTCAAACAAGCTCTTCCTGAGTACAAGGGGAATCCTATTGAAGAAATGGATTTATACAATATTGTGGCAAAGCTTGGTCATCTAGCTCAGCAATGTCCGCATCCCAATCAGGAAAAGTACAAGAAAATAGGAAACAAACCGGGAGAAGTTGAAGGCCACAAGTAAAAAGATTGCGAAACACACCCGCCTCATCTGGCTAGGGCTCAGGCTTTGACTCACCCTCTGGGGATCTAACATTGTCCATCTCAAACCAGCCATGTGCCACATGCTTCTTCAAGTCCTACCGGTAATCTAGTGCCACCAAATGCTACCTCTCAAATGTAATGCATTAGAAGCTCCCAATCTCTCACAAGTTTGAGCACAAGTCAAGATAGGAGAGGGAGAGTGCTCTCAACATTTGGGAAAGTTTGAGCTCACCAAATGTGCAAGAGTTGGAGAGAGAAAGATGAGAGATGTAGACGCTGACACTTGAAGCGATGACCTGTGGACATGCATATTCGATAGTAGGCGTGGCATCCAGTAGGTCCCAATGATGGAATCACCATCTCAGACCAACACGTACTAAGCGGTGTCTTCGGCCGTTGTGTGTGATAGTGGTAACGCCTCGTTCAAGTTCCTTGATGCCATGGCACCAATTTATTTTACAACTTAATAGTCTCATTTTCACCATATGCTGTGATAAGATTTGTGTGTCCAATCTAGTCAGTGCACCAGGGTTGATTGGTTTATTTGTAGCTTCGCCCCTGATGTGTGGACACTATTTCTCGCATTTCTTGATAAGAAACGGTTTCATCATGTTTTCTTCCGTTAATTAACTCATCTAATGCCACATCAGTTTTTCTACTGAGATGATAGAATTTAATGCTATGAAAACCAGCCTGAATGTCCCGTGGACTACTCATTATTAGAAGTAAAACGAAGAACACCGGTGGACATTATTGTTTGGTTGGCAACCGGATGTGCAAATTGTTACTTTTGTACATTTTCATTGATTTGGGCAAATCCAAAGGTGATACTGTACCTTTTCAAAGAAAATAAGAACTTCCATACATGATGTAGCATATGTTGTACGGCATATATGAAGACACAAATTTTTTTCTAGAAAAAAGGAGTAAGCAAAGCAGGCGTTTTCCTGCTAATTAATAAGGTGATGATGCATGCATACACGGACACAGCATTGCATATTTTGGAGGTCTACGACGTCGTCCCAAAGGCGTGCTGGCCTCAGTGAAAACCACGGAAAAATCCGTTGACCAGGTCGGCCACCGGATGGGGGCGGCGGAACGGTTGCCGCCGATGATGTGGGCGGCGCCACGGAAGGCGCGGGCGGCGGTTCTGCAGGAACCACGGGACCTGCGGCTCCTGCTGCTGCTGCTCCTGCTCCTCCTCCTGCGGCGGCTGCTGCTCCTCCTCCTGTATCTGCTGCTGCTCCTGCTGCGGCGGCAGCTGCATCGCGTTCTTCTCCTGCCCGTTCACCAGGCGGCACTGCTTCCTGACCTGGCCCTTGCCGTCGCCGACGAGCACGTCGAGCATCCCCACCTTCTGCATGGCGACGGCGAACTTCTGCTGCCACAGCGCCTCGTCCCGGGCGAACTCCTCCACCATGGCCTTCGTCTGCGGGTCCTCGACCAGCGCGTTGTCGGAGGTGAGCAGGCCGCGGCGGGCGAGCAGCTCGGCGTAGTAGGCGACGTCGAGCTTCTCCCCAGTCTGCGCGTCGAACTTCACCTTGGGCGCCTGCTCCGGGTCGTCGTCGGGCAGCCGCGGCGGGCACATCTGGCGCAGCCACGCGGCGTACGCCGGGTCCAGCTTCGGGTCGATGTCGGCGTCCCCGGAGAAGTTGTAGATGCGGTTGGAGAACATGAAGCAGTGCGCGCCGCCGATGGAGTGCGCGCCGGAGAGCAGGACGAGGTCCTCCTGCGAGAGCCCGCGCTGGTTGAAGAGCTCCGTCAGGCGCGGCACGTGGTGCCCCGGCACCGGGAAGTTGCCCGGCAGGTCGTCCATGTTGGACCGCACGCCGTCGCGCCGCCCCGCCGCGACGTCGTACCTGGGGAGCCCCGCCGCCACGGCGGCGTCGCGCGCCGCGAACGCCAGGATGTCGGCGCACGACACCGTGCCGGGGCACATGCCCTCGAGCGTCGACTTGGCGATGTCGATGGTCCGGAGCCCGACAAGGGTGAAGCCGTTGGCTGACGACTCCTTCTCCGGGACATGCCCCGCCGGCGACTCGTCCAGCAGGATGGAGGCGTCGCAGCCGGTGATGAAGCAGTCGTGGAAGAAGAGGCGGATGAGGCCAGGGGAGATGCCCCGGTCCATGGCGATCTCGTTGTTCACGACGTCGCTGACGACGCCCTCGGCGTCCGGGCACGTCTTGCCATAGAACCCCACCTGCAGGCCGTCAGAGATCAGCGCGTCGACGTCGCTCAGCTGGGTCGCCGACGCAAACAACAGGGCAAAGAGGAACAGCAGCGCGTGGCGCGACATGTCTCGCATGGTCGTCGGTCGGGATCCCGCCTCCAGCAACGAACGAGTTAGCTGCATGCGTGTGTTTATTAGCTCGATCGCATGGCGTTGTGGTAGAGAAAGGCGAGCTTAACGACGAGCTTGATTGCAGGGACAAGCGACCATGGCCTCACATTATTTAGCCCCTTCACTTTGTACAGACTATGTGCTCTGCTAATAATAGGCGACAAAACTCAACTTTGCACCTATACTAATACCCTACGTCTTCTAGGTGCTTAGCATGGTTTATCTTAGCCGTTCACACAGCGCTTCGAGATACGTGCAATGCAGAAGAACAGTAAGAAGCATTGAGAACCGTTTGTAGCATGAATTTTAAAACAGAAATGAATGGCTCAGGTAAGCAGTGTTGAGCGCATATGTGCTGCAACACATTATCGAATACCCTATACAAGTTGGTAGTATTGTCTTGGAAGATGCTAGCGCCTAAACGTCCAATGCCGATGTGTCCGAACACAGCTCCCACCAGTCAATCGTTAAACGATTCCACCAACAGTGTGGGCTGGCGTCACGGCCCACAAACGGAAGTCCAATCTCAAGATGAATAAGAAGCGCTCTCATAACGACATAATAGTGAAGCGGAGAGTGCCCGCGACGCCAACACGGCCTCCTCAGTTTGAGAAGGATGCAAGGCCACAGAAGGTGAGGATGAGACATTAAGACGAGGCAACAGAAGGCGAGAAGAAAATGCAATTCGATCTTGATCTACTTTTGAAATATTCAGATGCAACACTTACAACATACGTACGAAAACAGATGAAATACTGAAAGCATGCGTATGAAGCACTGGTAAAAACACCTGAAAAACATTTGAAACCATTGCTTATATAAGCAACATGCAGACAAAACACTCATGCAACATCTAGACAAACACTCTTGCAATATACTTAGAAAAACTAGAAACACATCTTTACAACATGAGTGTAACATATTGCAACTACCTGTTAATAAACATCTGCAACATTTGAAGCAAGCTCTTGCAACATAGGCTCTCAAGCGCAACATCTATACTTGCTGCTTATGAAATGGAGGCTTGCCAGTGTGTGGAGTTCACCAGACGTAGCCGCATCGTCGCCATCATCGACCAAATATATTCCTTCTATGTCTATGAGGTATCGTTGATAGTGTACCAAGGGGTATGCCCGTTGTAGTAGATGAATCAGTACGGTGAAGGCGTGCTTGAGACAAGATATCGTAACACAAGAGTAAGTGACATGACGATTAGATAGGTTCGGACCATCAGTGTGATGTAAAACCCCTATGGATTTTATTATGAGATGAGATCGAGGGGGTCTCCTACACTCCTTAATTATAGTTCAAGATGTAGGGTTACAAATCAGTTGTTTCCATTTCTAACATATTATAAGATCTAGTTCACAATGAATGCAAATATCTAGCATATCCGGTGGGATCTTTCTAAGGATCCGACTCGTAGTCTTGCAGTACACGCCAACATGTTCCGCTCACAAGCGCCATGTAGGTATACAAGTTTATACCCCATAGTCTATAATCGTCAGGGACACTTCGTGGACACCGGTATTCTAGGTTCCACGCAGGACACGCAATCCCCTATAGCCAGCGCAGCAGTCCCTGCAACCACCGGAATATCTCGTCGCATAGTGGATATGATGGAAGGAGCAACGAGGCAGAGTGTGGTAGAGCGCACACGGTGCGCGATGCTAGCGGGCGGAGGTGGGCGGTGCTCGTGAAGGAGCACATTGTGATACTCTATTGTTCTCTATATCCTTTTATCTCCAGGTTATTAGTCAATCAATACGCGCGTATATTTATGTATGATTCGGTTGATTTCTTTATGCAGAAAGATTATGAGTTGAGGTAGAGAGTTGTTGGGACTTTACAATCTTGGTCAAATATCAAGATTGGAAGTGGATTTTGGAAACTCTTGGAGCTAATCCACATGGAAATGTCCCTCCCAATTGATATTTGCGCGGTGAACATCTAGTTTGCACGCTTCCTAGGCAATTGCCCCACCATCCACCCTCGTGACGCAAGCAGCCATGTTTGTTGTTGGAGGCGCGGAGCGGCGCACCGCCTACCCTTTTGCCTACTACTGCAGCTGTGCAGGACGACGCCATTCGATGGAGTGCCACCCACCCTCGTCGCACGATGACTGGAGCTCTCACAGCCCTTGATGTGTGGAACACTGGAGCGCAGCCCGCCCTTGTCCCACATGCCGCTAGGACACAGTTCGTCCTCACCACGTGGGTCACTAGGGCACGCTCGACCTTCGCTTGGGACGCAACGCAAAGATGGTGCTCTACGTCACAGTGACCTTGAGGAGAGGAGATGGAATTTTGAGCGAGAGAATAGACCAAAAAAAATGATGCTTTACGAGAGTCTTCAAGAGTTTTTAAAATCTACTTAATCTGTCCTAAATTATAAGTCGTTTGAATTTTTCAGCCCTTTGTCTTATTTAAAAAATTTAGGAAAAAAAGTTAAATATAACTTATTTTTAAAGAACTTTTATTAATAAAATAGGTCATAAAAAATGTCATATTTTACATATTTTTTAATAAGAAGAGTGGTTAAATTTAGGGTTAAAAAGTTAAACAACTTATAAATTCAAACGGAGGGAGCACTGCTAATCTAGGTTTTTGAGGCAAGATTTAAAATCTACTCTCCAACAACTTCTAATCATTTCACACTTGGAAAACGGAACCGATCGCGCATAATTATCTGTACGCACTCGTATCCATTAGCCAATCTACTGCTTCTAATCTTATCCATTAGTCAATCTACTGCTTTTAATCTTTCCACATTAGAAAACTTGAACCGATTGTGCATAATTATCCGCATGTGTATCCATTAGCCAATCTAAAGGAGAAAAATATGGCCATGAAACAAGAGTATGACAGGGTTTCAATGCAAATATACAAGAAAAGATATAAAAGTGATTAGGTTAATTTAGAAATAGTTTAGGATTCTTAATATATAATTGCCATCTATATTTTAGAGTCGAGATATTCAAAACAGTTAGAGAAGCCCAACGAATATACTCTAATTTTTTCGCCACTTCGAAAACTCATTGATTTATGAATGGACTTTTTTTTTACTATTGGACATGTTCTAAGGTAACTTCTTCAGTTGTTCTGTTGACTTTTAAACACTAGCTACTTATTTGACCGTTGATATCTGTCAAAAAAAATTTATACTAAAAAAGACAGATTTCTACGCGTTTAGAGGCTGTTTGGTACAGATCACAGACAGCTTCACAAGCTTTGTGAACTGTTTTTCTTGCCAAACACTCTTTTCTAAAACAACTTCTAAAACAACTTCATTGGTAGAGCTATTTTTTTCCCTCTCACAAAAGGATGAAATACAATGAGATGAAAAAAGTAGCTTCTCCCAGCTCTCTATCTCATTTCTCTCTCCTATCATGCTTGATGTTGTTGGCGAATCTGTTTTACCAAACAATATTTACAAAACAGCTCAGCTTAAAAAAAAATTGCTCATAAAGTTCTTTTATATAAAAACAGCTCCACTTGTGAAGCTGAACTATACCAAACAAGACTTTGTTTATGTTTGATTTTGCTTTACAACTTGTTGTACAACTTTAGGATTTGTGTTACAACTAGGTTGATTTCACTATATAAAATCTTTCATCAGTAGATCGATAACCGGATATTCCCACTGATATAATTACAAGCAACACAAATATGTTTTATTCCAGCTGTAAATTAAACACATCGATCCTCTGCAACATTGTGTGATCCATTCGAGCTAAAATCCATACCATGCGTCACACATCGATGTCCCGGGTCTGCGGCAGGCGCCGGTGCCCAACGAACGCAGCGGTGCCTTCCGCGCCGCCGTGGCGCTGCTTCAACCCGTGGTGGTCGAGCAGCAGCGGCTGCGCCATCATCCCGGTCACCGCGCCGCCGCCGCCGCCTTCGCCGCGTCGCCATCGCCAGACGTGCCCGGCGGCCCACGCGAGCGCCGAGACGCCCGCGACGGCGAGCGCGCCCGACGCGACGGGCGCCGCGGCGAGCGCGAGGAAGGGCACGAGTACCGGACTGGAGACCACGAGGAGCGGCGCGACGAGCGCGGCGCCGGCGGCCAGGGTCGCCGCCAGCGCGAGCCCCGCGGCGCCCAGCAGCGCGGAGCCCAGCGGGACGAGGAGCCCCGCCGTGGCCGCCGTGGACGCGCGCGGGCTGGCCCGCAGCGCCGACGTGACGTCCAGGCCCCGCATTCGCCGCAGCGGGTCGTGCCGGTGCCGCTGCCCGCCGTATCCGTATGGGTACGGCGGCTGCTGCTGGCCATGGCCGTGGCCGTGCGTCGGTGCTGGTGGCGACGACGTCGTGGCCATCGTCGCAGAGGGCCGTGGCGTGGCGGGCACGAGGACGAAGAGGCTTGTCGCTTTATAGGTAGCTAGCGTGGAGCCCTGGATGCCTGGTGGATGAGTGTGACGAGACGCGTGGGGTGCGTGCATGGAGAGGCACCTGACACTTGCGCGCGTGATCCTGATGTCGTTGGGGGGTGTCACCGCTCAAGGCTCCTCTGTTCTCGTCGGCTTGCTGCTGCTACGCCGTTGCTCCACGGTAGTAGAATGTCTGCACGGTGGGTCGATCGTGGGCGTCGGACAGACGGGCGCGCGCGTGTCGTCACATGTCCCGCAGCGCCGAGCAGCTGATTGCTTGCCTTGAAGTTCAGTGCTGCAATGAGCTGAATAATAATGGCAGCGCAAGTCGAAAACACAAGGTACGTGAAGGATTTCATCAGGCATGGTATGATTAGCTTGTGTCGTGCAGTAACGAATCGGCAGTGTTGCATCAATTATAGACGAAACGGAGTCACAGGAATCACATGGACTCTGTCAGTAGTACTATCGGATAATAACTATCATTTTAAAATCCAAACATATATAGATAAAATTTAGAATAATTGTTCGCTAGATATCTTGATGGCAACTATCTCGCTATCTTGACCAAATCAGATAATGAGTTATTAGCTGTTTCAAAAACCCCATCAGTGCTCAATTTTTGAACCGGCACAACCAAAGTCCGCAATGATATCTTCGATTATCGATGTCGGTTCAGGAGCTGACACTGTTGTAGATCCCAAGATTTCCCTAAAACAGGCTAAAAATACGACAATAATACCGGTTCAAAATATTTGTTTTTTTTTTTGCTTTAGTTATCTATATCGATAGATTTTATGTAATTAAATTTGTCATATTTTTTATACATGCGATGCAATAAGCAGTTATAACACAAATCCAAAAACAAAATCAAATGTATAGAAATCTAACAGATTTAGTATTGTACAAAGAAATTTGTCAACAGATAAATAACGTCTTATAAAGTAATGTTCAATGGAAAGTTCGAATACTTCCTCCGTCCGGGAAACGAAAAATTTAATAAATATCCTACAAAGATGTCTTAACTCTTATATAAACAAAAAAATTAGTTATATAAGGTTAGATTGCTATCTGCATGCCTCCGTTACATTTGTATTTCTTTGAATGCATGCTGAGATTTAATCTTTTTTTCGCGACTATGCGCTGCACGTGTTTCATTAAGAAGAGCTGAGATTTAATCTTAAAAGATAGTACTCCCTCGGTTCTAAATTTAAGAAGTCTCACTTTTTAAACCTTAAGTTTGATTACCGCACTCATTTTATTTAAAACATCAGTTTAGATTGTGGTCTTTAATGCAGAAATTGTTCTTAAATGAAAAAACTAAAGAGCAAAATACATTTCCGGTCCTCTTCACGCTTTGTCAGTCGGGTCCATAAACTTTCAAAGGATGTCATTATGGTGCCTAATCACTGTTCGGCTCTCAAATTAGACCGTTATTATGGGCCTGGTTAGCTAATTAGTGACACTGACGTAGGAGGCAGCGGGTGGGGCGCACCCAAAATCCGTTTCCTCTTTTCTTGCTCCATTGTCGTTCTTGGTTGAGATCATAGCGGCAGAGTTTTGGTTGCCGCAACAAAGGAAGGGCAGATGCTGTCATTACCGACGGGTACAGAGACTCTTCTCCTACGGAAGATCTAGTGGGCATCCTCCGCATCAGCACTCACCGCGTTAGCAACGTGCAGGTCGTCGACGATGGAGCACGGGGCTGCTGTCCACCTGCTGATCGGTGTCTGACGACCAAAGGTCCTCTTGTCCTTGTCCTGCTGGGGTTTCAGTCAATTTCAGTACTAATTTGTGCAATTTATTTAGGTTGAATTACTTGATTTGAATCTTACATGAAAAGGTAAAGGAACGAGTTAGGGCTTTCATTGAAGATACTGGTAACATTGACAAGGACGTGCTTATGCTCAATGTCTAGGGCCCATTTCAGAGGCTGCTTCTGCATGGTGTTTGTGAGGTGAGTTTGTTCCCAAGTCGAAGAAAATCCAACAGCTTTCTCTGAAATAACATAGGGCTATTTGGTTGGATGGCTAACCCCTAACTAGGCTCCAGATAGCCAACTTTTAGCTGTTTGATTGCTTGTACATGGATCGAAGCCAGGCCCAGCTAAGCCACTTTAGAGGTCTTAGCCTGGCTCTGGAAAAACGAGATGGAGATGGCTCTGGAAAAACGGATCTGGTGGGAGATCCGTTAGTCGAGCTTGTGGAGGAGCGGGTCGGCCGTCGTCTTCATGCGCTCCTTGCTTGTCTCTTCCGCCACCGGCGTTTGTCAGTCGAGGTTGTGGAGGAGCGGGTCGGTCATCGTCTTCACGCGCACCTTGCTGGTCTCGTCGTCCCCTGCCCGGACCTCCCTTCCTCCATGTCTCGCGTGAAGCAGTAGAACGTGTCGCTGAAGCAGAGGTAAGCATCTAGCTGATGTGGATTTGGCTATTCTCTTGCCGTGGATGGATGGACTCCGATGTGGCACGGATTGCTCCAACGCCAAGAGGTAAGCATTTGTTGCAGCCTGGACACCTTCCCATTCGTGGATGTGCGCTTCCCGGCGGCGAGCAGAGAGGAGGGGCGCGAGGGGCAGAGCAACACCTCCGGTAGCGAGAGTGCCCAACTCCTGTTCGACGATATGTTCCATAGGGGTAACCTCACCGGTCCAAGGACATGGTGATTCTATGCAACATAAAGCAGACAACCAAATACATCAATTCTAATCCAAGCTTGGTCAGTACATGAAACTAAACAAGTGCATCTTGTATTGTATAAGCCAGGCTCCAACTATCCAGGCTTCAGTTAGCTAGCCAGGCTAGATGCAAACACGAACCAAACAGACCCATAGTTTGTTCTCGCTTGAACAGCTGCAGTGTTGATCATGGCTTGTCTATAGCAGTTCTACAACGTGACCTCGAGACAACCACGAGCAGCGTAAGAGATGGAGGCCTTAGAAGACAACCACCATCAAGAAGAGGCAGGGCACGGGTGTTCCCTCTAGAATCACATAACTTTCTGAGGATGAAGAATGGGTACCAGTAACATATATATCATTGCGCGAGGACCTGAGGTTGAGGTTTGGGACCTCAGGTCTTGCCTGATTGTGTACTGAAGTATCTTGATGTGGCTCAAGAAGCCAACAAATTTGTTGCTTTAGATTCCGTTTAGGCTGTTAGCAAATGTAAATTATCAATATTTGCTTTTGAAACATGGCAAGACAAGTGATGGGTAACTGGCAATTACTTTCTCCATCCCAGAAAGACTGTCGTTTTCGTTTTCTGAGAAATAAGTTTAACTAAATATATATTAAAAAATATTAATATTTATGTTATATAAGTAGTATCATTGAAAAGATATTTGAATCTATCCTTTTAATAAATTTAATTGTAGATATAAATGTTGCACATGTTTTCTATCAATCAAGATAAACGTGTGACACACACGCCTAAAGAGATGGTCTTTATGGAAGTAGTAGTATGCTCTTATATCGTGTCAACCTACTGCCAATCTGTACGGTTTGAAACCATGACAGAGAGTAGAACTTCCTGTTCTACCGAGGCATGCTGCATCGACGTTCTTATGGTATTTGATCGAGACCAGTTTCTTGGATTTCAAAGTTTGAACTCAAGTTAGGGCAAGTTCAAAGTTTGAACTCAAGTTAAGGCATGGAGTGTGAATATGTGATCTGACTTTGGACCTTGTGGATTTTATGAAATAAGTTTTGAGCTATTATCATGTGGAGGGAATTGTTGTGAAACTATTTTTGAAAATAAGGTTGTGTAAGGTTTATCTCCCACCAGTTGGCCCAACGATCGGGAGAGCCTAGCCGAATGTACGGCTAGTGGCCCCTGTCACGCAGCGCTATAAAGAGGAGGTGGGGGTCAGGGCATAGAGTCACGAGGTTCACTCTAGCCGCCACTTCCCACCGTTAACCCTAGAACGATCGTGAGGGTGCGCTGGAGACGATGGGAAGCTCCACCGCCACGTCTACGTTGTGCCGATCTCCGTGTCACTGTGCTGCACCAACGCGATGGCTTCACGACCATGGGATCGTGACACTGCACAGTGACGAACACCACAGGTGGCCTTTTTCCTCAGAGCTACGCATCGGTAAAGTAAGTGTTGTACCCACTGGGTCTACACCTAGTCGATCTACCGATTCTATCAGGATGGACATACATTTTTTTTATGTTTTGATGAAAGCTAGTTCGCTTGATCAGAAATTGACCAAATATGAAGGATATGTGTAACGGAATGGGCCAGTACGTCAGACGTTACAAGACTGGCCTGAAGTTGAAGAGAGATATGACCCAGTGCTTCTTGTTTAGTTTTAGTTTTTACATTGAAGGAAGATAAATACATGAATCTTACTTTTCAATATTATTATTATTATTATTATTATTATTATTATTATTATTATTATTATTATTATTATTATTATTATTATTATTATTATTACAACTCTGCTACAAGTAGGAGAGTAATAATAATAGTAGATCAAGGAACTGCTGAAAGATAATACAATATTGCTTGGTATAGTTGGCAACAATTGCACACACGGCTCCACCATGTTTGTTGCAGGCAGGTCTCGGGGCTAGGACTCCTCTCGATCTAGCACCGCCGGTATGCTCTCCTGTACCACCGGTGTCATCTTCATCGGAGTCCTCGTCAGATTCGGTGTCGTCTTCATTCTCAAAGTCGTCTTCATCCTCAAAGTCTTGGTCTTGCTGCTGCGTGGGCAGTGCTTGACGACACAGCGGGCAGAGAGGTTTCACCCGGAGCCAGGTGAAGATGCAGTCCGGAGTGTCTCCTTGGCGTTGGCGTCGAAATCCTGGAGGCACACGGCGCACTCCTCCGGCATCCAGGCGTCGCCGGCCCTCGCTTCCCGCAGAAGACCCTGAACGGCGTCATCGCTGGAGGCAGGTGCTCGAGCACGCTTGCGGCGGCCATGTAAATCCAGATCCAGAGGATGCCCCTGTCGAAACCTGACGAGCGCCATGTCGAGGTCGTAGTCACGATCGTGGTTGTGCACTGGCAAGGTCATAGTGGACCAAGTGGATCTCGCCATCGACGAGCACCGGCATAGCCACCCGACGGAACCCAGCTGGGAAGCAGGCGACCTCTGACGGCCGGAAAGGACATGGCGGCGGCGGCAGGCGGAGAGCAGTAAGATGGATGAACACGGGATGGATCGAACGCGATGGGACTGCTCTGCCTCTTCTGCTTATATCATGGTTCCCCCCGGTTCGAAGTCGGGAGCCGGCTTCGGAACGGTAACGAACGATTTAGATCCGGAAAAGGTCAGAGTCGGAGCCAGCTGCAACCTCTTGAAAATGCAAACGAAGTGGTGTCTTCTGTAAATTGAATGCATGAACCGGCAGGTACTTACATATATTCCTCTCAAGTCTCAACTGTTGATGCATTCTTCTTCCGTTAAAGACCTAGAAAATCCTAGAAATTAACGTACCCAATACTTGCTACTATCGGAAAAAGGGCAAGAGAAAAGAACATGAAACAAGCAAGCAAACAAGAAAGAAAGAAACAGCGAAAATAAATTAAAAGGGAAAACAAGATCGATCCGAATCCGGATCCGAATCTCTGTATATGTCAGCTAGCTAGGGACATTTGACGTTCCTCCCCGGCCCTCCGTAGTAGAAGTAGCTTCCCCAGTAGCTGTTAGAGCCTCCCTTGATGTCGTAGCAGCCGGGGTGATCGGCGAGGAGCTTGAGGCTGCCGGCCGGGATGAGGTTGTTGTCCCAGTCCACCACCTGCAGGTTGCGGAAGTAGGCGGCGCGGTCGAAGCCCTCGCCGGGGAAGTGGCCGCTGCCCATCTGCGTCGCCGTGTGCGCCCCCGACGGCCGGGTGTTCACCACCTCGCCGCCGAACTGCACCATGTTGGCGTGGCGAGCCAGGTGGGTGAACAGGTACGACGGCCAGTACCCCACCACCAGCCCCGGGCCCAGCTCCAGCCACCAGTGCCCGTGCTTTGGATCCTGCAATGCCACTACTTTGCTTTGATTTGATTTGAGATGAGAATCGGTTCGGTTGATTAATTAGTTAAGTATTATTACCTTCCATAACATGAGAGTAATGTCAAACTGCCTGCCATTGTACACCGATTCCGGGGTGATAGCCGCCCCAACCGCAATCTTGTTCGTCGTCTGCACGAATCCAGCGGCAGTTGTGGTTGTAGCACCCGGTTTCTTGATACGCGTCAGTCTACAAAAAATGTTCATTATTCGTTTGATTAGGATACTGTCGTAATAAAAGCATGTGACATTCTATCTAGCTATGTGGCAGTGCTTATATATATAAATCTGATAAACACACTCACTGTCCAGTAGGTGAAGAATCTTGGGTTGCTGTCTCCGTATAGCTCTGGGCTTACCTATAAAAGCACACAACACATTATTATTTGGATGCATGCTGTTAATTACTACTCCTATATATATATATATATATCCAGCTTTGTGTTTGCATGTGCACTGATGCATGATCTGTTCAAATGTACCTGCCATCCAGCTTCGATGGTGTTGAGATCATTGCCGAAAGAGCCGGAGATGACCCAGATCTGTGACAGGCTGAACTCAGATGGGTCACCTATCCTTGGTGACCACACATTAACACTGGCCTTGGCCCCATAGTACTGTTCAGAGTTTACATACCCAACTGCATGCTGTAACCAAGTGAAAAAACCCATATCAGTCCCAACACAACAAGGGTTCCAGTGAGATTTGACTAGTTTAGTTGGCAGTACAGCACAGTACTAACACGGCCAACTAAACGCTCGCTCGGCTCTGGACACAAGACAGAGCAACCAGATTTACTTTAATGGCCAGGTCAAATGAGCTCATGATTCAAGAAGCTCTGATTTGCTTATCTGGATTGTGCAGATTAGAAAACGATTTTGTCTCTAGGCATCTCTTAGCCGGAGATTAGGCTTCCCTCGATGAATTCAATCGAGGTACATCGAATCTGATGTCTAAAAATGAAAAATTTTAGCAACTCTAAAAATGAGATTAGGTTATAGGACAATAAATCAAAAATGCAGTTGGTAACTACGAGTTATATATGTAGACAACTCTGAATTTTTTTCATCAAGATCATAATTAACTAGTGGTCCACTACAAACCACATAATATGATGTTCACTGCATCAACAACAACAATAACAACAACATAGCCTTTTAGTACCAAGTCCACCGCAAAAATGGTGAAATTCTCCTAATGTTTTTAAGTAATAATAAAACACTACGACCAGTCCTAGCACATAAAAATCCATAATAGGAGACATTTGGTAGGGAAAGTTTATACTCAATTTTGAATGATAAAACACTAGGAGAAACTCACATTATTAGAAGTAAAAAATTCTAGTTATAGTAAATTGGGGTACGCTAGAGTTAAAACCCACCAAGACCCCCCTAGTGTCATGGTTCAATGATGTTCCCTACCTTGTGAAAAAAAAAAACAGTACCCAGGGAAACTTGATCTTGACACTACTCAAAGTTCACGATCATATCAATACAAAGCAAAAATATATATGGTTAAGTACTATGTAATTTGTGAAACCAAAACTGAATAATAGGTTTGTTTTCTAAAATGAGCTAAAAGAAAGGACAACAATGTTCTGTCTAGGCACCGGTCAAAGTTTAAGACCTACAGAAATCAACAATAAGTCTGAATATTAAATGTTAGTTATATACTGAATTAATGAAGTCAAATAATCTTGCCTAAAGAGGCCAAAGGAAGCTTCACTGGCTGCATAGAGAACTGAACTTTTATTGTTACGTAAACGCATGGTTCTTTGGAACCATTTGGCCTATCTGATTAATTATCACTACATGTTTGAACTCATCCTAGAAATTTGAGGGCTTTGTCATTGACCTAGCAGCAAGCATCGGAACCAAACAAGGTGAGTTCTTACTTAAATCACAGGCATCAATATAGAATATGTGTTCAAAATTCAGCAAAGACTAAACATCATCAAAACCGAGACAGAGTTGCACATGCTACTAATAAAATCTGTACTATATATAAGTACAGACAGGAGTCTAACTTCTGTGCTGGCCACTGACTGAAATAGATTATACAGTAGTATATTTCCGTAGCCAGGTTCTGTAGAGGACATGTAAAATAAGATAACAGTGGACTACAGAAGATGGATCTTAGCAGCAAAGTAAATTTTCTCCTATGGATTTTTCCCAAGTGAAGCTTCTGTAGATTCATGCAAGCAGCAATTGCTGTGCTATCTTATTCCAAGTGCACGGGCTTCTCTTTTGTAATTTTTCTACTTTTGGGGCTTCAGGATACTAATTTAATTATCCCTGCAGTCGAGAGACATCTGTTTTATTTCTTTCTTTCCATGTGCACTATATATAGGGTGTTGTAATTTTAGATACTATACGCTACTGAATAAACAATGAAAAATGTTTTGTTTTCTAGAGTGCTTAAAGGTTAAAGCTGTGGCACTGCGAAAGTTATGCGAATACCATTGCAAAGCAAAAAAAAAGAAAAAAAAAAAACGTTGCCTTTCTTAGTGCCATGCATCTACCATGTCAGAAAAGCTAGCAGTAAACAACTTTTTTCCTTTTTGAAAGATCGAGCAGGAAACAATAGATTGCATTGCTATGGAGAATGAAACATGTACCGTCTGTAAAGAAAACTGTGGAGAAGAAAGATATTCTTTTCATCACTTTTATTAGGTATAATGGAGAAGAACATGGCTGTAACAAGACCAACCTCATGGGCGCTGCTTGTGGAATCACGGCGAACACTTCGGTGCACAGGCTTCCTGCCGTACCTCCTGAGGGAGCTGGCCCTGAGCAGATCCTTCTCCGTCGTCCGCCGTATCGGCACCGTCCCCTCCGGGCACGCCTCGCCGGTGGCGTGCCACGCCTGCACCACCACCTCGCCGACTCTTCTGCTGCCAACGGTGAAGTTGTTGCAGTTCTTGGGCCTTTCCGGTGGATCCTAGTTAATGAGGTTTAAGAGTCGTTGAACGCATAACAACATGTGTGCATAGTTAGCAAGTGCCAAAAGAACGAATCTGTGTGTTGGCGTTAGTGTTACCAGAATCTTTTGGCCCCTGAGCTTCGGGTGGTCAAATGCTGGCTGGAGGTGAGAGGGAACACAGTCTATGATATCACCATCCTGGCTCTGCAGATTCACAAACAAACAAGTTACAGATTCACAAACAAACAAAGCTCATGAAAGAATGGATTGAAATTAAGTTTCAGGCTATAATGAGCAGTGACTGACCTGGATGGTCTTGACAGCAGGCTTGTTAAGCTTGGTGAGCAGAGCCCTGATCCTCTTGTGCTTGAGCAGCTCCTTCCCCGGCCTCAGCCATGAAGTGGCATTGCCGCCAGCAGGCTGGGGGGAGGAAGCCAGTGCAGCGGTGGCGGCGGGAGGAGAAGCGAGAAAGAGCGTCAGCAGCAGGAGGAGGAGCAAGGGAACAAAGTAGAAGCTGCTGCAAGACGCCATGCTCCCGTAGCTGCTTGTCTGCTTGTAGCTTCGAGCTAGCACACCCTGGTAAAGCACAAGAAAATAGCAATAGTGTATGTGGTTGTCTTCTTCTTCTTCTTCTTCCCTAACGCCTTGGTCCCTTGTGATTTGTGAGCCTCCCCCTAACTGTCCTTTGTGTGTGTCTCTCTTTCCTTTGAAGTAAGAGCTCAGTGTCTCACACTCACACTTGTTTTTACCTCTGTATCTTTCTTACTGTTGCTGGTTGCCTGATGCAGGGTTTACTGTTTACATTTTTAAAACCAACCAACCGTATGCCACTTTAAATCAAAAGTGGAAAAAAAGTATATAGACAAAATGAAGTGCAGGGGAGACTGCAGAGGCCGGACAGTTGGAGTTCCCATACAAAGCGGAGTAGGTGCTATAGAATTATGTGTCGCAATAACACACTGCAGTGCCAACCCAGCGTGCAGCTAAAGCAAGAGGGGACCCTGCCCACGCCCTGCTTGACTCTGGTTACTGGGCCTGACATTGTTTCGTTTTTTTTTTCCTCTCTAATTTTTAATGTTGTAAATTCTAAAATATTTTAGCTTTTTCAATACATAGCTTTTGCTAGATGTACAATAAAAACAATATATCTAGAAAAACGACAGACATAGTACAATACTACTGAGGGTTGCCATAATGATAGAGAGAAAGTTTTCTATATTTTTATCCACATCATCTACAAATAATGGGCCTGTTTGCTTTTCAGCCACAAGACGCCATGAGAGTTGTGGCAGCGCCGAACTTGTGGTGGCCAAAATGAACGCCACAACTATGGCGGGATTTTACACTTGAGAAACCTATGGCCACCGCATCCAAGTAACAAACCAAACAGCTGTCGTCGAGGGTGTGGCTCGCCGCATGTTAGGCGTGGTGGATGTTGGCCACGAACCAAACACGCCTATAATAAATTACCCCTTCAATAATATACTCTAGTATGGTCTTCAAAATTTTATAGACCTATATACAGAATTTTTACCCATAACAAATCAATACCACCTCCCCTTCCTTTCTCTAATCTCTAGCTCTGTGAAACCACCATCTGCAAATTCCTGGCTCCACTACTGTTGTCAATCAACCACCAAAATCAACTATGTTCCAAGCAAGGTGTTGTTTTCCTTACATGTATTCAAGTCAGGT
This sequence comes from Eremochloa ophiuroides, assembly GCA_038502445.1. Classification (NCBI taxonomy): domain Eukaryota; kingdom Viridiplantae; phylum Streptophyta; class Magnoliopsida; order Poales; family Poaceae; genus Eremochloa; species Eremochloa ophiuroides. Next base: position 32,724,332 of record JAHLJS010000003.1, read on the forward strand.
TTAAAACTCAATCCATATCAAGTCCGAGTCCATGGTGAATAATCCAAAAGCAACCCACACTAAAGCTAATGCCATAAGATTTTCAACAGTTCTACTTGCATGTCAAAAATCTACCAGATTTAACGGGAATCATCAAAACAATTAGGCACAACATTTTTTATGGGGTTGTATACCGCCTTTTGGTGCATTAGGGACGCAACTAGAGGTCGTTTGGCTACCCCTAGCACTATATATTTGAGCTTTTACTAAAATAATATGTCATGAACAGTTTTGCCGATCAACAGTTTGTTAGGCCGAACTTTTGAGTTTAATCTATATTGGCAATATTTCAGATTACTCTTTCTTCTTCTTGCTTGTGTTCAAATTCGCAGGTAGTGATTCACATTCTTAACGAGGTCAATTGGGCAATACATGATACTGGATAATCAAAATGCTGCAATTACAGGGTTTGAATCTTTGTGATTGAAAAACCATGCGTGGTCTTGTGCCCCGGCAAATAGCCTCCCAGGTCAACCTGCTTGTATCTATATTAATAGAATTGGTGCATAGTCTCGTGCTCGTTCGTTCAAAAAAAGAAAAAGAAAAAGAAAATCGTATGTTAAGCCTCTACCAAATCCAGAGTTAGCTCGACAGGACGAAACATCATCCACCGCCCGTGCCCAGCACATATTATAGATGAGATTTTAATTAGTGGGATTTGGTTTGGACTATGCCACCATTAAGAATTGCAGATCCACCAGATCTAGGCGTGTAGAGAAGGGAAAGTCGCCTGCACACATGTGGCTGTGTTCTGCCTGTCTTCGGTGACCGCGTGATAGGCTGATAACCGGCATGACCGGTGATTACAGAACTCTTTCTTGGTTGCTCATCATGAATGCGCTCTAACTACCTACATACGAGTATATACATGTGGCTTGTACTTGCGGCATGCATGCCGGCATCTGCATACACAGATACTGTACTACTAGGTAGGAGTATATGATGTATATAATTATATATGCATGCACTGACACGCGAGAGAAGTCTTGTTCCATGTGATTGGTTGCTAATCCGTACTTGTGCTTCCTGGCACACTAAAACCATTTAGCAATACTACAGAACCGACAATGTCGTTCTACTCTTTGTTAGATTTAACGTGGGCTTAACCCATATTTTATTAATTAAATGAAATAGTAACTTTTAGATCTACACTTAATGCTATCGTGCAATATAGTTTTAGTCTCTTACGAGTTTTTTAGTTACATAGATGGATTATATATGTGTGCTCTTTTTTTTTTTTTGCGAATAGTTGAGAGAAGCTAAGGAGGTGCCTGCTGCCGCCGAGCCGAGACGTGCTCACAAAGTAACGAGGAGGAGTTTCAAGAGCTCCATCCTTGCAGCCTCGTGCGAATGAGACATTGAAACACCACAGCACTGTCTGCGTCTAAGTTGCTAACAAGTTTTTTGTTTCGATCTTCTGCGCGCACATTGGAAGAGCAGGCCTACAGAACCGCGCCCTCGCCTCTACAGCCACAAGTCACCACAACTGAAGCTGAGGAGTTGCTTGTTTCAACTTGCGATTATAAAGCTACAATTCACAATTTTGAACTGAAACTATCCCTACTTAGCCACTGAGCATAGTCAACAATATAGTAGTATTTGCTCCGTACGTACCAAAACAAATCAATTCCTAAAATCACCATAAATCAAACTATCTTAGGTTTAATCAACTCAATTAACTTTATATTGAAAAGGACAATTACATATTAACATATATGACACATTAGATATGTATAAATATATCATGACACGGCAAGATATACAGTATATATTTTGACAAAAAGTAAATGCCAAAATATTAATGTGGCACTGGAGAACTTCTTAGAGCAAGTATACTAATGGGCTGTAAGCCGGCTAAATGCTGACGTGGAGGAGAGAAGGGAGGGGAGAGAAGAGAAGTGGGCTGTAAGCTTGCAGGCAGCTTAGGCACAGGAACCAAGAAATCTGTGAGAGGAACAGGTAGACCATGCAGTAGATGTAAAAGGCTGACTACTATACGAGTGGGCTGAAAGAAGGCGATAAGAACCTTACAGCCAGCAAACGGGCTGTATTATTAACCTTGCTCTTATCCAGTAGGTGTCTGCCATTTTTCCCTCACACTCATTTTGAGCCTTTTTCCAGCCCCCATATTTATGACTCTCAGATTAGTTGGAGCGCTACTCCTACTCTCTCCTCGTAGCATAGGTAGCTAATAATACTAGTGATTAGTGGTCACCGGTGTTGTGTGGTCACACTCGCACATGCACCCCGGGAGACAAAGCTGTTGCATGAGAAAACCCCTCACACCAGCAGAGGTCCATGGTCTCGTCACCGTACCCAGCCACCACACCACCCGGCACCTCCCCACGGCACGGCCACCACTGCCAGGAAAATAACGCAGGGCAGTGGAGTACGACGACGGTAGATCCAAAACCCAATACGATATATGAACTATGATGGCAGACACTAACCTTTTTTATTTAGTTTTTACCATCCCATTCCCACCACAAACTCACAAAGCATTGCCCATGCTGTGGTCAGCGCTGCAGGCTAGCGCTTTTGATCCGATGGTCTGATCCTGCGTCCTGCCTGCCGGCCTTTTGGTGCCATTGTGTGAGCATGGAGGAGGAATCTCCGGCGGTCTCGTCATGGTCCGTCCGCCGATAAAGTCGTGATGCTTTCACCTTTCTTACGCCTCTGCCCATACATTCCTACTGCTGCATCGCGCTCTGTTCTCGTGGATGGCCGGCCTTTTTGTTTCTTGGTGCCGGGGCCACGAAGATTGCCGTATGGGTTTTATGTTTCTTTTTCTCGTGCGTCCTGCGCGGCTCTCCTCTAATTAAGGCATCTCCATCTATTACTAACAATCTACTAATCCTTAACACTTCACTCCGTGATGACTTTGCATTGCTTCTTATTACCCTCCTATATCTGGGAAGTTGCTTCGAGATTTAAACTCAGCAATGAAAGTGATTGTTATAGTAAGAATAGCAAATTTTCTGGCAAATCTCTTTATGAGAAGTTATCCAATTCTGAGTTTGGCTCCCATCATAAGCTGATCTGAAAAAGTAAAATTCTTCAAAAGGTAAAGATTTTTCTTTGGTTGATTGCAAATTATGCCATTTTGACAAAAGAGAACCTGAAAAAAAAAAGAATTGGCTAGGCAATCCTACTTTCATGTTCTGTGATGAACCTGAAATTATATCCCATTTATTCTTTCAATGTCATGTTGCTAGATTAATCTGGGCAATGGTTGCCATCTGTATTGGGGCTCATAACATACCCCTAACTTTTTCACAATGACGGCAGTGGTGTGATTTCTGGCTCCCTAACGGGAAGAAGTTTCATGGATGGGGAATAGCTGCAATCTGTTGGGGTATTTGGAAAAGTAAAAACAATGCTTGCTTTAAAAGGAAAACGATTAACAACCCTTTAGAGATCATTTGTCATATTTGCGCCCTTATGAAATATTGGACGAGTCTGTATGAGGATTTTGACAAAGATCAACTTACTGAGGGGGTTGCACTGATGCTCAAGTTGGCGAAGGACGTGTTGGCAGCTCAAACTGCTAGATAGGCAAATCAGATTATGTTACAAGATGCTGAACCAATAGAGGATGAAGACTATCTCTAATGTAGAATCTGTTCTGTAGCTTCTTTTTGTTGGGCTGTCTGAGGTGTGCCTAACTATGTGGCAGAAAACCTTTCCTCTGTTTTGCCGTCTCTTTCGGCCTTCTTCTTTTGGTGGCAGTTGCTAGGTTGTAGTCTTGTTACCTCGAGAGTTTCCTGGTTAGTCTTCTCTCCAGGGTCTGGTTAGTCTGTTGCTATGTGTTTCCTTAGTCTTGTCTAAACTATGGCCCTGTAATCCTCCGAATGCTTGTATTTCCGTTACTTCGTAATGGAAATGGTGTTTCCTGTGTGGAAAAAAATATAATGAGCTCAAGTCCATGGCAACGGTGGTAAATGCATGGAGACCATCACTAGCTGAATCTCTCAACCAAGTCACCATAGAGAGCCAGAGAGGCATGGTGCGCGATGCCTTCCACAGGCTACCGGCCTTCAGCAAGACATTGGCTCTACTGCCCTCCTTCTGTTGGCGTTCATCTTCTCCTTCGTGTACCCCCAAGGAGTTCAGAAGCTGCAGGTGATGGTTGTAACACCCCAATGCCCCGTGTTAAGCATATGCGTCAAATGAGTATTGTATTAATTATGCATATGATAGTTTGTTCTTGCATTGCAACGTATTACAAAGACAATGTAAATCAACTAAAGATAACCTCGAAAAGATCCCAGACTTTCAAATGCACATAATTCCACCAGCTGACTCAAATAACTATATATTACAAACTTGCTAAAAGCAGTTGCTATGGGATTCAATGGCAAAAATGCAAATATAGACGACTAGCATTGTTATTAGAGAGAATTGCATGTATAACATTGGAAGATAGACCCAATATAATATATGGCATGGATAACATGTGAAAGACCAATTTACCCCTTAGGTCCATTAAGGCTCTATTTTGTGTGCTTTAAATTATGAGTTCAACGACCTAGGCTCTATTTTGTGCACTTGACTAGTGACAAATAGCTTGACCATATTGCGCCATACTTCATACATATCAATGAGAGATCACATGGCACGACTTAGATAGACCAAATCAAATATTGTGGCATAAATGAACCAGATAATAAAACATTAATAGATATCAAATATCTCATAACCAGGTGATAACAACTTCAATACAAATATGTTCAACCATACAACTTCAACAAAAGAGTCCAACTTAACACACATGAGGCCGACATCATGTCCAACACAACATACTAGTTCACAAGTTCAATACAATAAAAGAAGTTTAACAATATTTGTTCACACGTGTGGCGAGCATGACCCAGAGGTTTATGTTCATTAAAATGCTAGGTTCTATAAATGCATTTCAAAAATTCTTTTTTTTTTTGCTTCTTTTGCTCTTATTGGGCGAGGAAATTCATTTTTGCTTCCTATGGCCATTGCAAGGCTGTCAAATAGCACCTGAACATTATTTCCCTTTTCTTCAACTTCCTTCTTCCTTCTGGACTTTACCTTTGCTTCATTACTTTTATTGTAACCTTGTTTGAACCATCATGAAGTGGACTAGAGCCACTGGACATAGGTAATTCAATAGGCTTCGATAGGCATAGACTGATTTGCTACTAGTTGAGACCTGCATCTGTGCATGGAAAACAATAAAAAAATCTATTAGATCAAAGCAACAACCAATAAGAACCTGTTTATGCTAACCAACGAGACTGTATGTAGCAGAAGTTACCTTTTTGAGCCTTCCAAACCTGAAGTATCTTTCCTCTTTTTCTTGGTTGTAGACGTTGATAATCAAAAAAGAGATCCAATAGTTGAAGATAGATTGGAAAATATGTACTCCCTCTATTCAAGAAAACATGCAACTATAGGTTGTGTGCCTGCTAAAATAGTTTATGTTTAACCAAATTTCTAGTGAATACTATTCACATTTATGACTTTACATTAATTTATTATGAAAATATATTTTGTAATTTTGTAATGAATCTAATGGTATTTATTGATATCTTGAATATCAATATATTTTTATCTATAACTGATCAGACTTAAGATACCAAACCAAGGTATTGTGCTAGAATTGTATGTTTTTTTCTGGACGGAGAGAGTACGAACAATAAAATAATAAAAATAATCTAGTTTAGATTAATTTGAATAAATTTTACAAAATCATAGAAAAACTAGCCTAGGCTGGTTTTGCATATTCTGCCACCATGTCCTATACAAACCTACCTAGGCCGGTTTTCGAAACTAACCTAAGCCAGTTTGAGCAATTTGAGCATGATTTCATTTTTTTCAATCTTTGAGAAAACTTGTAAATTGCATGTGGAATAGTTATCTTACTGGGAGAAGACCGCCCTCCCTATGTTATATGAGAGGATTGTCAATTGAGAGATTCATATATCCAATCATCAAAAATCAATCTACCTTTACAGTTTTATCTTGTACCTCAAGCTCTTCCACCCCTATCTAACCAGCATGTCGCTTGACAATATTTGCTGATCATGTAGGTATCCTTGCTAATTCCAGGGCACTTCAATTGTGCATCTCACCGATGGGTCTTCCCGAGAAGCATTTGTAGGTTTTCTGGGCCAACCAACGAGTGTCTAATCATTCCTCTTTGACATGCTAGTTGACCTCGTCATTTAGGAACCCCCACCCCAGCCCTCCGTTGCCCAGGCCGTGTGCAGCCTTAGGCGATCTAGCCCCTTCTGGTGTTTTGGTTGGGGTTAGCGTCAACCAACCATTTGGCAACCCTAGGAAAAAGAAAATCAATCTACTAGATTGCCAGTAGAAAGAAGGATGGTCCTACAAATAGAAGCAATCCCAAGCACAACATCAAGCCTTCGGGTATTCAACTTCTGGAGGAGATTCGCAAGATACTAGATAGGTGGATGAAGGACCATGTTGCTGCGAATCTGAAGTATGCTCTAGCAAGCTTCGAGGTGGATTGGCGTAGAGGTAGAGCTATCAAAAACATCAAAGATGTCAACTTCAACCCTCTTCCTTCTATTTCTATATCTGAGGTGACAGCGGATCAACCTCCCTATAGCACGTGATGAATGAGATGTGATGTTTAATATATGAACATACTAGATTGATCAAAATTCAAGTGAAAGAAAATCATAGCAAGTTTATGGCTGATTTTAATAAAAGGGAAGAAAAGAAATCTAAAATTCTTATTTTGCCTCAAGATGCATTTGTTGTTGGATCAACCCTTGTTGCTAGCCAACCGCAATATGAGATGTCATTTGGCTTTTCTCAAGGGACTAACAAGCTATGCATTAGCTAGCCAGCCCATATTGCCCTATTGGACGACTGAAATCGAAAGGACCAATTTATGGCGGTTTAGTACTACTAATTCAATGGTTATCTTTGCGCAACCGTTAGTTACTACCACACGAGCCTATAGCAATTTAGTAGCACCACAAGCCCCTTCTGATGATGATATGGTGTTGCATAATCCTCCACTAAAATATTGTTAAAGCTTCAATAAGATAATGAACACTCCACAAAATCGGCAATCTAGTCCCATGGGTGTTGGCATTTCTTAGCGTCATCACCAGAAATAGAGATAGAATCTATCCCTGGCAATGATGCCAGAAATGCTTGTATCCTAGCAACGATACTAAGGAACGCCAACCGATAGGTCTTAATGTTTACAGTATTATATGCAAGTGCATGGATCTATCGTTGTAGCATTTCACCCAGAAATATTATCAAGGTATCGTTATTTATATTTTTTCTAAGGGAAGGCAAGGTAATAAGAAGCTATCATGAATATGGATAAATACCTTTATGCAAGGATAAACAATGATTTGCAGATAATGGATACACATGGGCTAACCTCAAAGATAAAAGGAAAATAAAAAATAAAAGAATAATCCTACATGAGGCAGGTTGTTGTTCTAATATAGTCATACAACGAATAAGTTAATAACCATATAAGTTATATGGTTAGAAGACTTAGCAAGGAGGAATGAGGAGGTCTCAGGGTCTGGTCTTCCAGGCCATGGGGATTTTACAAACTTCTACAAGGACAGACAAGGTTGTCACTACCTACCCCCTACCCCTCAACCATGGAGCACAATTATATCCGCAAGTTCCCAGGCACCCGAGTTCCATGCTCACGTACAAGGAAACTACACATGCCCCCTGGGACTCTAACCCTACGGATTGACGAGCTAGAGTATGGTCAAACTCACTACTACAGAAATTTTTTGGGGAGGCGTTTGGAATTTCTTAATCGAGGCGGGCAGCCCAGCAAACTGTCGCGGTTAATGCTCGTATTGACAGCGTCTATTAACCGAGGCAGGCATTATAACGCAATCGCCTCGATTAATGATTTAACCGAGACGGTTATTTTATGAGGCCCGCCTCCTAAAATTTGGTCCAGCTCGCTACTTTAGCAAAGGCCCATCTCGGCCCAATATTGCTCCAAGAATATATACAAGACATTAGGGTATCCTCCCACGGACTTCCTCATCTTCTCCTCCATCAGACGACACTCTCTCTCTCTCCCCCCCTCCCTCCCTCTCGCGACTCGCGAGTCCACTCGCTCTCAAAATGGGCATTAGCATCCTCATGAGCTTTACCATAAAATAGGGTTAGCTTGAACCATTGTGATCAATGCAGGCTTTAACTCGAACTGAGTGTTCGCCTCGATGACACCAGGGCCTGTTGCTATATTAGCAGCGGAAGGTGCAGAGAATTCACGGATGGTCCTTTCGGCCATATTCGTGATTTAAAGGATAACTATCTAGACTTGATTCAAATCAGAGGAATTCAACAGTTGCCTTCCCCGGCAATGGCGCCAAAAATGCTTGTTGACAGTTACTAACGCTATCAAAAGTATAGCCAAGTCTATCCCCTAGCAACGGTGTTAGAAATGCTTGTTGATACTTCTCAACGCAATCAACGGGGTTGTCAGTCCCTATGCTAGAAGTATAAGGTAAGGCTTTATAGGATAGAATATGAGATTCTACAAGCGCACAGAACTATCGTGTAGCACTTTACCTGGGAGTACCAGGTGTCAAATTTATATTTTCCCAAAGGAAGGCTGGTGGTTGTGATTTCTAGGATTTGATAGTTAAGGATCTAGATATGGGGTAAAACCTTAGTGAGGATAAATCAATGAAGGATAACTAAGTTGAACACACTAGGATAGCTCTAGTTAAGCTCAGGAGGCTATGGGATAACTCTAACTCGGTAGTTGATCAATTGTTTTCTATACCAAAGAGTCTGCTTTACCGGGAGCGTGCAAAGTCCTAAACTCGCACAGGGTAGGACTGATTAGGCACCGTACACCTATAAGCTCTATGATTTAATAACTAGACCGAACGTGGTGGAATCCAGAGGATTCTAAGGCTGTCACCACTTAGAACCTACCACAACTATCTGTGGGCCTAGCCGCACTCAAGGGTAAGATATAGTCCTAAGCACCACGCTTAATCTATAAACTTACTACTCTAATTGGATATCACTAACTAGAGCACCTTAATCAGACAATGAGACAAGTATACAGCTGCTTAAAGTATAACAATAAATAAATAAAGTAGAGGATAGCTGCTTAAAGTATAACAATAAATAAATAAAGTAGAGGATCCTTATTACCGATAAGAGCGGAGAAGAATACCTGTAGGGGAGATCGCCGACAAGCCTGGCTTCTCCACAGACTTCTTCTACCTCGCGCCTTCTCTCGAGAACACCTCAGAGAGAGCCTCCTCACTACTTGCTCTTCTCTAGCTAGCTACTATTCCTAAGAGGAGAGCTTCGCTAGAGAGAGAGAGGGAACTACTTTGGACTAATGAATGAGCTGAATCTCTAGTGGTTCGAGTTACAAATAAAGCAGGGGGTCCTATTTATAGTGCAGGGGAGCTCTAGGGGTACTTGTAGGTGCTCCGGAGGTCGATGGCCTGAAGTGGCAGGGCGGGCGCCTGCTAGGAGGGTGGGCGCCCTGCTAAGAGGGCGAGCGTCCTATGATTTCACCGCCTCGCCATCCAACGGCCATGGTTCATCCCCAAAGGCGGTTGCAAGGTCGGTTGATGCCCGTTTTGCGGTTGTAGAGTCGGTTTGTGACCCTTGGAGGATGACATGTGGGTCCATGGATCCTTGACACCTTCATCTTACACCATTGGTTGAAACCGACTTTGATTGATGGCTAGGATGGCTTCTAGGGACCTTCACATGGATTGTGGACGTGGCAGGCGACAGAGGCAGGGCAGGCGCCCAATGTGGAGGGCGGCCGCCCCCCCTCTGGCCCCCATGTGGCAGCTGAGGTGGCCCACGTGCCATGTACCTTCCATTTTTGCCTAATTTTGCTCCTTTTCCTGCATAGACAATTTCTCTAAGCACAAGTTGTACTAGGTGAGTTTCAAAGTGAGTTCTTTGCATGTCATGTGGTTTTACCTTGATTATGGGTGGAATGTTGACGGTAAAATAGGATGTTATCGACCTCAACAACAACGAACCATCACCCTAATTCTAATCCTACTCATATAAATGATATGAACGATGAAGAACAAGCATGAACATGTTATGACGATATTTTATATAAACTATATGCTAGTTCATATAAGATGAATATTACAAGAACATGACTATATACTCTAGGTCATATGCAAAACTATATAAAAGATATGAGATCTTTTATATAAGAAAGAATTCATATTGGATATCTCACCAAGTATTCCTTCTTCCTTGGAGACAAGGTCTTCAAGTAGCTTTAGCATTGCTCCTCTACTTCTACTAGCTAAGGAATTGAGAGGGTAATGAGGTAAGTGTGGGAGCACTCCCCTTCCATATATAGGGAGATTGAGGTCGGTTCTGAGGGAATATTCCTCGAATACACCCCCGCCAAACTGCCCTAGCAAGGCTGGCCCGAGAGACAGCAAAGGGGGCGCGGGCGCGCCTTGGTCGACCCAGCTCGGTGCTGCCTTGCTCTCGCAGGCTCTTGGCTGGGCCTAGCTCGGTGTGGCACCATGTGTTGGCCCACATTTGTCTCTTGATGGGCCTTTCTCCTTTTATTTACTTGATGTGGTCTTTTACGCTTTCTCAAATGGCGCATTTTTTTATGTAATTCCCTTGTGTTTGGCATAGATTCCTGCAAAGTGATGATTCTTCTAATGCAAGTGGAATTTGGTCAATAGCAAAGGTAAATGTGCGATAAATGTTTAATTCTTTCCTTTTTGGACTCTAATAGGCGGTAAGGACCGGCAACAATGGGAAGAAGCTTAAAGCCGGTTTGGGAAGAATTTGCAAAGAGATTTGGAAACTAGGTGTACATTTTAATGAAGATATGATTTGCACTAAACACCTTGTGTGAAAAATAAAAATGATTTATACTAAGCGATATCCCTTGTATCTAAAAAATTCCCCATGGTTGAAAACTACCATAATTTTACGAGTCTAGTAGTGAAGATAATAAAATCACAAGGGAGCATATTAGCATGTTTCTTGCTCAATTGGGTGAAGCTAGTTAGTACCATGGAACATACGAGATTTTGTAATTTTTCATTATCTCTTTATTGGTGTAGCTTTTTATTGGTATTCTTCATTGCAACATTGTTCTATTGGTTCTTAGAAAAGATTAGAAGAGAAGTTTTTTTACAATGGAACTCGCAAACTTAAATTGTATTTTGTTTTGGATATTAAATACCGATGTTTTAATTTGAAAATTTCTAAAAAAATATATTACTAATTTAGCTTTTTTGGCTTGCACCTTAATATTAAACAAAAGCTAGAGTAATTTGATTTTATCTCTATTAGTTTCAGCTATTGAAACCCGAAGTAATACTCAAGAATAAGATAAGTCACACCATCCCAATATGCATGCTGTTGAGTGTCATTCAGATGGCTCAGACGATGAAACTACTGATTACTTTTTTTTACTTTATTTGGTCATCACAAGCTAAATCTATTCCATTCTCTTCCCTCAAGCCCATTCTTATGAATCAACAAGAGGAGATGAAATTTATGTTTGATGTATTCAAGTGTGATGGAATCTTTGATGAGATGTTGAAGAACATATACATTAAGTTGTTGCATCTTTTGCCACCACTTGATGAATTGAAGTATCATGCATATTGTAAATGGCATAATTATATTCCTCATGCTACTAATTATTACAAAGTCCTCGTGCGACAAGTCCAATTAGCTATTAATACAAGCCGTTGAGTGTATCAGAGATGTATGTTAATACAGTATCCTTCCCGGTTAATGCTCTGGAATTAAAGAACACTACTATCTTAGTTTGGCCCGATCAAGGTGAATCTACTACTGAAAAGTAATAATTTGGAGATCCTAGGGAAGACCACAAGAAGACTACGAGCCATAAAATCATGCTCAAGAGGTCCATGGATGAAAAACATTAAAATGACCATCAAGTTTGTTGAGCTCGGGATCAAGTGAAAACCCTCGCTAAAGAGCAAAAAGGAGAAGTAACAGCTCCTGTTTAGGACATTAAACAACGGGAAAAAAACAGCAGAGCAATTTCTCAAATTGAACTAATTAAGGTAGATCCAAGAACCTCATGCACTTCTAAACCAAAGTAACTAGAGATTGGGATTTGGAAGACTAATAAAATAAAATTTCTATCAAGAAGGTGGAATCACACTTTTGACGACTTATGAACAAGATACCAAGCAAAAAGCCATTCCAGTCAGTTGTCCTATAATAAATAGTATGGCTGGTACGGTGTATACATCGCCCTCAGGCCAAAAATAGTTGGTTATCTCGATATCGTTACAAATGGTTATCGCATGTTTTTAGACTCGCATATGTTTTGTTTAAAAAAATTGTGAGCATATGTTGACAGCCAAAAAATGGACCAGAGAGTTGAAGATGGATTAAAAAACACGCGCAAACACGATCAACATATTTGTCTTGGTAGATTGAACCACTGCTTGTCTTCACTACCCCCTCTTTGCATTGAAATATGCGGACGCTCCCTTAGACAGGGTTGATTTCGAGTGTTCATTTCCATGTACCTCCCTCTCCACCACCCGTGCTTCACATTGAGATATGCCGACACTCTCCCTTTAGACAGGGTTGATTCTCCCCCACCCCACCCCCACACACACACCCCTCTTGAGCTTTGCACACACTTCTGCTATAAACGTCATGCACTTGTGGCCCTAGCACGTTTAGTTTGTATAAATGCGTTTCTAACACAAGTCATCTGCCACTATTCGTCCATAGCACATTCATGATTTCTGCAGTTGCAAACATTACAATGGGTTCAGCTTCCAGCTGAGTTTGTCTTCAACTTCTCTGCAGCATCAACGACCAACCACAACCAAGAGCGAACCCATTAGAAAGGCTCAAGCGTTCAACGATCTGTTCCTGGTTTCCTCCAGCCTATCAACCCATTCCAAGCATCAAACAGGGGCTTCCATCTGAGCTCCTCCCCTGCACGGCGCCTTGCCTCGGCCTGCGCCTCCGTCTCCGCTTCGCAGTCTGCATCCCCTGCAACAAAGTTCAAACAGATGGAACTTGACAAAACTACAAACTACTATGTTTCTGAAGCTCATTTGCACGAACAAGTAAAGAGAGAAGAAACATTCAGGTTCATTTCTTCTACCATTGCCATTGGGCCTCCTGGAGGATTGCTCCCGTTCCAGCTCCTGCTCCTCCCTTTCGAGTCTCTTGGCAAAGTTCTTGGCTGCTGCAAACACGTTCGTGGGCCGCTCCCAACCACCGCCGAATATGCCATGCCCTTCCTTTGGCTGCGGACGGGACAGGAATTCCAGCACAGGCAGCTCATGGCTCTCAACCCAGTGGATGCAGTTCACGGGGCAGGACTCCACAGCCAGCTGCCCTTGCACAACATAATTCAGTTAATCAGCCAAGGGTGATTTCTACGCTGTCGGGTCAGGAATTCAGGAAACAACCAAGCAACCTGAATCTTCTGCTCCAGGTCACCAAACTGGATCTCCACGTGTGCGCTGCCGAGAACGTCGTCCATGGCGAATGTCCTAGCAGCATGATGCACGCACTCCCTGCATCCTTTTTGTGATGTGCCAGAGTACTCAGAGTTTATTCGCAGCCATCTTCTACAACAAAATGAAAAGGTTGATGCTGGGTAGGGTAAGGTACCTATGCACTTGTTCTCATCGACGAAGAGAGCTTGGCTTCCCACAGGCCCATTCCAAGAACTGTATCCGTCCCCGGTGTAACCGACTTCTAACCCCACTCTACTCTTGCCTCTTCCATCAGCATGCTTGGAAATATTTCGCATCAAGACCTTGTATGCCTCGTTCAGCAACAGCGTGTAGTCATGACCCTGCACATTCAAATCCCAAAGTCTTCTATTTTAGTTCCAGAAAATTAGCACGGAATAGAACAGATTTGATATTAGAAGCTGTCAGCTGTTCTTTTCTTGGGCACACCCAAACTATGAATGGAAGAAAAAGGGGTGGCAGGATGAGGAAGAGGGAAATGGATGCACCTTGTAGCCGGCAATGTCTGGATGGTGTTGCTTCTGGAGTTTCCTATAGGCCTGCTTGATTTCCTGAGGTGTGGAATGAACTGTGACTCCCAGCACCTGGTAGTAGTAATCCCTGGTCCTTCCCCTTGCTGTGCTGCAGCACCGGATCACACTTCTTGGTCTCTCATGGCGCGGTCTAATCAGTTCAGGGTGAACTGATCCATTTCTGGACAGCAAATGACTGTGATCAGAAGCAGCAGAGGTGCCGAAGAACCCTACCATTTCTCTATGGACTCTGGTGATTCCTTCTGTCTTTGGTTTTTCCCACCGTAGTTCTGTTCAGATATTTGCTGCAGATATGTCCAAATAGCTGTCCCTTTCATAGAGTAGATATTTGCAGGAACTGTCTCAATTTCTGTTCACTTTTCAACCCAAAAAAAACTTCTGACAACAGGTGGAAGACGCACCCTGGGCATTGAACCTTTTTCTTTTTTCTTTTTTTGACAGCACCTGGGCATTAAATTAAGAAGCTGTACCAGGATTTATTAAACACAGACCGGCAAGGGGAGACCCCCGAGCACATACTCTAACAGGTATAAAGCCTGAGAAGCTGGTTACATTTTCAACATGTTTACAAAATTCTTGCACATGTATATGTAAATTTTTATTGCCCAATAAGTCAACATGTTCATTTTCAAAGACTCCCAGTAAGCCTGAGAAGCAGATGTTGTGTCTGCATCTCCCCCAAATGTTCGTCCTGATCCGTTGTCGGCCTCGGCTAATCACCACCCTCGATGTGCTGCATGTGGTTGTCATTGTCGTGCTGCACATGGCTCATCCACCTCAGACCTTCAATCTTTGTTTGGGCCTCTAATGGAGTCGCTTCGTTCAGATCTTCAGGAGTTCTTCGTATCTCGGCTTGAGGAGGTGGTACGTCCTTTCAGGGCTGAGACATCAACCATCAAGTTGTGGCTTGCGCGGATGGCCAACCATCTTGAGCGCGGAGGGCCACCAAGTGAGGACCATTTCACTACAGACTTGGCAGGTCTTTTTGGTCCTTGCTCCCCAGTTCGGCAGTCTTCAACTCCATTATTTTCCACAAGTACCACCGATGAGTTGGAGTTTCACACAGCGCTAAACACTAACAATAAGGAGGTGACCACACGGATAATTGACGCAGAGATTCGCCAAAAGATGTCCTTGGAGCAGGCCACCGAGGGGCCTTGTGTGACGTCTGTGGAGGTTTGCACACCTGCTGACTCCTTGGTGTGTGAGGACACGTGTGATCAGTGTAGATTCCATCAATGGCGAGATGGATATAGAGAAGGTTGTTGCGGTGCCCTCGCCGGCCTCGTTGCTACACACTGTCACCCCTATTGAGGATATTGTTCTGGTGGAGGATGCATCAGATGATGAGAAAGTTATCTCACAAGCGACAGTTGAGGACCCCATCTTTCTCATCACCATTGAAGACAACCCTATGCTTTCTACGATCGAAGTCAAGGAAGAAGTCTTCACCATTGAAGACAACCCTTTGCAGTCTACGACTACGACTGAGGTCAACGATGAAGTGCCCAGGTCGACCGAGGATCCATCAATTCTTGCATCATCTTCTTCAATGGCCACAACTATGGAGGACAACGATATGATAGGTCTCCCTTTACACCCACCTTCACCATCGGCTGCACATGCGAGACGTCGACGCAAGTCCTATGATAGAGCTTCGCTTCGTAGAAGTAACCGCATTGCACAACGCAATGTGTTAAAGGATTTGGGCATTGTTGGAAAGGATGGGAAGATCAATGAGGGTGCAATGCAAGACATTGTAGCTTGCCTAAAGGAATTGTTGAGACGTCGACGCAAGTCCTATGATAGAGCTTCGCTTCGTAGAAGTAACCGCATTGCACAACGCAATGTGTTAAAGGATTTGGGCATTGTTGGAAAGGATGGGAAGATCAATGAGGGTGCAATGCAAGACATTGTAGCTTGCCTAAAGGAATTGTTGCCACCAGACCTCCTCAAGTCACTGATGAGTTTAAAAGGTCGTGCCTTTTGGGACTTTGTGGCAGAGGCCTCGCTGCTTCTTTGTGAGGGTTCATGAACAACGACACATGTGCGACTTTGGTGTTCGGACGACGACTATTGGCTTTTGCGGAAGAGTTTGTGGACAACCAGATCTTTGGCACATAAGAGTGTTTTAATTGTTTAAGTCACTGTGTTTTAGTTGTTTAAGTCGCTTCAGTTGTGTTGTTATCGTTTTGTTGTGTTGTTGTACTACCCAGTCTGGGTTTCTTCTTTTTAATATAATCGGCAGCTCTCCTGCCTGATTCGTTTCCCAAAAAAAAAAAAGACTCCCAGTCATAGAAGCACACTTATTAGTCACAATAAAATCTACAAACCACAGTACAGGACCAATGCTTGTTTCAGCCGTATTTATATATATGTGTGTACACGTGTTGTACATCTTGGCATACAACTATACATGCCATAACACCCGTATGTCCCAACCATACAAGCGTGCAACAGTGCTTATTGAGCCGGCTAATACATACATACATACATATATACTACATCTGTGGTCTTGTCTGGACTACATAGATTTTTCCATCCTTCACTACTCCCTCGACGTCCTGAGGTGAACCATACAGCTCCTCAATGGCATGGCCAGCCCGTGCGATGCTTGAGAGGATTGAACTTCGGAATCCACGGTCTACTATAAGAGGGTCAGTTGTGTAATCGAGTACAACTTCATCCTCCTCATCCATCGGTACACTGAAGAAAGAAACAATTTTATCTGTGATTCCAAACCAATAAGCACCTTAACATATATTCAAGAAAGGGATTTCCCTAACCTATCATATAATCCTGCTCCAGCATAACCTTCCAGATCCTCGCCGTTGGAGTCAGAACGAAAGATGATTGTTCGCCTTATGAAGAGACCAATTGGCTTGCTCGGGTAACCAAGTAACTACAAATGGGCTAAAGATTAGATCTGGCAAACCAGGTAAACCATATCCTTAGTAGCAATTTTTCAATCTGGTTGGGGGAATGGGGGACCTACTGACCATGAAAAATTTCCCTATTAATCCACATTTATTTACCAGTTTAGTAGTTTACCTATGTAAATCATGTTCATATGCAAAATTGGAATGGAGGAAGTAAAAATGTGGTTTGACTTAATTATAAGTCGTTTGACTTTTTTGGCTCCAAGTTTGACTTATAATTTGAAATGGAGGAAGTATAAATTATGTTCATATGCAAAGCACCCAATATAATAAACTCATCAAGTCCCAACTGAAGCAGATTGCATGATATTAGCCTAGCATAAGGCAATATCCTAATAACTAACCTTGGGAGAGTCAAGGTCATCTTTTTTGCAAACAAAGCTCATAGCACGACCAGGGTAGGCTCCCACGAGGGTCTCTCCAAGCCCTTTCACCACTTCAGCATATATCTCAGAAGAATCTCCAGACGATGGATTTGTAGTATGAATGACAAAAGCATAATCTGCATTCACAATTTCTTGCACGAGAACAGCCATTGAAAGGTACTCATGATCAAGTTTCACCTTGCGCGTGCTAAAATATGCTCTTTCGTTCCATTTTGATGCCCAAACCTAAAAAGGGAAATTGAGATATTCAATGATCATACTTGGAAAAACATTTTCTTACATTCAGTTTTCCATGCATGTTGCTTATTTGTAATCGATCTATCTACAATCTGTGGGATCAAATGACCCCACGAGTAAAGGCAGAAGGTACAACTTAAAAGTTAGAGCCACTGGTGTTCCTAAGCAAATGACCTACAAGGATATGCCGAAACTTATGGATCATTTACTAGTATTAATTGTGGATCAGGGTACCTTTTTAATAGCCATCCATGCTTGCTCCCAACGCTTGTCGCCTTCATCACCAGGCCAGGGCATTCCAGAGCCTAGCATCCTCTCCTTCAGCTCATTAACCTGAGACACAAAACGAGGCATACAAGAAATAATAAAGAGACTAATGCCATCATTAAGCCTTAATTGCAAAAAATATAAGCATATAGAGATATCTTACCAATTGCATAGGAGCAGTAAGATTAAGAACGGCTTTTCTTATTTCACCTAGAGCACTAAAATCTTCTTGAGCAAGTCTGATCTTAAGCTTCTCTATGCTTTGTGCTACTTCCTGCCATAAAAGAATAATCGAATATAAGGCACAGATCGCTTTTGATGAAACAACAGAGGTTCTCCTACAAATATTTTTCATTTCTAAGGACATCGTAGAAAGAGAAAAGGAAAGAAAGAAGTGTTGAATAATCTGCTACTGGTCTTGCACAGAAGTCTAGAACTGCAAGCCAATCTTCAGTCAAGGCTCCAGCTTTGTCAACACTAGACTAGAAGTCTCCAATGCAGACCAACTTTCAAAGGTTGAATAGCAGCCAAGCTGTGGCGAGAACACTAGACTAGAAGCTGTAGTGGGGACACAGACTTCGGTAGGCTAGTAGTGTCCCTTAGCTAATAGGTTGCAGCAGTCCACCTTCACTGGTTTCAGTTCATATACAAACTGAACCTACCCCTCTATGTGTATATAATGCATCCATGGTAACCTAATTGAGTAGTTCAGTTCACAGCAGCAGCACTCTCGGTCAGCAGCAGCAGCATTCAGGAAAGTGTTTCCTTGTGTGTGTGTTCTGTGCTCACCCTCACTGTTCCTCTTCTACCTCCAACCCAGCCCAAGTGTAGTGTATAGGTGTGTGAAGCTCCTGCTCACCTATGAAGGGCAGCCAGATTCCAACAAGAAAAAGACAGAACAAGGATAATGAATCCAAAAGAAATAAAAACAGGAGGGGACACTAGTTCAAACTGCACAACAAATCCCTAAGAAGGAGCTTATTGTTATCATTTGCTTTGATATGGCCAATTCTGTTTCCTGTCTAAAGACACCTTCCAATGAGCATGGTAGGATCATTTAGCATCAAAGATAATATTAGGCAGATCATAACTTATTTCAAGCGTACATGTAGTTTAGCAAGTTCATGGTAAAAATGAAACTATATAGCTATAAAATACATACTACTGAAGATGCTACTTACGGAGCAGGCTCGAAAAAAATGCATTGGTGTTCTGAATACCAAAATGGCACCTTAGAAATTAGTGGACATTAAAGTGCACATTGATATATTCCCAATAGTGTACTTCAAACATGTAGAAGAAACAGAAGCCAAATGGTATCGCAACTGACCTTGTTAAGCCCATCTGACAAAACCTTCTCAAAAGTGCCAAATGGTATCGCAACTGATGTTGGAACACCGACCCATGAAGGTACTTTTCCTTTGAGGTATGCTATATTCCGAGACTTGGCCCCAACCTGATAATAGAAATGTGAGTGTAAGCACAAGGCCAAAAGTAAAGAAAAGCAGCATAGCCAAAGCTGGTTTCATCAAGTTTTCTTATGAATGAAAATAACTCCTAATGCAAAGGTTTATATTACGTACCATTTCCTCGGAGAATTCTTCGGCTGATATTGCATATTTTCCAAGAAATTTCTTCTTGGCCAATGAAATAGATGGTACTGCATGGCCAACTTCTGCATTTGGAGAACTTGATTGCTGAAGTTCACTCTCTGTGATCTCCCTATTGAATGCAAGATATGAGATGTGAGCATCTAACAGATTATTCCAGGTTGGCTGTGAAATGTTGGTAACATGGGACCACTCAGTAAGATATTCGCCGAATTGATGGTGTGTCATCAAGTGTAGCACGACCATAAATTGTGTAAACTATGAAGGGTTTTTTTTTCTCAAACACACGATGATAATTAGACAGTATATAGACACTTGTCGTCTACACATGAGAAGATTATATTAGCTTGTAGACATATCCTGTATGTCACTAATAACTACACAAAAATTGTTTTAGTTGTTTTGTTTATTTTTATTCAGTGTTGTACTTTGGAATCCCTGGACCTGGTTAGTGTAGGTGTTGCAAGTGTGTTGTTTTCGTGGCCGTGTTTTGTGTGGTGCCTTTTCAATTTCGTCTGTTAATGCAATGATACACTGCATATTTTAGGAAAAATAACAAGCTTGCCTTGCAAAATATCAATATATATATAGATCAAGTTACCAAATGAATAAACAAAGCTGATGGAAGGAAATATTCAAAAAAGAATTAGTCATTAGCCTTTATAACCTAGCTTCATTAGACATCAAGTTCAAATAACCTCAAGTACCTATAGGTTATATCTGCAGAAGTAGGCTTGAAGGAAAGCAGTTTCTGATCATATCCTTCAAGTTCAGACAGAGTGGTGTGGTCAAAACAGGTCGCAAACAGAACCTTCATTACGAAAAAGCTGGTACGTCAACATCAATACAAGAAAAAATCTGAGAAATTTTCCAACATAATTGTGAAGATAAACCTTGCTATTCCTTGCTCGGACTGACACATGGGACAGAACATCTGGCATATCAGGCGTAATTACACCAACTACTCCATCTGGTATTTCTTCCTCTCCCTTGACACTCTTTGCCACAAGAATTGTTGGTTTATCATAAGATTTGTTCTGGACAGCAAGTAATTCATCAACCACAACCACATAACCTGATACTTCAACCGGGCTTATAACCTGCCAACTGTTAGCAGCAGCCAGATGTCAGATGCAGAGTAATAGAATATATTATCAGATTTAATTTCTGTGGTTCACATAAAATTTTTCTCGAAAATTGTGGAGAGGGTCTGGAGCAATGTAAAAGAAGTTCAACAGAAGCCATAGATTTTACATTTTTACCTTCCCAGGTGAGCAACATTCCTTAGAACAGGATCAAATCGGTTCAGAAGAGCAGACAGAGTAGCAGCTGATCCACCGCGTATAATTTCTTCTGTGAAGATATTGACCTGAAAAAAAATGATATTTGTTATTAATTTCTTGATGAACAAATGGAACATTAGGTTTGATTTCTATGGAGTACTCACTGCCCATTGGTCTATGCTGAGTAACGAGCCAAGATATTCAGCTGAGGGCTGCATCATATTGTGGTACTGTTCTCCCTTGCTCGCAAGGGCAAGTCTGATTCTGTCAAGAAATGCTTTAGCGTAGAGAGCCCATTGGTCGTCTTTTTGCTTAGCCATTTCCAAGGCTTGGTTCCATCCCTTCAGAACAAAAAACATTTAGACAAAACATGACCATCGTTAAGCATCACAAATAAGTTCGAACAAACAATCGTTTCCAGATAGCACAAATGCCATCCTAAAACAAGTGTCACTTCTGTATCCATGTGATTCAAACAGTTCAAACTTTGACCATCCATGTGTTTCATGTGCCGAATAACAACAAAATGCTGAAGGCACAAAAAAATGAAATGTAAATTCATAATACTACAGAATTAATAGTTGTCACTAAAATGTAGTATCAAAATATATAGGACAGAGTTCATACACTAATTGTTAATGACCATGCTGAGGCAAATACACTATTTGGGACTGGTGTGATGTGTGTTGTACAGGGTTTCTTCCCCCTTTTTCTTCTTAATATAATGAAGTGCAGTTCTCCTGTGTTTTTGAAGAAAAAAACATTTCCCTCTTACTTGCAGTGATCAAAGCAAGAATTATAACAGCAGTATGGTGTTACTTAATAGTTCTCCGTCTACATGTTTTCGTTAGCAATATTTGGCATGCATTACTTATTTGAAGTATATCAAAATACGCATATTTTTCTAGAGATTTTGGAAAAGACATTTTTAAGAAAGGCAAATGGTAAAGAAACAATAAATAGAAAACAAGAAAAATGAAATTTTCAGCAGCTGTCTGATCTACATAAACAATACCAATTTGATTACCAATTAACAGAATAATTTAAACTCCACTATAAAAAAATCTTTCTATTTCTGGATAATAAAGAGTGGAAGTGTACCTTTAAGCAATACAGGATGTCTTCATTGTCGTCAATTGACAACGCAAGATTTTCAAGGACAAGACTGATGAAGTACATTATTTTCTGGATTGAGAAAAACGGGCATCATGAGATAATACATTTGGATAAGCTAAAAGCAACATGCGATGCTTTTAAAGGTGCATTTGATAATGTCTGCTATAGCAATATTTGTGTGACCAACCTCTGGGGCTGCATCATTGAGCTCCTCGTATGACCTTTCAATTGCTGTTCTGAAGGTAGAATCAAGAGCGATGTCCAAAAATATAAGATCTTTCATGCGTTCAGGCGAATCAAGAAGCAAAGGGCGCAGTTCAACTCGAGCTTCCAATAGCCCCTATAAATTAACAACTTGTTATCAATAACTGATTCACAAAGCAACCACAAAAAATGGGTGGATTAAAGAATTCAGTCAGTTATGGAGATCTAGTTGTTTGAATTGAGATAATGAATCCTAGCATCTGATCATTGTTTTATTAGAAATCAGGAACTTGGATCTATTATATCTGACCTCAAGAAGTGGTTCCACTGATTTATCCTCAACATGGTCAAGCACAAATTCGAGCAACTCCTATACAGGCAGTAAACCTCACAAATGTAAGAAACTAAGAAAGAACATGTTTTGAAAAAAGAAGTTGAGAGATTTTTACAGGAAATCCAGACGGCAAACCCTTCACTGGATTGATCTGAACACCAACCATGAAACCTTCACCCTGTATCCAAAAGGTTGGTTCATTAGAAATGAGCACAGGTATATAAAGCATTGTAGCAGAAGAAACAGGGATGAGGATGATACCTCTGATTTGTATCCCATACAAGTTGCTATAGCAGATTCAAGATCAGCACCAGAATGCACAGCCTAACAAAATGAGAAAAACAAAATAGCATTAATCAAATATTATGTCAGGGAAAGAGCATTCAATCACAGAAAAGATGAGTAAATGCATATCTTCTTTTTTGTCACCAAAAAAGGTACAACGTGACTCTACACAGTAAACAAACGACCACTTCGCGATTAGTGATTAATCTTAACTAATCAGCATGTAAGCTCTAATGCACATCCATACTGCCTAGATGCCAGATTTTGGGTCTCAATTAGGATCCAAATGTCATATAGATGATCTAGACACTCCACTAGGGATATAGTCAATGTTTTTCTTTTCTTGAACGTGCAGGAGAAATGCGCATCTTTATATATTATATAGAGAGGAAAAAAACAGCCTAACAGAAGAAACATACACCACCCTTAACCCAAAACGAAGTCAAGGGTATATACCAGCCACCCCTTGACCCAACAGGATGTCGAGGGCAGGTTGCAACAAAAGACGGAAGACAAATCGCCTATTACTAGGGAAGACCGACCAACTCTTGGAGCTTTCATGCTCCAGCCATACTCCACATACTCTTCTCCTCCTCAAAGTATTATTGAGCATCTCTGAGAGGAGAGGCATCATCAAAAACAAGTTTGTTACTCTGAATTGAAAGTGTCCAAGCACCCAAAATCACAACACTGTTAAACCCCTATTTCCTTGTCTTTTCTATCTTCCGATTTGCCTTCCTCCACCAATCCGTAAAGCTCAATTCTTTGAATCAGGGTGCAACTCTTTCAGGACCAAGGCGTTCTAACAGGTTGTACCAGAACTATGGAACAAATACACAAGTGGAGAGGATGTGCTGGACTGATTCTTCATCTTGGTCACATAGCACACACTTGTCTGCATGAGGAAGGCCTCTTTGTGCTGATCTATCTGCTGTCCAGCATTTATTTCGAGTGGCAAGCCATAAGAAAATCTTGCATTAGCATAACTGGGACAGCATCATATATATTCTCACTAGCTTGGCTGTCTTAGAGTGAATTAGAACTTAGGCCATATATATGGTCGACCAGAGAATGTGGCCCTAGACCAACATCAGCGTGGCTGCTACAGCAAGGTAGAAATTGAAGAGGGAGAAGGACTCCCTTTATTCAAGAAAAGCAAATCCCCTTTATAGAGCAAGGGTAGCACTAACTGATATCCCAATAAATCAAACTGAAACAAACCCCTAACAATCCTAATCTGATCCCTTCACTAACTTAATTATCAAGCAAAATAGCAAGCAGCGAACTGGTTGACCTACTCGGCGTGGCTAGCCGAGGTATACTTCTTGTTGCACTGGCTGTTGTAGAAGCAGATCACAATGACATAAATGAAATTAACATTCCAAGAAGTAAACATCACATGCCTATGGTAACTTGACCAGCTATGCAATTGAATGAATATGCCTCAGCAAATAACACAAAAGTTAGCCCCTAGAAACTTCTTTAGATGAGATGGGATGTTTATTTTCCAATAATAACATCAAACAGAGAAATCTAAAAATGAGGGAACTATATAGTTTTTTAAAAATTGAATAACTGTACTATCACTTATCTTTACCAAAAAAAGGTAGGAATAGTTTGATCTACTGCAACTGGGAAGATTGGACACAATGCAATGATTAGCAACTATATGATTCTAGCACCATACATCAAACTGTGAAATATTTGGAAGTTCTTACCTGATTTTAGAACTGTGTTTATTTCACACTTTTCTCATATGAAAAAGTATAAAGGCAAAGATATGGAAGTTTTTTTTTTATATTGAAATTGGTTAAAATAAGGATGTTACACTGGAAATACAAAGATAATCTGTTATATGGATAAGGCAAAAAATGAGGAGACTCAAGAACAAGTTCAAACAGTATTGGGCATACCAGGGTTTTTGCACGTTGTCAAAGCTAGAAATATTACTATTGGGAGCATATACTGGACAGAACAGCATATACCATTAGCAGAAAAAGGCAACACTAGTATACAATTTGTCATGTTTTTTACAATAGATCATTTCTTCTAAATTGATAGCGCAATACATGTTTTCATATGTTGTGTTTGAAAACCTATATTCCATTTCAAACATAAGGCACAATTTCCCTTGCCTTTTATTATTCATATTAGCTGTGTCACATACCTTTAGGCTTCTCATATAATTTCCCAGGTCACGGAGTAAACCCTCCTTCTGTTCCCTTCTGAAATTTGGTTCTGAATGAATCGCACGATCATAGCTCAAGAGACGCTCTTTGGTTATGCCATTTTTGTTCAAGGTATCCCAGTAAACGCTTATATCAAAATCACTCTTGATATAATCAATTAATGCCTGCCCAAGGAGAGACGAAACCATCAAAACCTCAAAGCTTAAATGTTTGCAGGATTAAAAACTCTAAGCATCAAATACCTGGCATATCACTACATCATCTGGGCTTGTATTGTTGTGCAATTTCTGGTGCCATTCTTCCATCATTCCACCTTTGCAGTCATTATTCCTCTGTAACACATCAAACATTTTATTGTTGACAACGTCTGTTTTGGATGAGCACTACCAATTGCTTAATTCAGCAAAGCAATGAACAAATATAACTGTATATTCACCAAGGACCATCAGTTTTACCTGTATCACTAATATCTCATCACGAATGCGTTGACCAACATCACCTTCACCTCCACGACCAACAGCAGCCATTATCATTCTTAGTATCTCTCTGTACTGAGGATAAGTTTTGTACATATTCTCAAGATCATCTGTAAACCTATCTTGTGCTTTGCTTATCTCACTGCAAAGTTATTGAACATTTTGAGATGCCATACAATATGTAAATGAGTTATGTTTTTGTTTGTATCCATATATTCTGTTTTGTCATTTATGATGACCAACAGTCAAATTAGGTTCCCATGTCAAAAGAAAAGGACAATTTCTGATTCTTTTTAAACAGAGAGTATAAAAGGCTACTGAAATAAAATAATAAAAAACAGGTACATACCGTGGCTTCACATTATAATTCTTATTCCATGTTAGTTGCCTGGTAGCCATGAATCTAATCCAAACAAAAAGTCCAACAATACCCAACAGTCCCGAATCTCTGGCTTCGTCAGCTAGATCTGCTGCAATATTGAATCTGTCGAAGAAAGTAGTTTAGGAGATTTTTTCATGTAAAAGGCAGTTATAAGATTGTGGATATTTTAGTGCCTGACCTGTGCATAAGAGATCGCTGGGCATCTTCCTCCAGATCTGCTATTCTCTCCAGCAACGCCTTAGCAGTGCCTTTACCAGCATCACCATTGTCCTTTGACTAAGAACAAATTGGAGAGTTTTACAAGAGACTGTAATACAGTCAAAGCAGAAGAAGCAGTATGAAGTCTGCAAGGCAAAGTGGACAGAAGCAATTACCTTAATATTTCTAGCATCACGGGTGCTGAAATCTAGGTAAAAATCGGAACCATTATTTTTTATCCATGTTTCACCAGAACGAAGAACAAATGGCATTCCTTTGTATCCTCCATCATCAAGCTCTATCTCAACAGCCTGGATATTAAGAACCTTGAGATGGCAAGATAGCTAATAGTATAATATAAAGAGGGAACTATAAATTTATAACAAGTTGACGGTGTTAGTTCCACCTGGTAATGCAAACCATCCAATTCAGATTTAGTAAATTCAGTTTCACACGCCTTGTCTAGCAATTTGGAACCAGATGGCAATATATTTGAAGGAGGTGCCTGCACAGTTAAATAAGACCGCATTGGCACTGATAACAGTGTTTAATACAGCTGCTTGCAGCTTTAACAAATTGAAAATATTTTGGAGCTTTACCTTCCATTCTCCAGCCTTTTCTGCCAATGACCAGTGAAGAATAAGTGGCTCCTTATGGTTTGTTGCAAAGTGAACTTTTGTTTTATTTTGGACTTTGGTGGAAATTGCCTTAAAAAGAGAGAAGCTTAATTAGCCTGGTGGAAGCAAGGGTGGGAAACACAAAGAATATCTGTCAAGGATCCTAACCAGTATCTCTTTATCACCAAACTTGAAGAGCTTTCTGCTTAGAACTTCACAGCCATCCTTCTCACGTAACGACTCGGTGAAGAGATCAAAAACAGTTGGTTGTTTTGGTGCAACCTCTACTTTCTCTTCAATAACTGTATGCTTATGTTTACTGAGAAGTTGCATGATATCTCTCTTTTTGCGCTGAATCCTTTCAACAGAGAAATACTTCTTGTTCTTCAGCTGCTTGGAAACTTTACTCTCAATGTTCCCTTTCAAAATTTTCTGCCTCAACTGATCAATAGAGATTCCCTTGTCCACCTCAGCCTGCAGTTCCTTCCTTGCTTCCTCAAATTCTACCTGGAAAATTGTGAAATAAGAACCTCCACGAAGCGTTAAGTCAACAAGCTATTTTAAGTTTTGAATCAATGTATTACCAGTTGCTTCTCAGGAGGATAGTTTGGCTTGCCCGCTTTCTCCCACCTGATATAAGCCTGCACCTGTACAAGGTCCTCAGGAACTTTATCAGCGGACATTCGAGATGCAGGAGATTTACTTTCATCTGATGCAGGTGCTTCCGGTGCTTTTGTTAATTTCGCTCGAAGCTTCTCTAAAGAAACACCTCTATTCAATTCCTCTATTAACTCGGCTCGCGCAGCTTCATACTCCTCCTGGAGCAAAATGCAACAGCTACCTATTTTTAGTTAACTAATGACTTAGTGCATCAAGTTCCAGATGGACGATGAAATGTTCAGTACTAAAAGCTTGCCTTTTCTTGCTCTGGAGTGTATGACTGCTTTCCCTTTCTTTCCCACCGAAGGTAAGCTTGGATCTGCACAAGATCCTCTGGCACCAAGGTTGAAGTAGCAGAAGAGGAGGCACCAGATGCACCATTACCCTGATGGCGGCTCGACTGGAGCTGAATCTGAAAATTCTGGCCATTGTTTTTGAACCTGTCCAAAATAGAGTTCAGGTTGGTTGATGTCTTGTGCATTCAAATAAACAAGCAGTGAATGCGATACACAGTAATCCAAATAGCAGCATTACCATTTGTTCTGTGTCTCATCAAAGATGAGGAACTCAATAGCTTGCGCCGCAGGATCATCTATCTCAATTCTCAGAGTAGAGTTATCACCTGACTGCACAGTGACGGACATTAGTAACTACTGTTCCGTGGTAGCACAGAGATCCTTGATGCAAGACGACTGACCTTTACAAAAGGCGTCCTAAGAGCCCTGTTCTTGTACACTGCCGTTCCATCAGGTCGTCTGGACGGGAGGATCCAATCTCTGCAGCCAAGTAGCGCAAAGTATATCAAATCCAATCTAAAAAGAAAGGGCAGCAAATGGCAACAAAAGCGGCAAGAGAAGCAGCGCCACTCACCTCTTGTCCGGGTGAAGGACTCCCCAATGCAGAATCAAGGAACCTCTTGTGTTGGTCACCTCCAAGCTGATCTCTGACACCAAACCCTGCGGCGCTGGGTTCACGGCAACCTGTTCCCACACAATGCGCCCGCCGATAGTGTTACTTACAGAGACAAAATTCGAAGCAAACGGTGAATGGACCTGGAAGGGATCCCGTGGTCGCACCTGGAGCTCGGAGTTGGAATCCAGCGTGAACTTTCCGACAAGCTGCGGCAAGAGCAACGGAAAAAAATCAAGCAGGCAAATCGCCAAACAGTGGGAGCGCATTACCTGATGATGGCGCAACCACCCCAGCGGCAAAAGATAGAGCAGGCAAAGTAAAGAGGTGCTTACGTCGGGGGACGCGCGGTCGGCGGACGTGGCGACGGCGCGGGGCACGACGAGGGGGCCGCGCGGGCGGCAGGCAGCGAGAGTGGTGGGGTGGCGCTGGCTCCCGCTACTGCGTCGGAGGGACGCCGACTGCTGCTGCTGCCGCTTGGCTGGTGAGGAGGCCGCCGCGGGCCGTGCGCAGATCGCGAGCGCGCACCGCTCCGCCGCCGCGGCACTGAATCCGGTCA
Source organism: Eremochloa ophiuroides (assembly GCA_038502445.1). Taxonomy (NCBI): domain Eukaryota; kingdom Viridiplantae; phylum Streptophyta; class Magnoliopsida; order Poales; family Poaceae; genus Eremochloa; species Eremochloa ophiuroides. Next base: position 32,753,066 of record JAHLJS010000003.1, read on the forward strand.
TGGCAGGCAAGAATCTCAACCGATGGGACGCTTCTGATAACGACGCTGCAGCGAATCTCGGCCGCTGTTGCTGACTCGCTTCCTTCCTACACGTACCAGCTGAAAAAGAGGGAGCAGATATTATTATTATCGCGAGGACGGAAGCGAACGAGCTGAGTGGGAATGCAGCCAAGATCAAGCCAGCGCACGCACGGACGGACGGACGCAGTATCAAGAAGTCACGAAGAACACGATCAGCAAGATGAAGAAGAAGAAGCCATCGCGCGCTCGCTCACGGACGCTAAGCAGGAAGGAAGGATGCTGTGGCTCCGAGAGATGAGCGAAGAGATGGTGGTGGTGGAAAGAAGAGAGGACTGGGGAGGAGGAGGCGAGAGGCGAAGCGCAGGCTGCGGAGGAGGAGGAGGAAGGAATGGGCGTCAGCGCGGCGTCTCGTTCCCCGAAGAGCGCGCGCACAGAGCGGCGTGGCGTGGGTGGACGCGACGTGATTATCTTCTCGCTTCGAGGCAGCAGGCAGGGAGGACCAAAATGATGCCGATTTCGCATGCCCTCTCCTCTCCTTCCCATTTCTACCATTTCCAGCGCGCTGGAAAAAAGTGGCACTCATCAATAGAAGGAAAGACAAAGACGTGCAAGCAGATATTTTCCCATGGCCCTAAATTTCATCTGTCGTTTTATTTTATTACCTGAATCGGTATCAGATTTTAGGTGTTGCGTTTCAAAAATTGACTAGTTTCGGAGTCCGTACAAAGCATATTATGGCAACAAAATCTTTCAACGTATATACACATATGCAAATCCATTGGAGCTTCTTAGAAGGAAAGTCATTATGACATATTGTAGATCAAATTTTCTTAATTTTAACTATGTTTATAGAAAATGTACGCGGCATTTTTATCTTAAATTAGTGTATCATGAATGTATTACCCCGTCTATCTTCATATTCTTTTATACATAAATAGTCAAAGTAAAAAAAAAACTGACTTATCGGAAAACAGAATATCTTCTATTTTAAGATAGACGGGGTAATATATTTGTCCATTCTTAGCTTCCCAATGAATAGCCATTGAAAGTTGCACATTTAAAAACCTACCAAACTGTAAGGATTTGACATCCGCAAAGTTTTGATAGCTTATCTAGGACTTTGCTTGCATATAAGTGTAGCATTGCTTTATACTCCCTATGTGGCTCTGTTATTAGCTAAGAGCCTAGTCTGGGTTTTCCCTATTGGTTTTCTACTGTGCATTAGTTATGAACTTCTTCAGCACATAAAAAATAAAAAAAAAATTGCTAGCAATGTGCTTTTCATATTTCAGTCCATTTCCTCAAATGTGAACTTTCTAGCTTTTCAAAAATCAACTCAAAGTTGAATTGGTTGTTTTAGTTTATTGCTTTTGGCAAGCAAAAGTCAGAGCGGAAACAAACAAAGGCCCAAATCAACTTCTCGAGTCATCATAAATCAAAATTTTCAACTAGCCAAATTTATAGAAAAAAACATTAATATTTCTGTGACACCAAATTAACATCATTAGACACACAATTAAATACATATTTACTCCCTCCTGTCCCTAAAAAAGTGTCGTTCTCGCTTTCCCGAGAAATATCTTTAACTAAATTTATATAAAAGAATATTAATATTTATATTGCATAATTAGTATCATTAGATAGATCTTTAACTCTAGTTTTTTAACAAAATTATTTGAAGATGAAAAATGTTGTCCGTATTTTCTACAAATTTAGTCAAACGACTGGCATGAACACCCAAAATGACGTTTTTTAAGGGACAGAGGAAGTATAGTATGTTTACTTGTGTCATAAATATCAATTCAGTTTATATAAATTTCAAATTTAATCAAATATGACTTCTAGGTAATTTTAGAATTTAATTTAGTTGGGACAAAGAGAACTGTAAAAAGTGACCTATAACTAGGATTCTAGGAAAATGAACAAATGCATACTCTCTCCGTCCCAAAATAGATGTCGCTATGGGAAACGTGCTGGTTAAATTTTCTCAAATTTGACCGAGTTTCTAGAGAATACGTGCAACATTTATATCACCAAATAAATATATTATGAAAGTATATTTAAAGATCTATCTAATGATACTAATTATATATTATAAATATTAATATTTTTATATATATATTTGGTTAAACATAAAAAGTCTTTAACTTCTCGAGAAGTGAGAATGACATCTATTTTGGGACGGAGGGAGTAGAACCTTCACGTGGATAGATCCTGGCTCCGAGAGGGAAAAAAACGCACACTCATGAGAACATTGGCCATTGGGTGTGTGATAGCGTGAATCTTAGGACAACAGGACCAAGAAGGACGAAAAAGAAAAGTTTACCAACCGCACTCATCATCTTCTAAATCTCTCCTCTAAAAGGAATATTTCGTCCTGATCATCGAGATTCTCTCCTCTATATCACATTCTCCCGCATTCATCCATCCTCTATATCTTTACTCTATATAATTTATTTTCCTTTTTTATTCCTCACTCCACTCTCTCTCTCCCTCCGCGTTCTCTCTCTCCCTCCCGCGCCGCGTCCTCCTCTGCCCCGGCGAGCACGCGGGATCCCGGCGAGCGCGCGCGGCCAGCTCCGGCGAGGGCGTGCGCGCGACCGGCGAGCGACCGGCGAACCTCCATCTCCGGCGCGGGCGAGCCGCGAGGAGCGCCGCCGCCTCCATCTCCGGCCCGGCGAGCCGGGGGCCAGCGGTGGTCGCGGTGGCCCTCCTCCTCCCTGGTCCGGTGCGGCGGACGGCTCGGGCGCAGTGGCGGCCGGCGGCGGGCTCATCTCCGTCTCCCCCACTCTCTCTCTCCCCTCTCACTCTCTCTCTCCCCCACTCTCTCTATCCGTGGGCCCCGCGGGCGGATAGCGCAACCCCGCTATCCCGCGAAGTGTCCCGAACGCGAGCCCGTTCAGGACGCCCTCACCGGACCCGCTGCAGGGCATCCATCCAGTAAAATCATCCTCCAGGATGGTTTTACCAAAACAGTGCAGTTGATCTTAATGACTACGCAACGTACTCTATCTGCTCTCTCTATCAAAGCAAAAGCGTCACGAGATCCAAGAGCAGAGGCAGTGCCGGGGATCTGAGTGGGCGAACACCACGGCTCCACGTGGACCACGACCCCACGTGCCTGACATGTGGGCCGGCCGGCAAGATTGCTCGCGTCATCGCGTGGCGCTCATGCAAGACCGGGACGGGGCGGAATGGCGGATAGCGGGCGACTTCGACGTGTGCGGTGGAAGCGCAGTGCGCAGCTGCTGCTCGTCACTTCTTAAAAAATAAAAAAGGTGTGGAAGCAGCACTATCAGTGATGGCACTTCTCTCCGGAAGTTGGACACTACAATCTGAAGTTCTCTAGTGATCAAAGATACCCTGCCATGTTAAGGCCGGGCAGAAAAGAAACAATGATTTTGACTTATCCAGATTTATTGTGAGAGAAAAATATGATTCTATAGCTAAAAAAATACTAATTTTGGCAGATAAGCTCAAGCAAATAAAGAAACTACTAGTATCAAGACAGTTTTCACTGACGTGGTAGAAAACATCGAGGACACTAGGGCTGCCTTTTTCTGGGAGAAAAATACTTAAGTGTGTTTAGATCTATAGAAATAACAAAAGCCTACTAATAATCTCATCAAAACATCTTAGGATTTTAGAGGATTCTAACAAGTAAGCACAAAAATCTAATAAATATCGAAGATTATTTTTATTCAGAATCTAAATTTTAGAATCTCATCCAAACACGCCCATAACAGCCTTTCATTTTGCTACATGAAGACATACAGTGGCGGAGATATAAAATTTTTGTAGATGTAGTTCGACAGATTCCTCAGATAAGTAAGTAATAAGCAGTGATTCACGTTGGCCGGTTGGAGCACCTGATCGAGTGCATACATACTTACCTCTTTGTAGTCGGCTGCTCATCCCAGCGCTGAACGGCAGCCATCCTTCAGTACTTTTGGCTCACAACCGAGACAGCAGTAGTGTCTTCAACAGATGTGGAGTACTCCTATAGTTCGTAGGAACTGGAGAGGAAAGGCACTTTGGCACATTTCTTCACGGAGGCCGCTGACTTAATAAGCACAGCTTAGCGTGAACGGACGCGCGCAAAACCCATCCCAATTGGACGGAAATTAAGGAAAGGCAACCGAAAGCCTGGTATGCCCATCATGCACACGCACAGATAAACCGTGACACGGCAAAGGTTTTCTTTTCTTTTTTCGTGTTCAGCTGCTCCAATCAATCAAAATCAACGTTTATTTTTAACCATAAAACAGTGTTTTACTCTTACAATAAATTAGTATAATCTAAAATCAACACTTCTTCAGCTAAAATCAACGTTTTTAAACAAGCGAACAATGTGTATGGATCAGGAAGCTTTTTAGATGTGTTCCAATGTGGCATCTGTCTACGGAGTAGTAGCTTTCACTGATGTTGCATCACTTGCCTGCATGATCGTGCGTTGCATTTTTGTTCCTTTCTTATACGGACGGTTGAGGTTTTCCCCGCGCAACGGACGAAACAGGGTGGGGCTCCGGTATCTTGCTCTGCTCCCAAATTCCTAATCATTGCGCAGAATGCAACAAGGTGCCTTTTACCCTCCCCTACAACCCACCAAAATTTGGCACTATTTCCCATCACATCAATTATACTTTCTGTCTGTATAGAGCACTAAATAAAGTAGCAATTGTTACATGTTTGTACTTTTTACCAGGCTAACTCGAGATGAATCTTTTAAATCTATTTAGGTCATGATTAAACAAAAGTTATCAAATACAAGCAAAAGTGCTACAGTGCACTTTTCACCCCCTTTTCACCAACTAAACACGCCATTTAAACTGCTAATATCTACATGCAACGCACGCATCTCACACTCGCCGGGAAACCAGACCCACTTTAAATATCTCCAGTCCTGATTCTCTACTTAACTACTTCCTCCCTTCCTTTAAACATGTAACTCAGTGTTACGTGTCAGATAAAGTAATTCACGTTTAACCAAATTTCTAGTGAATAATATTTATATTTATAGCTCTAAATTAATATATTATGAAAATACATTATATAATTAATCTATTGGTGTTTATTTGATATTATAAATATTTATAGTTTTTTATTTATAATTGGTTAAAATTACTAAAATATGCTGCTGTGTTAGAATTACATAATCAATGGGACAGAGGGGAGTACTTCAGGTATTCAGGTAGATAGCCCGGCCGGGCTTTTCAGGGAGTATTCTTTACAAGTAAGTGCCACATAATCGAATTATATATTACTTAAGAAGGTACCTTTTTATCATCACCCCTGTGAGACTAATCTTGCAAGGATCATTTGATCTTGGTAAGCCTAGGTTTACCGGAATCTTATATTGTATCTCTCCTCCTTAATTAGGCATGGTCGCAAAAGGAGTGAGAGTCTACGGAGCTCCTAGAGCTATTCCGCTGTGCCTACAAATTACGGTGCTTGGATCGTATACTGCCAGATCTAAATACAGTCACCAAAAGATGCACACTCTTGTGGGACGCATGCTATTTCTAACTTGATCATGAATCCAAACGCTGGAGTTGCTTCTCTTAGCTCATATGAACCCAACGCCGTAGCTGCTGCAAGGGCGACTGCGACGCAACCTTTCAAGGCTATCATTGATGGATCGCAATTTGTCACTTAGGCCCTGGTACATCCGCCGCCACATATCGAGCTCGGCCCTCAAATTATCCGCCTGTTATGTGACGAACAAGCAAAACAGATATCAGAAAACAAGATGAAACCTTTGTTTTGATAGAGAGATGGTGCTTTGTGACTGTAAATGGTTCCTGACGGAACTGAATTCATGCGTGGAACCGCAGCACAATTTTCCTTCTTCAACACACATGTTAAATCTCTTTTTCCAGTTATGGGTGTGTTCATAATGCCTGAACTAAAAGAAATATATCAACTTGTATCGTATTGAGACACCATGACGCTTAGTATGAGCACATTACCTTCGAGGCCTGCTCCTTTCCTGTTGCCTCAAGTTCAGAGCACCTTCAAAAGTAAGCACAGTGGTCATTATGGTAACATGACTAGACAAGTTTCCTTTGAAATGAAAAACAAAGGTCTACAATGAAATATTGCATTTTTTATCGCAAATGCTGGGATAGTACTGATATCCTTGCTAACTACGTATGACATTGTAAAACTCTACAAGAAAGCGCATCTACATCCCGCCCACTATAGATAAGAATGCAGACAAATTGCCAGGATGGAAAGCCTTCCTTATGAATCTCTGGTCAAGCTATTATGGTTCGCTTCATTCTCACTGCCATCCCACCGCACCTCCTAGCTCTCAAGGTGCCAAAATGCTTCATCAAAGCAATTGACAAAATCAGGAAAGGCTTTCTATGGAAAGGTAGAAAGGAGGGTTTTTTCCCCTCGAATACGAAGGAGAAAGAACCGGCCCCTTACAATCACAACCACCTCATTCCGGGCCGAGCCATGAGGGGTTGGAGTTTACATGAACATGATTTAAACATGGGAGAGATGAGACCAGACCACAAAGCATGAGGAAAGGTAGAAAGGAGGTAAATGGGGGAAGCTGTCTCTTCGGTGTCGTACAGCTCCTGTAGGTAATGAGTGCATTGCAAGTCGCCACAGGAAGACGCGGACTTTGGACAGGATTTTGACCTTCCACAAATCCGTCCAGTATTTTTGATCTGCCCTTACATCAGACCTGCCTGGATTATGTTCAATCCAATCTGTTCTGTTTTCCCAATTGTAGACCAACATCTGGTATGCTGATCTAACTGAAAGCACCGCTCATGTTGTCTCCTGGTGGTAAACTTGGGATCAACAGGCATTAAAGATGCATTTTATTCCCATGGACTGGGTCCATATCCTTCGAACCTCGGAAGCGGTGTTGGACAACTGACCGACTAAAAAAGAGAGGACTCCTGCACCCAGAAAAATGCCCCCTTTGCGATCAGGAGGACGAGACGAGACAGTCCAGCATTTATTAACAGCATGTATTTTTGCAAGGCAATTTTGGTACCACATTCTGAACCCACTAAACCTTTCTGTCTTTTCTGAATGGTGGGGCAAGTTGTTGAGAAAGGTGCAGAAATTGCATTAACTCTTTGATCATACCAGGGTCATGGATATTTTGGAAGTACCAAAATGCTTATGTTTTTTAGGGCTCTAACCCCTGCTTACAGGAAACCATTAGGGTCTTCAAGGAGTAAGTGTGGTTTCATGGTCTAGAATGTTTTTTCTTCCTTTTTTTAAGATCATCTCATGATCAGTTATCATACCTCTCACCCTGGTCCTAGATGAGAGGTTATGTTTTTGTAATAGGACCATTCTTTCTCTCTTAATATAAAGATATGCAGCTCTCTTGCGGGTTCGAGGAAAAAAAAGGGCAACCAAACCAAACAGTGAACCCTGAAATTCTTATTTGCCTTATTGCTTGTTTTGAGCCTTGTAAGACTATCGCTGAAACAAATGAGAATAAACTACTACCGCTGTGCAATAAATGAGAATAAACATATCTGCAGATTGAAGTTAATCCATAATTTTGTATGGTTTTCCCCTTTCAGATTTGTAATCTAAATCCATTGTGCTTATTTTTGTGCTTGCTATTTTTGCTCAACGATAGCAAAAAATTTACTGCAGAGTACTGGCCTCTAATGACTCAGATCACTGCCCTCTCTTGCTTGGCCTGAGGGACAACAACTGGTCGTCGAAGATTTCATTTTGAAGCCTTTTGGCCGAAGCTTGAGGGGTTCCAGGAGGCTGTTTCAATGGCTTGGAATTCTGTACCAGCCAGGCCATGCCCATTCATTACCTTAGACCCCAAGTTTAAAGAAGTCTCTAGAGGGCTGCAAAGCTGGAGTGATAAGAAAATTGGGCATATAACTGCCCAACTTGTCCTCGCCAGGGAAATTCTTCACCAGCTTGAGATTGCACAAGATGCTCGTGTTCTCACTGCTAGGAGAAATTTGGCTGAAAAATAATCTGAAGAAACATTCCCTTGCATTGGCTTCCCTTAAACGCACTATCGCCCGGCTGCGTTCAAGGATTAATTGGATAAAGGATGGTGATGCAAATACAAAGCTCTTTCAGCTGCATGCCCATCACCGGAAGAGGAAAAACTTCATTGGGAAGCTAGTCTCCGATGATCAAATTTACACAAATCATGCTGATAAAGCATCAATTATTGATGACTTTTATAATACCTTGTTGGATACACGTGTGGACAGGGAAAATACAGTTGATCTCTCTGAATTGGGGCTGAATACTTGTGACCTTGCAGAACTTGACCTCCCGTTCACTGTAGAGGAAGTTTGGAGAACTATAGAGCAGCTGCCTCTGGATAAAGCGCCCGGGCCTGATGGTTTCACAGGAAGGTTTTACAAGTCCTATTGGTCAATCATAAAGGATGATATCATGGTTGCGATTTCAGCAATTTGGAGCAGAAAATTTGTCAATTTTGAGGTCCTCAACACAGCCTTCATCACCCTACTCCCCAAGGTAGACTCAGCAGAACGGCCAAAGGATTTCCAGCCTATTAGCCTAGTCCATAGCTTTGCTAAGCTAGTCACTAAGCTGATGGCTAACCGCTTGGTAAGCAGGCTGCAACACTTGGTGTCTCCCAACCAAAGCAATTTCATTAAAGGTCGCTTTATCCAAGATAATTTTATGTTGGTTCAGCAGACTGCAAGGTTCCTCCACCAGCAAAAACAGCCATGTATTCTACTCAAATTGGACAAATCCAAGGCCTTTGACTCGGTGTCGTGGCCATTTCTCCTTGAGGTATTGCAACAGTTGGGTTTTGGGCCAATTTGGAGAGACTTGGTTAGTGGACTGCTGGCATCCTCTTCTACTCAGGTTCTGCTGAATGGACTCCAGCAACTCTATTGTTCACCAGCGAGGTTTACGTCAGGGAGACCCCCTATCGCCTATGTTGTTTATATTGGTGATGGACGTTCTGGGACATATGGTTTCAAAGGCAGCCAATGAGGGATTACTGCAACCCCTCTCTCGGCAGGTTCTGCAGCACAGAATTTCACTCTATGCGGATGATGTGGTGTTGTTTATTAGGCCAGAAGCTGGTGACATCAATCTGGTAATGGAAATTCTCAATCTCTTTGGTGATGCTTCGGGGCTTAAAACCAACCTCCAAAAGAGCAATGTCTTACCCATCAGATGTGGTGACATGGAGCTAACTATCATCCAGCAAATGTTACCTTGTGCGGTGTCCGACTTTCCTTGCAAATATTTAGGATTGCCCCTCTCCCTTAACAAGCTCACTAAGGGGCAGGTTCAGCCTATTATTGGATAAAATTGCAGATCAACTGTCAGGATGGAAGGCGGACCTCATGACAAGAGCCGGAAGAAAAGTGTAGGTACAGTTTGTGCTCACTGCTATGCTAGTATACCCTCTCATGGCCATAGATTTCCCTCCTTGGGCCATCAAAGCTGTGGACAAATTGAGGCGAGGTTTCCTATGGCGGGGAAGAAAGGAAGCAAAAGGGGGACACTGTCTTGTTGCGTGGGGCAAGGCGTGCCGTCCATTGGAGCTGGGTGGCTTGGGGATCTCGAATTTAAAAAGTCTTGCATGGGCGCTGCGGATGCGCTGGGTTTGGCTTCAGAAAACGGAACCCCATAGGCCTTGGGCTTATTTTCCCATCCAGGTGCCAGTACAGGTCCAAGCCTTCTTTCAGTTTAGCGGTCGTCTCTGAGGTTGGCAATGGGGCAAGGACACTATTCTGGGCAGATAGATGGCTGAACGGACAATCAATTGCGAATCTCGCCCCTCATCTTTTTGCTGGAATACAAAAGAGGATAGTGAATAAGCGCACCGTTGAGGAAGCTCTTACAGATCATGCTTGGGTCCAAGATATCCAGGATGCTACAACAGTGGAAGTAATGCTGGAGTTCCTCAATCTCTGGGATCTTCTTTATGGTATGCAGCTTCAGCCGGAGGCTGAAGACTATCATATTTGGCGTCTTTCCTCTAGTGGACAGTATTCGGCCAAGTCAGCTTATGAGGGTTTTTTCTTGGGATCCACCCTTTTTGGCCCATATGAGAGAATTTGGAAATCTTGGGCTCCACCCAAATGTCGTTTCTTCATGTGGTTGGTCGCACATAACAGATGTTGGACAGCTGATTGGCTTGCAAGGCGAGGGCTGCCACATCCGGCACAGTGCCCTCTTTGTGATCAGGAGGACGAAACCATTAACCATCTGCTGGTGTCATGTGTATTCGCTCAGCAGTTTTGGTTTTATTTGCTCCAACATTTTGGGATCCAACAACTCTGGCCTCAGCCTTCAGATTATTCTTTTGTTCAGTGGTGGGAAAGTTCAAGCAATGGTACTGTTGGGTTTACAAGGAAGGGCTTCAACTCTCTTGTGATCTTAGGAGTTTGGACCTTGTGGAATCACTGCAATCGTTGTGTTTTTGATGGAGATTCTCCTAGCCTGGGTGCTGTTTTGGGTTGTGCTTTAGAGGAAGGTCGGTTGTGGGCTGTGGCAGGGGCCCGGGGACTAGCATTCCTGGCTTCCCATCGCCCCCCCCCTCCTCCTGCAGCTCTGTAGGCTGTCTGTCTTGGTCGCCTCCTTGTTGTCACAGGCGCGTGTCAAATCTACTTGGGTTTTGTGGGGTTTGTGTGGTGTGTGTTGTATTTGGGGTCCTTTCCCTTTTCTATCTTCTTAATATAATGAAGCGCAGGTCTCCTGCGTTTTCGAGAAAAAAAAACAAAAACTTTAAAACTATAATAAAAAATAAAACTGCCAAGAGTTTATTCGTTTTTGTAATGAAACTGTCAGGTGTTATCTGAACTCATCTTTCTCATCTGCAGTCTCTTATCTCTCATCCCAAAAAGCCAATTCCATTGATACATCCTTTTTGGTGGTGTCTACTCAGTGGTGTTTCAAAGCATCATTAAAATCCACTTAGGCCATTTTCAGTGAAGAGTTCCATTGCGTTATTGATAGAACAAAGCCTAACAGGCTGTAGTGCTTGATTACCTGAGTTACAGAGGAGATTACATATAAATAGGAGAGAGCAGGGCCCTAAAGGGCCAGCCAGCCTGGAGGAGGCGGCACATATCTATAGGAAATTAATGCAAATCATAGGGGAGCCCAAAGGGCTTAGCCAGCCAATAGAGGGTGGCGCATAACAGGGAAATAAATACTCTTAACACCCCCCCACAGTCAGAGCGTCGTCAGCACGAACGTTCAGGCTGGATCGAAAATCCTATGAAGACAGACGAAGGAAGCCCCTTGGTGAAGACATCGGCGAACTGCGACGTGGTGGGGATGTGGAGAACACGGCCCGCCCCAAGGGCGACCCGTTCTCGGACGAAGTGGAGATCAATTTCCACATGCTTGGTGCGCTGGTGCTGGACGGGGTTGGTGGAGAGGTAGACGGCGCTGACGTTGTTGCAGTAGACGAGGCAGGTAGACTGCAGTGGCTGGTGCAACTCCTGCAGGAGTTGGCGCAGCCAGGAGGCCTCGGCCACACCGTTGGCAACAGCCCTGTAATCAGCCTCGGCGCTGGACCGAGAGACGGTGGGTTGGCGCTTGGAGGACCAAGAGACAAGGCTGCCACCGAGGAAGACGACGTAACCGGAGGTGGAGCGGCGGGTGTCGGGGCAGCCAGCCCAGTCGGCGTCGGTGTAAACAGTGAGCTGAGTTGAAGCAGAGCGGGGAATGACCAGGCCATGACTGAGGGTGCCTTGCAGGTAGCGGAGAATGCGCTTGGCAGCAACAAGATGTGTCTCCCGGGGGTCAGTGCATGTGGAGGCAAACTTGCTGGACGGTGTAGGCAATGTCGGGTCGGGTGAATGTGAGATACTGGAGAGCACCCACTAAGGCTGCGGTAGGCGGTAGGATCAGCCACAGGGGGACCAGCATCAGCAGCGATCTTGGCACAGGTGTCGACCGGCGTTGCGCAAGGTTTGCATGCCATGGCGAGTGAGAATGTCCAGGGTGTACTGCCGCTGGGACAGGAATAGAGAGTCGCTGCGGTGTTGAACAGCCACGCCAAGGAAGTGATGTAGAGGACCGAGATCCTTCATGGCGAACTCGTTCTTCAGAGCAACAATGACACGGTGAAGAAGTTGCTGAGAGGAGGCAGTGAGCACAATATCATCCACATAGAGGAGAAAGTAGGCTGTCTCGGTGCCGCGGCGGTATATGAACAGGGAGGTGTCGGACTTAGCTTCAGTAAAGCCCAGTGACAGCAGGTGAGATGCAAACCGGGTATGCCATGCACGTGGTGCCTGTTTTAAACCATAGAGAGACTTGTTGAGCCGGCAGACATGTTCAGGAAGAGCAGGATCAACAAACCCCGTGGGCTGAGAACAATACACCGTTTCTGACAAAATCCCGTGGAGAAAGGCGTTCTTCACATCAAGTTGATGAATAGGCCAGTCCCGTGAGTGAGCCAAGGTGAGGACAGTGCAGGACAGTGGCTGGCTTGACGACAGGACTGAATGTCTCATCATAGTCAACACCAGGGCGCTGTGTAAATCCGCGAAGGACCCAGCGAGCTTTGTATCTGTCCAGGGAGCCAGCAGCATGGAACTTATGTTTGAATATCCATTTCCCTGGTGACCACATTTGCTTGAGCAGGGCGAGGGACGAGGTCCCAAGTGTGATTGTCCCGCAGGGCAGCGAATTCATCTTCCATGGCCTGACGCCAGTGGGGATCAGCAAAAGCATCCCGGCAGGACCGCAGGAGTGGAGATAAAGCCGCAGCATGAAGAGCGAGGCGAGGCTGACGATAGCCGTCTTCCCACAGGTGGCCATGCCATGAGTATTGGCAACCGGTGGGATGGGAACGGCTCCCGTGGGAAGAGGAGGGTCCTGCTTGACATAGCGTGGTAGGGAGGGAACCATGCTGGAGCGTCGAGGAGGAGGCCGCGGAGGGGACACCGGCAGGCGAGCCGGCGGCCGGTGGTGAGTCAGCGGTCGGTGGAGAGGCGGTGGCCGAGGTACATCGAGCGTAGACACGCACGATGGGCGGCTTGGTGAAGGTCGGAGCAGCGGGCGCTGGTACTGGCGAAGGGTGTGCCGGCGCGTGCTGCTGGGGCAGCAGCTGTACAGGAGGCTGTACAGGAGGTACCTGCCGGGGAGGGCGCTTGAGCCGGAGGCGTTGTGGGTGCTGCTGGTGGAGGCAGCACGACAGGCGCCAAGGCCTGGGGTGCCGGGGGCTGAGGGGTGTCGAAGCCGGGTGGAGGACCCAGCGAGGCCCCCGTCGGTCGGGGCAGAGCCGCTGGCAGGGTGCCAACCGCCCCAGGTGTACCTGCAGGAGGAAACGGAACTGACAGGGAATCGTCATCAGTTAGAAAATCGAGCTGAGGAGTGGGAGAGTGAGCCCGACGAGTGGAGAAGGGAAATGTTGTTTCATCGAAAACGACGTGACGTAGATAATGACCCGATTAGAGGCGATATCGAGGCACCTGTAGCCTTTATGGTCAGGGGAGTACCCAAGGAAGGCGCACAGGGAAGAGCGAGGAGCAAGTTTGTGAGGGGTGGTGGCGGTGAGATTGGGGTAGCAGGTGCACCCGAAGGCCCGGAGATCATGATAGGAGGGATGGGAGCCATAGAGGGCGAAGAAGGGAGTGCTCATGTTGAGTGTTGTCATGTGCGGGCGCACATACAGCCGGCGCAGAAGAGCCCGCGACGTCCGTAGGGACGCTGAGCGCACGGCCATGAGCCAGGAGGGGCAGGCGCGTGCGACCAGGAGCCAGGAGGGGCAGGTGAGTGGCTAGGAGGAAAGCTAGGTGGCTGTTGCCTTGTGTGGCTGGTGGTTGTTTCCTTGTTAGGCTGATCCTAGAATTAAGGAGATCTTTCTCCATTTGTTTAGGCCAAGGGCCATATATGCTGTACGTGAGAACCTTTTGGAATTAAGCAGCAAAGTTATCCCTAACCTCCCTATCTCTCTACAAGCCGACGGCTGAGGGGCATAACCTCGCCGGCGTGACGGACGGCGGCTACGAACTGCGTAGCCGAGGTCCGGCCAGTCAGGGGTTCGAGGCCCTTGACAACCTGGTATCACGGTCTCGTCGATCCTCATCCACGCGCGCCGCTCCCTCGACCACCACAGCCCCACCCACGCAGCCATCGCCCAGCTCCACCACAGCCCCGCCCACGCCGCCATCGCAAAGCTCCACCACAGCCATGGCCGAACCCACCCTCGCCGACTTGCTCGCTGAACTGAAGTCCCTCCGCACCGAGGTGACCTCCCTGAAGTCCGACATGGCGACCATGAAGGACAAGTCCGCGTCGTCCTCGGACAACGACGGCGGCCGTCGCCCGGACGGTTTGCGCGATCAAGATCCGTTCTTCAAGCACAAAAAGTGGAATTTTCCCCGCTTTGATGGCACGGTCGATCCAATGCTCTTCATCAACAAATGCGAGTCGTATTTCCGCCACCATCGCACCATGGGGGAGGAACGCGTTCGGATGGCCTCGTACCATCTGGACGACGTTGCCCAGCTGTGGTACAACCAGCTCGAGGAGGATGACGGCGCACCATCTTGGGGGCGGTTCAAGGACCTCCTCAACGAACGTTTCGAGCCGCCCCTCCGGTCCGCCCCGATGTTCGAGCTCTCCGAGTGCCGCCGCACCGGGACCGTCGAGGAGTACGCCAATCGCTTCCAAGCCCTCCTGCCACGCGCCGGGCGGCTGGATGAGGCCCAACGGGTCCAGCTCTTCACCGGTGGTCTTCTGCCACCCCTGAGTCACGCGGTGCGCATCCATAACCCCGACACGCTCTCCGCCGCGATGAGCCTGGCGCGTCAGGTGGAGCTCATGGAGCTCGACAGGGCTCCTCCGGCCCCGGCCCGGCCAGGCGCCCGTGGTCTGTTGCCACCGCCACCGCCTCGTCCGGTCCTTCCTGCGCCGCCACAGCAGCTCGCCCTGCCCGCCCCCCCGGCGGCTGCCGATCCGGGTCGTCGCGAGGGCAACCAGCGGCGTCTCTCCACGGCGGAGCAGGCGGAACGTCGCCGCCTTGGTTTATGTTTTAACTATGACGAGAAATATTCCCGTGGTCATAACAGGTTTTGCAAACGCATCTTCTTTGTCGACGGTGTCGAGATCGATGACGCCGACGACCCTGCTGCACCAGGGGACACGGAGGCGCCCTGTTTCTCGCTGCAGGCTGTGGCAGGCGTGTCCGTGGCGGACACCATGCAGCTGGCCATGCAGCTGGGGGCCGCATCGCTCGTCGCGCTCCTGGACTCGGGCAGCACCCACAGCTTCATCTCCGAGGAGGCCGCGCGGTGCTCGGGGCTGCCTCTCCGCCACCGTCCCCGTCTCACGGCCATGGTGGCCAACGGCGAGAAGATCACCTGTGCGGGCGTCATCCGCGACGCGCCCCTGCTCATCGCCGGCGCCAGCTTCCCGGCGGAACTCTTCGTCATGCCCTTGGCCGGGTACGACATCGTACTGGGCACCAAGTGGCTGGGTGCCCTGGGACCCATCGTTTGGGACCTGGCCAACCGGCGCATGTCCTTCCAGCGCGGGGGCTGCACCGTCTCCTGGACGGGCGTGGCTGCGGCGTCTGGCTCTGCTATACGCGCCCTGGTGGCCGGCGAAACGCTACTGGAGGTCCTCCTCGACTCGTTCGCCGACGTGTTCGCCACTCCAGCCGGCCTCCCGCCCAAGCGCGCCCACGACCACCGCATCTTGCTGAAGCCTGACGCGCAGCCGGTGGCCGTACGTCCCTATCGGTACCCGGCTGCCCATAAGGACGAGCTGGAGCGGCAGTGTGCGGCCATGATGGAGCAGGGGATCGTCCGCCGCAGCGACTCGCCGTTCTCGTCGCCCGTCCTCCTTGTGAAGAAGCCCGACGGCTCATGGCGTTTCTGCGTCGACTACCGAGCCCTGAACGCCATGACCGTCAAGGACGCCTTCCCGATCCCGGTGGTCGACGAGCTGTTGGATGAGCTCAACGGCGCCAAGTTCTTCACCAAGCTCGACTTGAGGTCGGGTTACCACCAGGTCCGCATGCGGCCCGAAGACATCCACAAGACGGCTTTCCGTACGCACGAAGGCTTGTACGAGTTCCTGGTCATGGCGTTCGGCTTGTGCAACGCGCCGGCCACCTTCCAAGCGCTGATGAATGACACCCTCCGGCCATTTCTCCGCCGTTTCGTCCTGGTATTTTTTGATGATATTTTGGTTTACAGCAGTACGTGGGCTGATCACCTGCGGCACCTGCGCGCGGTCCTCGACGAGCTTCGCCGCCACCAGCTCTTCGTCAAGCGCACCAAATGCTCCTTTGGTGCCACCGCCGTCGCGTACCTCGGCCACGTCATCTCAGCGGCGGGGGTTGCCATGGATCCGGCCAAGGTGCAGGCCATCCACGACTGGCCAACCCCGCGCTCCGTCCGTGCTGTTCGCGGGTTCCTCGGACTAGCGGGATACTACCGCAAGTTCGTGCATAACTACGGCACGGTGGCCGCGCCCCTCACGGCGCTCCTCAAGAAGGATGGCTTTGCTTGGGACGACGCCGCGGCCAAGGCGTTCTCAGCGCTCAAGGCAGCGGTCACGTCGGCACCCGTCCTCGCCATGCCCGACTTCGCCAAGATGTTCATCGTTGAGTGCGACGCGTCGACGGCGGGCTTCGGCGCCGTTCTGGTCCAGGAGGGCCACCCGTTGGCCTACTTCAGCCGGCCAGTGGCGCCTCGCCACCGCGCCCTAGCAGCGTATGAACACGAGCTGATTGGCCTGGTTCAGGCTGTCCGGCATTGGAGGCCCTACCTCTGGGGGCGCCGCTTCCTCGTCAAGACGGATCACTACAGTTTGAAGTATCTCCTCGACCAGCGCCTCGCTACGATTCCGCAGCACCACTGGGTCGGCAAGCTCTTGGGCTTCGACTTCGCAGTGGAGTACCGCTCCGGCGCCACGAACACGGTCGCCGACGCTCTCTCCCGCCGCGACGTCGAGGAGGGCGAGCTGCTGGCCATCTCCGCGCCCCGTTTCGACTTCATCGAGCGACTTCGCCACGCCCAAGCGACGGACCCCGCGCTGGTCGCTATCCACGAGCAGCTCCGCGCAGGCACCCGCGCGGCGCCGTGGGCCATCACCGACGGCTTGGTTGCCCTCGCGGGCCGCCTCTACATCCCCCCGGCGTCGCCGCTTCTCCAGGAGATCCTGGCCGCGGTCCATGAG
Organism: Eremochloa ophiuroides; assembly: GCA_038502445.1. Classification (NCBI taxonomy): domain Eukaryota; kingdom Viridiplantae; phylum Streptophyta; class Magnoliopsida; order Poales; family Poaceae; genus Eremochloa; species Eremochloa ophiuroides. Next base: position 32,770,235 of record JAHLJS010000003.1, read on the forward strand.
GACGGCCACGAGGGCATCCACCGCACCCTGCACCGCCTCCGACGTGATTTCCATTTTCCCAACATGAAACGTTTGGTGCAGGACTTTGTGAAGGCATGTGCCACCTGCCAGAAGTACAAGTCGGACCATCTGCGCCCGGCCGGTCTGCTACAGCCGCTGCCCATTCCTTCCAGCGTGTGGGCGGATATCGGCATTGATTTCATCGAGGCGCTGCCCAAGGTGCAGGGCAAGATGGTCATCCTCTCCGTTGTCGACCGCTTCAGCAAATACTGCCACTTTCTACCGTTGGCCCACCCGTACACCGCCGAGTCCGTCGCCCAAGCCTTCTTCGGCGATATCGTCCGCCTTCATGGCGTACCGCAGTCCATCGTCTCGGACCGCGACCCGGTGTTCACATCGGCGTTCTGGACTGAGCTCATGCGGCTCACCGGGACCAAGCTCTTCATGTCGTCCGCGTTCCACCCGCAGACGGACGGGCAGACAGAGGCAGCCAATAGGGTGATCGTCATGTACCTCCGCTGCTTTGCCGGTGACCGTCCTCGCCAGTGGCTCCGTTGGCTCCCGTGGGCGGAGTACATCTACAACACGGCCTTCCAGTCGTCGCTGCGGGAGACGCCGTTCCGCGTGGTCTACGGCCGCGACCCGCCGTCCATCCGCTCGTATGAGCCCGGCGAGACGCGCGTGGCTGCGGTGGCCCAGGAGATGGAGGAACGTGCAGCCTTCCTGGACGACGTCCGTTACCGTCTCGAGCAGGCCCAGGCGGTCCAGAAGCGTGTTTACGACCAGCATCACCGGCAGGTGGAGTATCAAGTCGGTGATTGGGCTCTCCTTCGGCTCCGGCAGCGTCCAGCGGCATCCTTGCCACGTACCACCTCCGGCAAGCTCAAGCCCCGGTTCGTCGGGCCGTACCGCGTGGTGGACATCATCAACGCCGCGGCTGTTCGGCTCGAGCTGCCTCCGGGGGCACGTCTCCATGATGTGTTTCATGTCGGGGTGCTCAAGAAGTTCGTCGGCACGCCGCCCTCTTCGCCCCCGGCGCTGCCGGTCACCCACAACGGCGCTGTGCTGCCGGTGCCCGACAAGATCACTGCTGCTCGGCTGGCGCGCGGTGTGCGTCAAGTGCTGGTCCAATGGAAGGATGAACCAGCGGCGTCCGCAAGCTGGGAGGACTTCGACGATTTCCGTCTTCGGTTTCCTGATTTTCAGCTCGAGGACGAGCTGGTCTTCGACGGCGGGAGAGATGTCATGTGCGGGCGCACATACAGCCGGCGCAGAAGAGCCCGCGACGTCCGTAGGGACGCTGAGCGCACGGCCATGAGCCAGGAGGGGCAGGCGCGTGCGACCAGGAGCCAGGAGGGGCAGGCGAGTGGCTAGGAGGAAAGCTAGGTGGCTGTTGCCTTGTGTGGCTGGTGGTTGTTTCCTTGTTAGGCTGATCCTAGAATTAAGGAGATCTTTCTCCATTTGTTTAGGCCAAGGGCCATATATGCTGTACGTGAGAACCTTTTGGAATTAAGCAGCAAAGTTATCCCTAACCTCCCTATCTCTCTACAAGCCGACGGCTGAGGGGCATAACCTCGCCGGCGTGACGGACGGCGGCTACGAACTGCGTAGCCGAGGTCCGGCCAGTCAGGGGTTCGAGGCCCTTGACAAGTGTCTTGGTAGGGAGGCGGTTCAGAAGGTGGGTGGCTGTAGCAAGCGCATCAGCCCAATATGGGGGGGCATGGAAGCTTGGAACAGTAAGGTGCGAATGACATTGTTGGTGGTACGAATGGTGCGTTCAGCCTTGCCGTTTTGTTGTGAGGTGTAGGGACAGGACATGTGAACGGTGACCCTGTTGGCAAGGAAAAAGGCGCGAGAGGCGGAGTTGTCGAACTCACACCCATTGTCACATTGCACAGACTTGATGGTACAGCCGAACTGAGTGTGCACATACTTCAAAAAATTGGAGAGGGTAGGGAAAGTGTCAGACTTCAGGCGAAGAGGAAAAGTCCAAAGAAAATGAGAGCAGTCATCCAGAATAAAAAGATAATAATTAAACCCAGATATGCTCATAACAGGGGAAGTCCATAGATCACAGTGGATGACATCGAAATGTTTTGATGCACGCGACAAGGAAGTAGTAAAAGGTAAACGGACATGGCGCCCGAGTTGGCAAGCATGACAGAGGGAGTCGTCCTCAGGCGTGCTGCAGATGATGGAGGAGGACTGAACAAGGCTCTGAAGGACAACCTTGCCGGGATGACCAAGACGTCGATGCTAGGTGGTCGGTGAGGGAGTCGCCACAAGAGCGCAGGGACCGGCAGGAGAGGACGGCAGCTGGAGGGTGTAGAGGGGCCCCGAGCTGTTACATCGAAGGAGGACGTTCCTGGTACGGAGATCCTTCACAGAAATACCAGAAGGGTCAAATTCAACTGAAACACGATTATCAGTAGTGAACTGATGAATAATGTCAGGGGCGACAAGAACGTTATTCAGGCGAAAAGGGCCAGGAACAGTAGAGTATCCGGTGCCCACGACCGGGAGGGTGGCACCGTTCCCCACGATAATGGAAGAAGGGAACAAGGAGGAAGGCGACATGGTGACCATACTAGGGTTGGAGGTGATGTGAAAGGTGGCACCAGAGTCGACAACCCCGTCCGAGGTGTTGGGCGTAGGGTTGAGGGATACGGTGCTGAAGGCGCTGGCGAGGGATTGGGTATCCCATGGCGACCACACGGGTGGGGGCGCCTGGAGGGGCGCCGGCGACCAAGTCTGAGGGAGCGCCTGCGGGGGCGCCGGGTACAGGCCAGAGCCGGCCATCAGAGCTTGCTGTGGCGGTGGCAGAGGTGCGCCGGCGCAGGGTGGAGGACCACGGGGGCCGCCAGGGGTGGATCCAGGCCACATGTGGATGGACCCGGTCCAAGGGTTGAGGAAGGAGGGCCATTGGGACCCTCCGGAGGGTCCACTGTGACCACCCTGACTGCCCTGACCTCCCTGGCCGTGCCCACCGCGGCGACGGCGACCACGATTGCCACTAGACAAGGCCCCCCCGGCCGGCTGAGGAGGGTGAGGGGGAGCAGGTCCGGAGGGCGGCGCGGAGGTGGGCGGCTTGCTGGTCGAGGCAGCGACGAGGGCCGACGGTGGTGATGAAGGAGATGCCATGTTGAGTTCAGCAAGGCGTAGATCAGCACGCACGTCAGCGAACGAAGGGAACGGCCGCTGGCGAGTGACGAGTTGGGCCATGAACTGGAAACGTTCGTTGAGGCCGCGCAGGATGTTCAGCACCAAGGTGGGTTGGGGACGGGCTCGCCAAGATCAGCAAGGGCGTCGGCCATGCCCTTCATCTTGCGACAGAAGTCGTCGATGGAGAGGGCGCCCTAGGAGAGGGTGTGGAACTCGGCGTCGAGCAGCATGGCGCGGGACTCGCGGTTGTTCAAGAACTGCTGCTCGAGCCTGAGCCAGGCGGCCCGAGCCGTGACCCCGTCGCGCTCGTGGATGACGTCCAGGAGGTCGGGGGGAGATGGTGTTGAAGAGCCAGGAGACGACCACACAGTCCATGCGCGACCATGCCGGATCAGCGAGGCGAGCCGTGTCACTGAGGACATGATCCTTCAGAGAGAAGCGGCCGAGAATGAGGAGGACGTAGCCGCGCCACTTGGAGTAGTTGGAGGACTGCAGGTCCAGAACGATTGGAATCAAGTTCCGGATGTTTTGGACAGCAGCGGCCTGGCTGTGCAGACGGGCGATGGCCGTAGCTTCGGAGGTGGCGAAGAGATTGTCGTCATTCATGTTGGAGTCGTCCCAAAGAGGGTCAGCGCGGAGGTGCTCGCGGAGGGCAGCGGCCTGCTGCTCCAGAACGTCGGCTTGCGCGCGCTCCTGATCAAGGGCGGTGGCGGCAGCACGGACACGCTCCTGGGCAGCAGCGGCAGACTTGAGGAGGGTGGCCTCATCCTGGAGCTGCTGGCTGCGCTCAGCGTTGATGGTGCGCAGGGAGGCGGCTTCGTCTACCAAGGTCTTGGCGGCGGCGAGCGCTTCGTCACGGAGGCGGCCGCCGTGGTGCCGGAGGAGTCGGCCATGGAGGCGGGTGCAGGATGGGAGAGAGGGCGCGGCAGTCGTCCGGGGCGGCACGCGCGGCACGAGGGGCACGCGTGGCGGCCGAGGGGGCGAGCGCGGGCGCCGAGAAGGAGGGATGCGGAAGGTTGGGGAGGGGACCGAATTAGTCTCGTGATACCATGATAGAACAAAGCCTAACAGGCTGTAGTGCTTGATTACCTGAGTTACAGAGGAGATTACATATAAATAGGTGAGAGCAGGGCCCAAAGGGCCAGCCAGCCTCTATAGGAGATTAATGCAAATCATAGGGGAGCCCAAAGGGCTTAGCCAGCCAATAGAGGGTGGCGCATAACAGGGAAATAAATACTCTAACAGTTATCACTCTCCATGCATAGTTTCATTATTTTTTCATATACATTTAATTCTACGACTCATTTTGAGTTGGTAACCGAGCCAAGAGAGTTTCATCCCCATGAAACTCGCTTCTCCCTTCTTCAAAATGTTGCCAAGTCATAACAAACGCTTATGCAGCATCCTATTAAATGCAAATCAAACTCCTACTGAGACTGGTCATATGGTACAAACAAAGCTGTTTCCTTACGTCAGCGTTTCAGAATTTTATGCCAGCTTTACACACAATGAATATGCAGAATGAAATTAGTAATTAAAGTGGTTATCAAGTAAGAAAAAAAAAGATTGCTTTACTCACTCAGCCTTTAGCATGGTGTTCGAATCAAGTACAACTCTGAACTCTGCCATCTAGAAATATGTGAATGATTGTAAGAAAAAAAAGAAATTGATATGCTTTAAAGAAAACAGTTCAATTAAGTCATCAGCACATTTCCAACCTCTGTTCCATTATGGCTTCCAGGTTTATCAGAATAAACATTGGTGTTCCATCTTTTTTGAGATCTCCAGTGAATCTCTGAAGAAGACTTTCTTCGTTTGCATAATTCTGCTTACAGAACATTAGTCAGAAAAACATCAAGGGTAATCAAAGGAGATGAAATATAGCTGAAACCAACCAGCTTGAGATTGCTGAGGTGCATATCTTAGTGCATGTGATGTCCCCACATTTATAGTCGTTGAAGGGCATGCATCATAGTTCATTTGATCCATCAAGGCACCGGCATCAGCATGCATAGGATCGTGTGCATTATATGCATTGGAACAAGGCTGCAATGCTACATATACCCTGGCTCTTGAATCGTAACCATAAGTCTTTGTGGTAGACTGAGCTGCTAAGTTATCATCACCCTTTTCAGCTGTACTTGATACATAATATGCTGGAGGAGGCTTTTTCATGATCGGGGTGTAACCAACCAAATGGCAATGGTAAATCCTGCCATACATGGATAGTGCAGTTTGTCAACGACTTATCTGTCCATCATAAAAAACAATGCATATCCAAATACAAAAACAAGTATGTGTACAATAACAAATAACATGATTAGATAAATTCAAAGATATAAAAATAAGATACATGAACACTATGTAAATAGAGAGCAACACATCTATTTCAACTCAAATTTATATATGAATATGAAAACCATATGTAGGGAGTGCTCCAGTATGAAATGCAGTAAAGAAATCAATGTAAAAGTGAACTGACCAATACTCTGATGCCATGTCTTTCAATCGTGTCTCAAGTCTCTGGAAAAGTCCCGTCTTCTCAAAATCTTGCTTATCATGTGTAGGTCTTATGAAGTTTGCTTCCAAAACCCCTAGCAAATGGCAAAATTAGCATACTATAAATATCCTTTCAAATCAATACAAAAACTATTAGGAATAAAAATAAGGTTACAGAGTAAAGAAAATAGTGGGAGTTCTTACCAGCAATGCCTCTTCTACGTTTACTAGTTGAACCTGCATGCCAAAAGGGCTGAGGAAGAAAAGAAAGTGGAATGAGGAATGAATGAAAATGGCCCATCAGCATTTAATATCAAGGATTGTGGTTGTGGATTTGAATGGTGGCATGTCATTTTATGAACTAGATGGCCCTGAACCCGAGCATTATGACGATGGTGATAACAGTAGGGTGAGAGATACACTGAGAAACTTCTACACATCCATTGCTTGGTTAGATAAGATAAGAATCCCATATTCCCAGCCTTACTAAAGGACAAAAACTATATAGAATGAAATCCAGAAGATTATAGACTAAATTAACAAAGATAAAATTACTCAAAACCCTAAAGCTTGTAGGTTCTGTCATGCTAATGCTATAGTGTCGTACTGTCATGACACATCTTAGAATAAGGTGAAGTGTGACATTTTTTTTCCTCAAACATGAAGAAGAGCTGTGTATCATTATATTAAGAAGAGAACAACACAAGGTAAGAACGTTACAAAAGAATCACACAAATCTACACCAAGCCTAGATATTAAAACTAACAAACGTGCCCTTTACAACAACACACCGACCATTAAACACAGACCGGTCAGCCTTTCTCTGACATAAGGACAAGGAGAAAATTAACACCTCGTGCTCCAGACAAACCCGAAAGTTGCAAATCCTCCATAGCTAGCAGTAAATCTCAAGCCACACTAGGTGAACTGTGGCATTATCACATTAAGATATATAAACTGTGAATGTAAACAAAAAAAGAAAAACCTAAACTCCAAATAAGTTTTACCTACACAATGCCCCTTGGAAGGAGAATTTTGTAGCAATGGACTACAGTGTGTTTTTTTTTTTCCTCAAATCCAAAGGAAACTGTATGTCCCTACATTAAGAAGAAACAAACTTAGTTTGAGATGTGCTCGTGTAGCATAGCTGTGAGTCTTCCAGGTGACAATGACCCCAGCCACGGCTCAAACCCTTGGTCTCAAGAAAAGAAAAGGCCTCTCTGCATCCCCTGTGGATAAGACCTGGAGATCAGCCTTTTCTCGACTCTAAGCAAATGCTGTGGGGTACCTTTCCCAGGGGTCGAATTTTTGTAGAACTTGCAGGAACAACAAAGAAAATAGAAAAAAGAACAGACGCCCACCTAGAATAGCTAGACCAACTCCCTAACTCTTACAGACCTAAAGGTACACCACAGTTACAAAAACTGAGTGCCCTTCACTCCACATGATAATGGCCCTTTAGTTTATCCTGATTGTATACTGGACCTCCAATAATTCTCTATTCATAAGCGGCAAAATTGATACAACGCCACTTCAAAGAATCAGATTCTTACACATTCCAGAAGAAAACAAAACATAAGATCTTGGACACTACTCAAAAGAACGATATTCAGATTATGCCACTCAAGAGTTTGAATTTCAAGTCCTGAAATACCATGCGTGGAGCTGGACGCGATCATTTTTTTTTGTTTGTTTTTGAATGGACATGATCTTTGTGGTCAGGGATGATAAGAGTCATTTCCCCTGGAAAAGCTAATCTGATTTTAATTAAAGTGAATGGAGATGTGGGTGTACACTGCACCATCCAGCTTTGAGTCCTCAACTCAAATCTGGGTAATTTCTTATTATTTACAATGCTAGCCTGTTAATATATACAGACATACTCCCTCCTGTTAGATAAGCCTAGTACATATATCTTACTTTCTGCAGTTTACTGTTCATCGTCTAGATGTTGTCAGGTGGCTTGATAGCCAAGATTAGCATCAACTTTTGAGCTAGGAATATGCTGTAGTGGTTGGCTGTTCCCACTGCATATAAGCAGGGGCAGACAACCAACTCTAGTGCTAGGACTTGTAATCACTTTACCACTTTCAATCCAAGCGGCCTATGGCCAAGCTGCCCTCTGGGCTTTCCTCTGAAATCTGATCCATGTTAGGCCAACAATTGGTATCAAAGCCAGGTTTTAGAGGAGACTCCCACCCAGCCGCCGCCACCTCCATGGCTTCCACCTCTGCAGACCGGGCAGCCGCTGCCGCAGCCGCAGCCAAGGGCAAGAGCAGGAGCCCCTCGGACTCCAAGACCGACGGCAAGGTCGTTGTTCCAGAGAGCCGTGAGGCGCATCTCGCCGCCGCCGAGGCAGCCGCACAGCCGGCAGCGCGGGCAGCGGCAGCTGCGGCCGAGGCCGCAGTGACCGCAGCCGCCGCGATTCGTGTAGAGATGATCGAGGAAGAGGAGGCAGGCAGGTCGCGGGAGGGATCGCGGAGCCCGGGGCGTCATCGTCGTCCCTCGCCGTCACCCGATCGGCGCTGCGGGAGGCGTGGCGGGTCTCCGGTGATGCAGGTCTACCGCGACGCCGGAGGCATGTGGCCGCAGCTCATCTGCTCCAAATACCACGAGTGGAGCCTACTGATGAAGGTCAAGCTTCAGGCGCGCGGGCTCTGGGAGGCGGTCCGCTATGGTGAGGTGTCTTATGTAGATGATCGGTGGGCCTTGGAGGCCCTCTGCGCTGCTGTTTCCGCCAAGCTCGCCTCGCAAGCGATCGCGACCAGGCACGTTGGCGGAGAGCGCGTTCGTCGCGCCACGCTGCAGCGCCTCCGTGAGGACTGGGAAGGTCTCGCCTTTCAACCCGGAGAGAAAGTCGAGGACTTCGCGCTGCGGCTAACCAGCCTGATGGAGCAAATGGCGCTCAATGGCGACACCGATCTCAATGAAGAGCGCGCCGTGGGGAAGCTCCTGCAGTGCATGCCGAAGAGTCTTGGGCAGATCGTTAATTCGATCGAGACCCTTCTCGACTTCGGGGCGTTCACCATCGAAGATGTTACCGGGCGGCTCAAGGCAGTCCAGGATCGCGAGAGTGCGCCAGAACCAGAGGCGGCGTCCGGGAAGCTGCTCTACACCGCCGAGCAGTGGCGGCCCTTCGACAAGGAGGAGGGAGCGGCCGGGTCGTCCAAGATGGAGATTGGCATCGACGTCCCCGTGGAGGCAAGAAGAACAAAGCCAAAGCGGATGATCGTGGCGGCGGAGGAGACAAGGCAGGGGCCGCCGGCGGTGATCGCTGGGCGAAACACGACGACACCTGCCTCAACTGCAATTGGGCGGGCCACTGGGCACGCGATTGCCCCGAACCGCGTCGAGATCGCGGGGGTGCTGCCCTCATGGTGGAAGCGGAGGAGGATCATGCGGATTTCTTGGCGCATGGGTTCCTGGAGATGGACACGGAGCGGAGCACCGGCAAGGCCCAAGCTTGCTCCTTCTACGCCAAGAGCGCCGACCTCGACCTCGAAGAGCCACGGGCGCGTGCCTTCCTCGTCACCGACTCCGGCGGCGGCGACAAGCTGGACGGGTGGTACCTCGACAGCGGCGCCACGCACCACATGACTGGACGCCGGGAGCTCTTCACCGACCTCGACACATCGGCCAAAGGCATGGTGAGATTCGGTGATGAATCAAAGGTGCAGGTTTTGGGCGTAGGCTCAATGATAAGCGAAGAGTGGCGAGCACCGGGTACTCCACGGTGTGTACTACATCCCGGCGCTCCAAAACTCGATCATGAGTCTCGGCCAGCTCGATGAAGGGGGGGTCCAAGGTGGAGATTGAGGATGGAGTCCTGAGGATCTGGGATCGGCACAGGCGGCTCCTCGTCAAGGTTCGCTGCCAACCACCTCTACGTCCTCCACCTTAACATGGCCGGGCCGCTCTGCCTCGCCGCACGAAAGGAAGACGAAGCCTGGCGTTGGCATGAGCGATACGGCCACATCCACTTCGACGCTCTTCACTAGCTTTCCAAGGGTGGCATGGCGCGCGGGCTGCCGGCGATCAGCCACGTCAGGCAGTTCTGCGACACGTGTCATCACCAAGCACCGACGCGCCCCGTTCCCGTCCGAAGCCAAGTACCACGCGCAGGATCCTTTGGAGCTCGTCCATGGCGATCTCTCCGGCCCCATCACTCCAACGACGGTAGGTGGCCGACGCTACTTCTTGTTGCTGGTCGATGACGCCACGCGGTACATGTGGGTGGCTTTGCTGACCACCAAGGATGCTGATGCGGACGCCATCAAGCACATTCGAGCTATGGTGGAAGGCAAGAGCAGGAAGAAGATGAAGACGTTGCGCACCGACAACGGCGCGAGTTCACCGTCACTGAATTCGCGTCATACTGCGTCGAGGAGGGAATCCAGCGCCATTACAGCACTCCCTACTCACCGCAACAGAATGGTGTTGTGGAGCGGCGAAACCAGATGGTGGTCGCCATGGCGCGGGCGCTGTTGAAGCAAAGAGGTTTGCCGGCGCACTTCTGGGGTGAGGCTGTGCTGACTGCTGTGCAATTGCTGAACAGGGCACCAACCAAGGCTCTGCAGGGCATGACACCGTATGAGGCCTGGCATGGGAAGGCACCGAAGGTCGGACATCTGCGCACGTTTGGTTGTGTGGCGTTCGCCAAGGATCTGACCCAGCTCAAGAAGCTCGACGATCGCAGCGTCCCCGGCATCTTCATCGGCTACGCTGACGGAGCAAAGGCGTACCGCGTCCTCGACCCGGCGACTCAGCACGTGCAAATCTCGCGCGACGTCGTGTTCGACGAGAGCCGCGGGTGGGACTGGATCAAGGAGGGAGGCGGGCAAGCTCCGGCGGACGAGGAGTTCGTCGTCGAGCACCTCTGGGAGGATGGAGCGGGTGAACCAAGCGCCGCTGCGACTTCCCCAGCCCCGAGCTCATCTTCTACTTCGGCCACACCGCACACGCAGTCTCCAGCTCCGGGGGAGCACTCAAGCACCACCGTGCCGGGTGACGGGACCCCGGCCACTACTCCAGGCTCCACCCAGCAACGCCAATTGAGTTCGCCACACCGCTGGAAGACGATGAAGACCGGCTGGATGGGTCCTACAACGACGAGCCCCTTCGCTACTGCACGGTGACCAGCATTGTTGGGGACAGCTCCCCTCCAGGCTTGGCTCCGCACCTGTTCACTCAGCTTCATCTCACACGTGCTGGTGAACCGGTTGATCATGCGGAGGCAAAGCGTGATCCAGCATGGGAGGCGGCCATGAAGGCAAAGCTGGAGTCCGTCGAGAAGAACAAGACCTGGGAGCTTGTGGAACTGCCAGCTGGACACCGACCAATCTCGCTCAAGTGGGTGTTCAAGCTCAAGAAGGACGAGAGAAGGGTGGTGACCAAGCACAAGGCAAGGCTGGTGGCGCGCGGGTTCAGGCAGAACGAGGGCATCGACTTTGAAGATGCATTCGCGCAGGTGGCAAGGATGGAATCCGTGCGGGTTCTCCTCGCACTGGCTGCGCAAGAAGGCTGGAAGGTGCACCACATGTACGTGAAGTCCGCTTTCCTCAATGGCGACCTCAAGGAGGAGGTGTACGTGCGGCAGCCACCCGGTTTCGCCGTCGCCAGAGAAGAGCAAGGTGTATCGCCTGCGCAAGGCGCTCTATGTTTCAGGCAAGCCCCAAGTGCCTGGAACGCGAAGCTGGACGCCACGCTCAAGGAAATGGGCTTCCAGCAGAGTGCGCAAGGCGGCGGTGTATCGGCGGGGAAGTGGGCAATCGGTTCTATTGGTGGGTGTCTATGTCGGCGACCTCATCATCACCGGCGCCAATTGGAGGGAGGTGGAGGAATTCAAGGCTGAGATGAAGAGGAAGTTCGAAATGAGCGACCTCGGCCTCCTCTGCTACTACCTCGGCATCGAGGTCCACCAGGATGCCAAGGGTATCACGCTCCGTCAAGCTCACTATGCGCAGCGCTTTCCGGAGCTGGGAAACATGGTGGACTGCAATCTAGCAGCCACCCCAACGGAGGAGAAGCGGAAGCTAAGCCGCGAGAGCACGGCGGAAGAGGTGGAAGCTACGCAGTACCGGCGGCTAGTGGGAAGTCTACGGTACCTCGTGCACACTCGGCCGGACCTAGCGTTCGCCGTCGGGTATCTCAGCCGCTTCATGGAGAGGCCTACAATGGAGCATCAGCAGGCCGCCAAGTGCGTGCTTCGCTACGTGGCTGGGACCCTGGACTTCGGGCTCCACTACAAGAGGGCCTCCGACTCGGCGAGCTTCATCGGCTACTGCGACAGCGACCTCGCCGGCGACGTCGACACGAGCAAGAGCACCAGCGGAACCATGTTCCTCCTGGGCAATTGCTTGGTCAATTGGCAGTCAATCAAGCAGAAGGTGGTGGCTCTGTCAAGCTGCGAGGCGGAGTACATCAACACCACCACTACAGGCAACTCAAGCTCTCTGGCTGTCCAGGTTGCTCGGGGAGCTCCTGGGCAGAGAGGTGGAGGTGGTGGAATTGAGGGTGGACAGCAAGTCTGCTCTCGCCCTGGCCAAGAACCCTGTCTTCCATGACAGGAGCAAACACATCCGGACTAAGTTCCATTTCATCAGGGATTGTCTGGAAGAAGGAAGCATCAAGCCTAGGTACATTCCCACTTCTGACCAGTTGGCTGATATCCTCACCAAGTCGCTGGGCAGATCCAAGTTCCTGGAGATGAGGGGGAGGATTGGTCTGAAGAAGATCCAGTAGTGCTAGGCTTAGGGGGAGAATGTTAGATAAGCCTAGTACATGTATCTTACTTTCTGCAATTTACTGTTCATCATCTAGATGTTGTCAAGTGGCTTGATAGCCAAGATTAGCATCTACTTTTGAGCTAGGAATATGCTGTAGTGGTTGGCTGTTCCCGCTGCATATAAGTAGGGCAAACCACCAACTCTAGTAGTCTAGTGCTAGGACTTGTAATCGATTTACCACTTTCAATCCAAGCGGCCTAAGGCCAAGCTGCCCTCTGGGCTTTCCTCTGAAATCTGATCCATGTTAGGCCAACACCTCTGTCCCAAAATAAGTGTCGTTTTAGGATTTTGACTATCTCCTTTTGATCATTCGTCTTACTCAAAAATGTTGTGAAAAAGTTAATTATTTTATTATGAAATGATTCATTATTAGAAGTACTTTAATCTTGATTTTTTATTTTATATTTTCGCAATTTTTTGAATAAGACGAATGGTCAAACGTCGATTTCAAAAAGTCAAAAACGACACTTATTTTGGGACGGAGGGAGTATGTAGTCTTCTCTCTTTTGTTTCTCTTTCTGGCCCATGTAAACCTTATGGCCCTTTCGGCTCATACTCTCATACCTAAAAAAACTCGATGTGCGGGAGATAAGACAGCCCCGGGCATTGCATTAAAAAGAAGACCTTCTCATGGAGGTCGAGAAAACCCCCGAACCCCTGCCCCACCCATATACAAAACTAGTGGGTGGTCATTCTTCCCTAACAATCCCACCTTTGTACTGGCTTATTACTCTGATGAACAATTGGTGTGCCATTTCAAGAGTTCGAATTCCTGAGGTATCTTGATGATTGTTTTCCTTTCCATCATGATAGAATCATAAACTCATTAATTTAAGTTTTATAGATTGACCAAATCTCTTATACAGTCATCACATGATCCTGTGAAATTTTGGTTCCTAACTAACAGAAGTGCATGGAAAATTACAGTACAGAACAGCATGGTGAATCTAAAAAGCAGTAGGCTATGCAGTATAATTTAAAAATTACCAGTATAAGACGGTTCTTATGGTATACACTAAATCCATAGATATCAAGTCGTGGAGCACCTTTTAAGTAGCCAATTGTAGTAATGACATCAACCTGGCTAAGAATAAGCAAACAAATAGCTGTTAGTGCACTTGCATACTTTCTAGTAATCTAAACAATCTTCATTTTTAAAGGAGGAACATAATTAAGCATAATTTAACACTAAAAGATATAGCACAAAGCCACAAAAACAAAATGTTCTTTGCCAAAAAAAAGGAGGGAACCGTTGCAACTTGCAAACTAGTACAAGTCTCCAGTGTACAATCATTCCAAATTGGAAAACTGTGCATAATAGGTCGACATCTCAGTAGCACTAAATCGAGTCACGTAGGACAAACCTCTTTGGTTACTTCAACCTGTGGTCGATATATGATGCATTCACGGTATATGAGATCATTGACGATGTAATGTGGTTCAACAGCTCGTCCACACAACATGATTTGAAAGTTTTCCGGTACATGTAGGTACAGTATAGATGCATAAACCTGCCAATGTAATGGCCTGTAAGACATTCCAAATATAACTTGCAAAACCATATTTACCACAAACTTACCCGGAGCGAATATCGGAAACGATTTGCTACATGCATCTGTGTCAAGTTTTCAGCTATATTTCGCCCTGCTCGTATCTTTGGTGCTCCTGAGATCAAAATATCCTACAACACCACATGAAGTTTTCTTTAAGCAAAAATGTGTGCACAACTGCATATAAACATGAAAAGGGTGAGCAGCAAGGAACATTAGAACTATGGCCCATCCTCATTATGTATAAGAACATGACACGGGACCTAGTAGTGTAATTTGTAGAATCGCAAACACGTAACAGTGGAAAATGAACTGATTAGCAACCTTAAAAGCTAAGTAAGACGAATAAAGAAAAGGAAAGCATATTTCATTGTGCATTCACAAAGTACAAGCCACTGAAGAGAGAATCAAATGTGGACCTCTTTATCAGTTATAAAGTCAAGCTCCATTTCCAATGCATCATTTAACCACAAGTTGAATACAATGATTTTTGTGCCATGGCACTCCATATTGCTGAACTGTCAAGGACACACATTGGTGTTAGTAGCAAGCTAAGTTAAACAACAGAGCAAACTTTAGTGGTAGCTAAGAAGCATGGACACACATTGGTGTTTTTTTTAGTTTTTTTACTGTTTTTTCTCCCTTCAAAACAAAAACCTATGTACTGGTGACTGGGTGCTACACCCTTTTTTCTTCTTAATATATTGATACACAGCTCTCCTGCGTGTTCGAGAGAAAAAAAAAAGCATGGATATTTTAAAGATATTCCTCAAGTGGCTAGGAATTTATCCCAGTCCTTATCCCTAAATGCTAGTAAGGTAAAACCTCCTTGGTGACACCAACATAACTAAAAAAAACATGCATTTGGGAATGCGAAGCAGCTACAAAATCCATATAATTGGTTTTAAATATACTGCTCTGCAATTTATTAATTTTAAAATCTCAAAAGATATGTAGAAGTGGAAGTCAAGGAAGAGACAACATAAAAATGATTATACTGATAAATAGAGGATAGGCAGCTTACTTGATTCAATAATTCATCTTCTGTTGAAAATCGAGACCACTTCAAAAGAGTGGACAGATTAGATAAAAAATGTTTTTCACCGGAGCTCATTTTCCTCTTCCAAGTTGAAGACGAGGCATCCAATTCATAGTCAACCTATGAAGGGGAAAGATAATAAGTGAGATTTGTTTGGATAGGAAATAGTAAAGTAACATGGGGTTGGCACAAATGAACTTATAACACTAAACTAATAATTGCATTGGTCAAGAATGAATTTGTATTCTTCATAGAAAACCATTACAAATTACAATAGAATGAATTGAAGTGAAGCTACTTACTCTTCACAATGTTTTGGAACAAACACGATTAATCTTGCACATGGAGTAATCGGAAGTGCACTAGTAGTAATTTGTTACTTTGTGTACATAGAAAAGTTTAGTGACATACTATGCTACAATTAAAAGTGATGTATGCTTTTCCTCAAAAATAATGGTAAGTCTTTAATGAACTAACCGCTGGTACAAATATGTCACTGCAGTTACTTCTCATAAGGAATGTGTAAGACAGCAACCCGATACTTCGTGTCAATCTCCTATCAAGTCAAAACATTACAGATTATTGTGTTGCGGTAAATAACTGAAAACTGTACTGAATATAGGCTGCATTAAAATCTAGAAATAAAAAAGGTCAGCAGAGAGGACAACTTATGTTACCTTTTCAAATGCGAAAGTAGAACACTTGATGATAGAAACATTTCTATTAGCATTCTTTTGATAACTGTTAGAATAGGCGCCCTTTGGGCTGGCTATGGGCCAGGCGCCTAGGCCCATACGGCTAGGCTGCCTTAGGGGTTAAGACAGATAGATGACTCTGATTAGGCAAGGATCACCGTTGATTGGGTGTTTCTATAAACCCTCCGGATCCTTGCCTATATATTGTACCCTGTACACATCAAACTATCAATCAATTCCCGAGACCTATTCGCTCTCATGGTATCAGCCGCCTATGTCTAGGTCTTTCTCTTCCGCTGCCTACCCCCTGCGCGCCGGCCCTTCTCCCTGCCGTGCAGCGCCCACGCATTGGCCCTGCTTGGCCGCGCCCATGTGTTCCCCCCCCCCCCCCGGACCTCGCCCAAGTTTGGGGACGCCGCTGCAGATGTGATCGCCGCTCGCCTCGCCAAGGAGAAGGCGAACGAAGTCGCTGCCGCCGCCCAACTTCTCGAGCAGGAGCGCCTGGATGCCCTAGCCCGTGCTGCACAGGCTGAGGAGGAGGCTGCAGCCGCCACCAGAGATCGCGACGCGGCTGCTGCTCGTGCCCATGAAGCCCTTGCGCGTGCAGCAAAGGAGCGGGCAGCCGCCGCAGCTGTCGCTGCCTCTGCCGCCCCTGGAGAGGCCTCGTCCAGCACCTCTTCGCCGCCTCCTGACCTCGCCTCAGCCATGCTCCTTCACGAAGCCATGGCGCTGCTGAATCTGCATGCGCAGGCCGTCGCCGTCAACAACATCCGGAATCACGTCACCATCATCCTCGACGTCGACTCCGGGAACTTCAACCGCTGGCGCGATCAGTTCCTGCTCATCCTCGGCAAGTTCTCTCTTCAGGACCATGTTCGCGAGGACCCTCCCGATCCCATCTCTCCTGATTGGGCTCGGATGGATTGCGTCGTCAAGTCCTGGATCATCGCCACCCTCACCGACGACCTTGTTGAGATCATCTCCGCTCAGGGCTCTACTGCTCATGACGCCTGGCTCGCCATCGAGTCGCAATTCCTCGGCAACCGGGAGGCCCGCTCCATCCACCTTGAGACACGGTTTCGCACCTTCGTCCAGGGCGACCTCTCCGTCACCGACTTCTGCCGCCGCCTGAAGAAGATGGCTGATGACCTCACAGCCCTCGGTGAAGTGATCACCGATTGGACCCTCGTCCTCAACATGATCCGCGGCCTCAACGAGCGCTTCAGCCACGTCGGGGCCCTCCTTCGCCGCACCCGGCCCTTCCCCACCTTCCTGCAAGCACGTGATGACCTCATCCTCGAGGAACTCACACTGGAGAACAAGGAGTCCCCCGCCACTGCTCTTGCTGCCTCCACCACTGCTGGCTCCTCCAGCCCTGCCTCGGGCTCCGGGGGCTCCGGTGGCAGCAAATCCTCCAACGGCAATCGCCGCAGCAAGCGGGCTCCGGTGCCAGCAACTCCGGCGGCCAGCGGTCTCCCTCTGGCGGACAGCACCAGCAGAGCAGCAATCGACAGGCACGCAGCAGCCGGCTGGTGCGCAGCAATCAACCACCGGCGGTCGCCCTTGGCCCAGCTTCTACAACCCATGGATGGGTTCCATCCAGATGTGGCCAGGGGGGCCTCGTCCTCCGCTTGCTCCCATCCCGGTGCCTCCTCACCTACAGGCGCAGCAGCAAGCTCAGCAACAGGCACAACAGCATGCCCTCCTCGCGCAGCAACAGCAGCAGGCTCTCCTTGCACACCAGCAGCAGGCCGTCGCTTCCCCTGATGGTTCTGGACAGTGGGGCGCCCCGGGCTACTACAACCCCGCGGCTGGCCTCTCTTCCTGGGACCCGGCAGCTCTCGCCTCCTTCAGCACCACGACGCTGAACCCTCCGGCCTCCAACGAGTGGTATTTCGACTCAGGTGCTACTTCCCATATGACATCTCAGTCCTCTTCTCTTTCACGTACTTTATTCCCGCGGTATCCTACTCCTTCATCTATTATTGTCGGTAATGGTTCCACTATTCCCGTAGTTGCCACTGGTTCCACAGAGTTGTCACCATCGTTACGTCTTAATAATGTTCTTGTGTCACCACAACTTATTAAGAATCTCATCTCTATTCGCCAATTTACTACCGACAATAACTGTTCTATTGAATTTGACCCCGCTGGTTGTTCTGTGAAGGTTCTTCCATCTCGGACCGAGATCGTCTGATGCAATAGCTCCGGGCCGCTATACCCGCTGCGCCTACCTCCAGCACAGTCCTTTGTCACCCAGGTTTCCTCATCGCTGTGGCATCGGCGTCTTGGCCACCCCGGTCACGAGGCGTTGTCCAAGCTTGCGTCTACCGTGTCGTGTCCCATTCAAGATTGTTCAGATTTATGTCATGCTTGTCAGTTAGGGCGTCATGTTCGTCTACCCTTTCATTCGTCCACCTCTCGTGCGTCTAGCAAGTTTGATCTTATTCATTGTGACTTGTGGACCTCTCCAGTTGTCAGTGTGTCTGGTTATAAATATTATCTGGTTATACTTGATGATTGCACTCACTACTTGTGGACTTTTCCATTACGACTTAAATCTGACACTTTCAGCACGCTTGCTCACTTCATCGCCCATGCCTCCACTCAATTTGGGGCCCGCATCAAGGCTGTCCAGTGCGACAACGGGAAAGAGTTTGACAACTCTAGCACCCGCCACTTCTTCCTTACTCAGGGCATCCATCTTCGCATGTCCTGTCCCTAGACCTCGCCCCAAAACGGTAAAGCTGAACGCATTATTCGTTCCATCAATAATGTTGTTCGCTCCCTGCTTTTTCAGGCGTCTATGCCTCCCTCTACTGCGACCTTTCTCCTTAACATCTTGCCCACCAAGACCCTACAGTTCTCCACGCCCCACCTTGCCTTGTATGGCACCCTGCCGGCGTACGATCACCTCCGAGTCTTCGGCTGCAAGTGCTATCCCAACATGTCTGCCACCGCTCCGCATAAACTCGCTCCTAGGTCAGCCTTGTGCGTCTTCCTAGGATACTCTGCTCATCACAAAGGATACCGCTGCCTTGACCTCTCCACCAATAGAGTCATGGTCTCCCGGCACGTCATCTTTGATGAAACGGCTTTTCCCTTTGCTGAGCGCCTTGGTCCAGTCCTCCAAAGGACCTTGAGTTTCTTGATGCTACTGATGTTGTGCCCGCTCCTATTGGATCATCGCACAGATTTTTGTCTGCAGGCACTTCCGGTGACACCAGCTCCCCTGCCAGCCCCTCCGCGGCTGTGCTTGACGCCTACAGCAGCTGCTGCTGCCCCTACTGTCCCTGCTGATGGTCCCCCACCAGCGCTGCGTTCGCCAGGGACTCCCGCCGCGCCACGCTCGGCCGCCAGCCCCGTCCTCCCCGCACCACGCGCGGCCCCAGAAGCGTCCACCCCACCTGGAGGCGCTCTGTACGTCCCGCCTGCCCTTCGCGCAGGCTCGGCGCCTTCAGCATCGACGGTACCTACGACGTCTCGCGAGCCCCCGCTCGGGTTCCCGCCTCTTCGTCCCGACCGCGACTTCACCTACCACTACACGCGGCGTCCTCGTCCACCGCCTACTTCAGCTGCACCTGTACCAGCCGCACCACCACCACTGCCCAAGGGTGCTGTTGCTGTCCCCCCTGTGACCAACCAGCACCCCATGGCCACGCGGTCGAAGAGCGGCTACCGGATGCCCGCCGCCTACCACGTCGCCTCCCTCTCACCGGTGCCGAAGACCTTCCGTAGTGCTCTCGCCGACCCCAATTGGCGAGCTGCTATGGAAGAGGAACACAGTGCCCTGCTGCAGAACCATACCTGGGATCTTGTGCCCCGCCCCCTTCGGGCCAACATTGTCACCGGCAAGTGGATCTTCAAGCACAAGTTCCAGTCTGACGGCTCCCTCGAGCGGTACAAGGCGCATTGGGTTCTCCGCGGTTTTGCCCAGCGGCCTGGCGTGGACTTTGATGAGACATTCAGTCCCGTGGTAAAGGCTGCTACTGTCCGCACAGTGCTTTCCCTGGCTCTTTCTCGCCGTTGGCCGATCCATCAGCTTGACGTCAAGAACGCCTTCCTTCATGGCACCCTGACAGAGACAGTGTATTGCCAGTAGCCGTCTGGATTCGAAGATCATACTCATCCAGATTTCGTCTTCCTCCTGAAGAAGTCGCTCTATGGCCTCAAGCAGGCGCCCCGTGCTTGGTACAGTCGGATGGCCTCGTACTTGCTAGCTCTTGGGTTTGTTGAAGCCAAGTCAGACACCTCACTGTTTGTTTACCGGCGCAGATCTGACACAGCCTATCTGTTGCTCTATGTCGATGACCTTGTCCTCACCGCTTCCTCATCCGGTCTTCTTCGACGGATCATCTCAGCCCTTCAGTGAGAGTTCGCCATGAAAGACCTTGGTGAATTGCATCACTTCCTTGGTATGCATGTTCAGCGCAGTGGTGATGGTCTCTTTCTTTCTCAGCAACAGTATATGCTGGACATTCTAGACCGTGCAGGAATGGCAGAGTGCAAGCCGTGCTCCACTCCAGTTGACACCAACCCGAAGGTTGCTGCAGCTGACGGGGCCCTGTGTCCAATGCTACGGACTTCCGCAACCTTGCAGGAGCTCTCCAGTACCTGACGCTCACTCGCCCAGACATTGCATATGCAGTTCAGCAGGTTTGCCTTCACATGCATGATCCTCGAGAGCCTCACCTTGCTATCTTGAAGCAGATTCTTCGCTACGTTCGAGGCACTCTTCACCTTGGTCTCTTGCTGCGACCGTCCACCTCGACTGATCTTGTCGTCTACACTGATGCTGATTGGGCTGGTTGTCCAGACACCCGCAAGTCCACCTCGGGCTATGCGGTGTTTCTTGGCGACAACCTCGTTTCCTGGTCCTCCAAGCGCCAGAATACAGTGTCAAGATCAAGTGCTGAAGCCGAGTATTGCGCAGTGGCCAATGGAGTTGCCGAGGCCACGTGGCTGCGACAGCTTCTCCTGGAGCTGCATTCTCCTCTGCGGCGCGCCACACTGGTGTATTGCGACAACATCAGTGCTGTCTACATGATCACCAATCCGATTCAGCATCAGCGCACCAAGCACATTGAGATTGATCTTCACTTCGTCCGGGAAAGAGTCGCCATCGGTGATCTTCGCGTTCTGCATGTTCCTACCTCTTCACAATATGCGGACATCTTCACCAAAGGGCTGCCCTCTTCAGTTTTCACAGAGTTTAGGTCCAGTCTAAACGTACTAAGTGGCTGACGTTTCGACTGCGGGGGAGTGTTAGAATAGGCGCCCTTTGGGCTGGCTATGGGCCAGGCGCCTAGGCCCATACAGCTAGGCTGCCTTAGGGGTTAAGATAGATAGATGACTCTGATTAGGCAAGGATCACCGTTGATTGGGTGTTTCTATAAACCCTCCGGATCCTTGCCTATATATTGTACCCTATGCACATATCAATCTATCAATCAATTCCCGAGACCTATTCGCTCTCAATAACATATATTAGTTTGCTAATCTCGGGCACACTAATCAAGAAACTCATCTTTAGAGCTAAAATCTGGAAAAAATACTGTGTATAGTTGGTAACCACAGGCTAGAAATGTGAGCCTAGAGCCTAATCAAAGAAAAGTAACCAGATGGGAAATTTGCAGCCTAGAAGGGTGGAGGCAAAATTAGACAAACTAAATAAAGGGCTGGTAAAACCATATTGCAAACCTTTTTTGGGCCAAGCATAAAAAACTACATTTTTGTTTTCATTTCATGAAACTTTCACCAGAACAGTCACATTGGGTCTAGCAGCCTTGGGGGCGGGGGGGGGGGGGGGGGGGGGGAGGGGGGGTAGAAAAACAAATATAGACCACAAAACCAGGGGGAAAAGAGTTTCATTTTCTATATATTTTTTAAAAAAATGTGTGGTCTTGTGAAATAGAAACAATGAGGTGTACTAGTTCATTTTATATAGTTGACTGAAAACAAGTACTCTTTTTTAGCCCTCTTTGCATGGTTTAAAGAAAGGCTAATGAGGAGTATCCTAATACTGTTGCCATCAAGTAATATGTATTTGCTGATGCCACGAAATGAATATATAAATGAGGCAATGCTAAAGTAAGACTAACCGATCATCTTTCGTGCATGTGAATACAATAGCATCTGCCCCAAGCCTCATCGTGCTAGTTTTGAAGCCATTTCCATCTATTACATGAGACTATTCAGTTAGTGAGTGTAATATAGCAATGGAACAAGCAGCACAAAGCGTTTTCAAGAATCATTACATTGCCCGATGGATGAAGTCATGTTTTTTTGGGAAAATCCAAAGCTCATACAGTGTCGAAGAGATTTTGGACTCATGCCGCCTCCATTGTCTTGAATAGAGACCAATAAGAGTACAAGTAAAAACCAATATGAAGAGGCAAGATGGTAAATAAAATAACTATATACTATCTTTGTTTTTGTATACTTGCCACAAACTAGTGCACAAGTAACTTAGCAATCGTTTTAATGTAGAAGTTTCCATGCTGTCATGAATGCAAGACGAGGTGACAAAGGAAGAAAGGACAAGTTTTTCAGAGGAATTTGGAGTACACAGATTAGGATTGTGAAAGTGTTTACAAACAAAAGAGCCAAGTACATTTGAAAAAAGGGACTAAACAGTATTACCTTCTATTACCAATGAATAATCCTCATCAGGAGAATGCTTCATCTTATCTATTTTCACAAAGGTTGCCCCACTGCTCACCTAATCGATTTGCTCGAGTAAAATAGAAAGATAATATAGGCAACAAAGATAAAAAGAATGAAAACTATTATAGCTGCATTCAATGCAGATTTTTTTATCAATACCTCATCAATAGCGTTGTCGAGCAGCTCTGCAATAGCTGCATAACAGAAATTAATCAGTTCCATCACTAGCTTGTCTAGATCTCCACAATTAATAGCGCACAAGTGCTCAAGCAAAATCAGGAGAAGAGTATCATCTTTCAGTTTTGTCAGTATGACTTACCACCAAATGGCCATTTATGTGAAGTAGCATTCGAATGAAGAAACTTGGGGTGAATCTGTAAGCGGTTGTGGCCATCTACAAAATGTAGAATTTCATGCATCAGGAAAAGAAGGTGAAAGGAAAAAAAGAAGAGAGGGTGTAAATGATAACAGGGTTATCAGAAGTTCAGAACCACGTCCACTACTGGGAAAACTTCAACCTGACTTAACCAGTTGGATTTTCCTCACATTATATTGGCATGGCAAGATGGCTGCAATTATTCCATTTACATTATATTAAAATACAATAAACAAGACTTTATATAACTCCCATTCTATATTCCATGTATACACAATTTATATGTTCCTTTTTATGAATCCATGATTTGGTTGACACGAGGTTCTCACAGAAGTGGTGAGATCAGCAATGTATGGAAGGCCATCCATCTTAGCCTGGAACAATGTGGCCTTTAAATAGGACTGATATGTTTGCTTGATTTTTATTGGTTCGGTGATAAATAGACTAGGGCTTCAAAAGGAAGGTTCAGAAAATACTGTTGAGAGCAGCTTGAGAAGCTAATCCATAATCTCCAGCTTTCTCTCCAGCTTTCCAAAATTGCCGGGGAAATGGTGTTGCAGTCGACACATTGAATAATCCAGTTATCATGGGTCTCCCTTGTTGTGTACTTGTCAATGATGTGGTAGCTTGAGCTGAATTTCTCAACAGCGCAGCCTCTTGCATGCTATCACCTGCTGCTAGAAACTCCTGCCTTTGTAATGTTGTTGTGCACTGATCTTTATGAGATCCCTGCCACTGCGGTGCTGTTGTGCAGTGAGTAAAATCACCTCGTGTGTCATCTGCAATAGATTCCTGACTCTGTTGTGTTGTTGTGCACTGGACAGTGTCACCTTGTTCACTTTCTGCAGTATGTTCTTGCCTCTGTAATGTTGGTGTGAAACAGGCAGCGTCACCTCCATCATCGGCAGAAAGTTCATGCATCTGTAATGTTTTTACGCACTGAGCAGCACCACCTTGTACATCATCTGCTCTAAGCTCTTGCATATGTAGACTTGCTGTGCACTGGGCAGCATCACGTTGTCCACCATCTGTTTTAAGTTCCCGCATCAGTAGGGTCCCTGTGGAGTGGACAGCATCACTCTGTCCATCATCTCCTTGAAGTTGTTGCACCTGTAATGTCTCTGTGCACTGAGAAGCATAGCGTCCACCTTCTGCTCCAAGATTTTGCATCTGTAATGTTACCATTCTCTGGGCAGCTTCAGCTTGTCCATCATCTGCAATGAACTCTTGTTTAACAAATGATGTGCCCTGAGCAGAATAGGCAATATGCTCTCCTTCAAGAATGCCATCGTCACTAGTTAAGTCAAAAAAAATTGACTTCACATGAACACCTTTTGCACGAACATTGGGTTCTTCTGTGACAACCACTTCCTCATCATCACTGGACAGATCAACAAAGTCTACCACCATTGCTTAACCTGAAACGGCAAAAAGATGTGAACAATGGAGCGCAGCAAAGGGAAACTGCAGAACAATCACAAGTTCGATTCATTACAGGTTTCTAAAAACCAGAGGTGTTTAGCAAAAAACAATTAGAAGACAACATCCAAACAATATTTCAATTCCTATATTACACCGTTGTTAAGAGCGGGATTCCATTCTTCCAACTAAGCTATCTATCAGTATCACGATATCATCCTTGTGTCCCTCAACTCAGTGGTATGCATGCATGTGGCCCTTCAGACACATGCATTATTATATTCCTCTCCCTCTGCTCCCCTTGTCCATGTATTATATTATCTGTTGCCATTTGCATGCAAACAACGAGCACATCCCTCCCTCCAATCCATGCCAACCTTAAAATCTGGAATTTCAATTCGGGAACATCTTCATTTAGGACCGATCTGACTCGACATTGGGCTAGCAGATGGATTTTGTGGCACAGGTTGAATCTTTCTCCATCTGTTGTAAATAAATATTGCAACAGCAGAAGTAGTAACAAAGTAGAAAACATAGACGGAAGTTCAGAGTTCCATGAAAACGCCTAATGCCTGGCCTCGCAGTAATCGATTTGCTGATAAGTACTATCTCGAAATCAATTTATTCTGGATTGGGATTGAAGGAGAGACCTTTGCACAAGATGAGAAGGTAACGTAGGAGAAGTAGGCAACGGGGAGCACAAGGAACCCGTGACTGACTCGACTGATCAGGCCCCAAAACAAAGATGATTGATCCGGTGCGAGAACGAACACACTAGCGCAACCTAGAGGGGATTCTGGACCTAAACCTATCGCACAAACGAAACGAAACGAAACAAAACCAAGAGAAGGGGCTCCGAGCCCTCACACACATTACACAAAAAAGAAATGCAAAAACATCAACGGGCTGGGGAGATGAAAGTACCTAGAATGAGGGCTGCTCCACGGAGAATGGGGTTTTCTGTTGCAGTAGCAGAGGAGGGAGGCGGTGGTGGAGAGTGGGGTACAGGGGTGGGGACTCCGGGGATTGCTCTCATGTGTTCTTTCTGTGTCCGACGAAGAGTGATGAATCAAGGAAAAGTTGGTTTGCTTTGTACTGGTAGGAGTAAATGCGCGGTGGATAGGCGGTAAAAACCAGGGCGCCGTGTGTACGTCTGCTCTACAGCTGATATACACTTTTGCCTGCTTTACTCTCTAGTTTGATTCAATTTGTTGAAAATATCACTCTATTCAGCTAGCTGGCACGGTACGACTAGCTGACTGATTATTCTGAGAAAAAAATACTGTTGAATGGCTGACTGATGCTAACTGGACCAGCCAGCCAAACAGAGCCTATGTATAATGTTTATATCTTTAAATAAATTTATTAAAAAACTATATTAAAAATTAGAAAATAATACTAATTATGAACCATAAAAATTAATAAATTTTAATATATATATAGGCTCTGTTCGCTAAACCTTAAAATCATTTATTTTTCAGCGGTTCTGTAGTATTTTCCTCTCACAAGAAATCAGCATCAGCGTTTATTTTCAGCGGTTTTCAGCTTCAGCGAACAGAGCCATATAATTAAAGTTATGTCTTGAGAAACGAAGATGGTATTTTTTTTCTTTTAGGGACTGCAGCCTCTACGCCGGATAATTTAAAGATTTATTTCGTGATTTACATGCAAACTATGTAATTAGTTTTTTTCTAAATTTAATGTTCTATGTATTTGTCCAAACATTCGATGTGACACAAAATTTGAAATTTTGAAGGAGAATTAAACAGGAAGCCTACTATCAAGCTCGTAATATAAAAATAATAAAATTTGGCTATTAGCGGTGCACACAAAATTAGTCCTATGTAACAAATACCTTGTAACGGTATTTTATTCTCTCAATGATATTTAAGGGAATAAATTATCTATACTGATGCAATCAAGGGATTAATTCATTTCCATATAACGGTAATGACAATAATGAAGAAACCAAAACTTCTAAATAGATGACAGTGAAAGGACTATAATTTTTTATGGCAATATGAAGGGACTGGTATAGATTTTAGTGGCAACGAGAGAATTTTCTCAAAAATAACCTTATGCGACGCGTGTGGCACAGTCTTAATATACGACACCTTAGGGCAAACCACAATGTACATGTAAAGAGATATTAGACATTTATTGCTGCCGCAGGAAATGGCATTAGCCATTGTGAAGATGTATCATAGTTGTTGTCCATCTCAAAACACCACAAGTTTAAGATGCACCATAAGTGAATAAAAAATGAATTTCTCTCTCATATCTCTCTCATGGTCACTCACCATATGCATATGCAGCTGACATCGGTAGGGCCTATACTTTATTGAGCAGCAGCACATTATGAAGTAGGATATAGTTGTTGCCGTTTTTTAGACTTTGCCATGCACATTGCGCATGCCCTTATGGCTAGCTGATAGCTCATGGATCCACCAACCACCATGCTGCATTTCAACTTGAGCCTGACTCATGGGATCGGAAAACATGCGTAGGATCATTTCGCATAGGAGGTGTTATATAACGGCGCCCCATAATACTATTTTCTCGAGGATGAGCGACGCTAGTCACTATCGGGTACCCTCGCTCCCTTTTTATTATTAACTATTATATTATTAGTGTCAATTAAATTTCTTAAACTTAACTATATAAAAATAGTAACATTTTTGTGTTCAAACAAATTTATTGTAAAAATTGATTTGACGACTATCTAATGATTTCTCTCAAAGAATAGATTTCAAGACTAAAATTTTGTCTCAAAATAATCTAACCTCTAGACCCTCATCATCTATTAGACCCCTTCATCTTCTCGGAGTTTCTATCACTCAACGTACCATTTAGGCCAGTCTCAATGGGGTTTCATGGGGATTTCATGCATATTAAATAGGGTGCCACATCAACGTTTTGCATGAAACTGAAAGGAGAAAGAAGGAAAACGTTTCATCCCCACTGTAAGTGCAATCAAGCCCTAAAGTACATTTTGGTGATAATGACCGCGCAATTAGAAGATTAATGAGATTTATCAAGATGATTGATAGGCAAAAGCATTAGGAGAATGTATTCTTGTACAGGTGGACCCCTAACAACTAAAGGATGCGGCATCCGGCTCAAAGGAGATTTAAATTCATTTTTTTGAATTTGAGTATAGAAAAGCCGTACTATTAAGGGGATGCAAAAGACAGGTTTGAAAGTGTGACTAAATGCAAATCTTTATACCAAACATCATCATTTCCTCTGCCAAAGCCAGCCACAAATTTTCAGATCTTTCTGTCCTGATTTAGCAGCGCGGCACTGCCGGCCGAGCGGCACTGCTGCTCCCAGCGCGGCACTGCCGCGACTTGTTTTGACCGTTAGACTCGAGGAGGCTTCTTAGTCTCCCTCCCGTCGCCTCCAATGGTCATCTCTGCCATTTGCTCGACTCAGACACCAGAGAAGGCTCTCTCTTGCTCTCTCCCTCACTCCACAAGCTCTCTACTCTCCCCATTTGAATTCAAGCTCAAATCTTGAAGAGTGTGAGCTGTTTTTCAGCAAGAATAAGTTTCTCCCATTGATCTTCAACTTCCTCAAGCACTTGGTTCGCGTTCAAACCGGTGGTTTGCATTTGTTACTCTTGGAGCTTGCTCCTAACAGGTTAGAGCGTCGCCCGGTGAGCTTGCCAATCTTGTGGCAGCCCCGGGAGCTTTGTAATCACCCTCACAAGTTAGTGGAATCACTCTCTCTTTTCAAGAGTTAACTCTCTTAATTTGAGAATGAGGATTGCGCTTTGTGAACCCAAATTTCCTTCGTGGAACCTCAACAACGTGGAGTAGGCAAGCCTTAGTGGCGAGCTGAATCACGGGATAAATCCTGTGTCACTTGGGTTGCTTATTTTACTCTTTATTTGTTGAGCTTCTTGCTTTCTAGGGTTTGGTCCCAATCTACGAATTGGTGGTGTTCTAACTGTAAGAAAAGTGTGTCCTAGGCTCTATATATCTCAGGGGACCTCAGTAATTTACCAGGTCTAATTTCCATTGAGTAGTTTTTAAATTGTGTTCATTCTGCTCTGGGAGGTCCAGCACTGCCGCTCTAGGAGCAGCAGTGCCGGGCAGCCCGGCAGTTGTTGACGGTCGTTAAGTACCAATTTTATACCGTCAACTAATACCTAGTGAAGATCAATAATAGAAGCATAGGGGTTATTACTGACAAATTTCACGAGTTTTGGTGAATTGTGTATTTTTCAGGGATTATTCCAGAAAGGCTTAAAAGAAGGATTAAAGTGCTTAATTACCACGAAACTTAACCGCCAAGGAAACATCATCCCGAAGACCCTGGAAGAGTTCAGAACATACCCGAAACGACCGGGGACCGAACCCCCACAGGGTGGGGTCGGCCGGCGCCCCCGTAGGGTTTCGGCCCACCTTCTGGAGTCTTCTTCTACCGCCTCTCTGGAGTCATCTGGGCCCTTTGTTCAAGTCGGTTTGATCCCACGGCGCACGTTCATCCTACCGGGCTATTAATAGAGGGGCAGACCCCCTCCCAGAGCACCAATTCATTCCTCCTGTTTCATTCATCAAGAGTAGACAGAAGTTAGGGTTTCCAGATATTAGAAATAGGGTTCTAGTTCTTCAAGTTCATAGTTTAGGCGTCTAGCAAGGTTCAAGTAGAGTTGGGCGCTACGCTCGGGATTCCAGATCCGTTCGTCTAGAGATCGGTAATCTTATTTTATATCTCATTATGACTTTACTTTATTTTAATATATTGCTACTTATTCAATCTTAGTTTATTCTAGTTGCATATTCGATATAGTTATGATTGGTGATGATTATTGTCGTATGATCGTAAATCGCCTAATTCAGTACTCGAGTGAGTTAGGTGGTATACATTATGTAGACGTGGTGTCTAGATATATTATGTACCTACGGAGACACCCTGACGTGTCGGGTAGTGTGATAGTCCGCGTAGGTGACAACTGCGTTGGTTCCTCTGTAGTCCACCCCCGTACGTAGGACGAGCAGAGCGCGGTCGCGAAGGAGGTGACCCTTGTGTCTTAATATCCTCATTAGATGATGCTCCTTATGATGTTTTCTGAGTTGATTATGCTGTAGATGAAGATGTGTAATGTGGCGTAGGCTGTAGACTTTGTATTTAGTAATTACATATGTTTTCTTTACTTTAGCCGAATCTCGAGATTGTCTTACTACATTAGTGGGTCTCTATATTCTATCTTTGGAATACCATTTACCTCATTTACTCAGTTATCATTTACCATTTATCATTGACTTATTTATCGATAAAGCACTAGAGTTATGGGTTATCATAGGTTTGCACATTTATCTTTCTAATCATTATAGTAGATTATCCTAATGAGTAGAATGCCCCTTTATCCTTTTGGCATAAAATAAATCAATGATACTCGGAATACTTACCGGGTGAAGTGCTACAATGGGAGAATTATCTGTGCGCTTGCGGATATATTCTATAGTATTATTTTTTTTAGGAGGCAAGTGAAGATTATTTTACCTTTGGTTTTTGGCATCATGCTAGGGATGACAACTTAACGTGAAGTGATGTTAAAAATACCAACAGCAGTGCTGCGCTAGGTTCTAACCTTTGTTCGCGAAGATTTTTTACAGGCCTATTCAACCCCCTTCTAGGCCAGTCTGTGATCTTACAAGTGGTATCAGAGCAGGTTACCTCTGGTTTACGCTTAACCGCGTGAGGTATATGGCCAAGGAAGGAGAAGCGGAGGCGAGTACAGCTCGTGTCCATGTCGGTGGTGATGATCTTCACACCACCGACAGCAGCAGAGCCAATCCACGCTGCCACCAGCTGATGTCTCCGAAGGAGAAAGAGCTAGAAGAAAAGAAGAAAGAAGATTGAGAAGAGAAGCAAAGGAAGCTATAAGAGAAGAAAGAAGGAAGAAAAAGGAAGAGATGAAGAGAAAAGAAGAAAAGTTGAAAAGAAGAGAAGATAGAAGGCTTAGAAGAGAAGAAAAGAAAAGAAGAGAAGATGAGAAGAAGAAAAGAGAAGAAAAGGGCAAGAAGAAGGTGTCAAGTGATGATGACTCAAGTAGCACCGAGGATGGAGATTATGATAGCACCTATCAACCTACCAAGGGCAGCAAGAGCAGCAAGAACAAGAAGGGCAGTGGCTACACCGACTATGGAGTCGTATCCTTTGATTATTCATCTTTGTCTAACCTTGATACTAGACGTGTCATCAATGTGCTCGCGGGAAAGTTGCCTCATTTTGATGGGACTAACTTTGCCAAATGGAAGCACCTGATGAAAACTTATATTGTAGGTCTTCATCCCGGGATTTGGGAGATTGTGCATCTTGGCTTGGAGGCACCGGTTGATCCGCCCACACAAGTTGACTTCCGCAACATTCATCTCAATGCCCAAGCTACTAGTGTCTTACTTAGTGCCTTGGATGGAGATGAGTACAACAAGGTGATGGGTTTGGAGGTGGCCGAGGAGATTTGGGACACCTTGCACATGGCATATGAGGGTGTTGACAAGATGAGAAGGTCCAAGATTGAGAAATTGATGACCAAGCTCAACCGGTTTACAATTCATGAAGGAGAAGGACCACAAGAGATGTTTGATAGGTTGATGGTCATAGTGGGCAAGATTAGAGGTCTTGGTGGCACCGAGGTCAATGATCACAAGGTTGTGAGGGTCATGTTGGAAGATTTCACAACAAGAAATGAGACTCTTGTGACTTTGATTAGAGAGAAGAAGAGATTTGAGCAATTCACTCCTAGTGATGTTCTTGGAAGGCTATTGGCTCATGACATGCATAAAGAGGAAGCACTTGAGAGGCAAAGACTTGGGGAGCTGCAAACAAAGCTCGAGGACATGAAGATCAAGGATGTAGCACTCAAGGCAAGCAAGAAGAGCATGTTTGGTGGTCGTTAGCAACTAAAATACAACATCATTTTGATACTAAAACAAATAGAAGGTAGGGCTTTTATCTAATCTTTCCACGAGTTTTGTTGTGTATCTGACATGCAGGTCTGACACGTGGAAATGCATAAAATTCACAAGAAAGCGCACTTCTAGGAAGCGTATTCAGAAAAGGCGCAAACCAAGGAAAACAAGAAAGCCCACCTCAACACTGAACTGGATCCATCCGTAACCACAGGAGAGGTCCAGGCCCAGGGAGCAACCGACCACCCGAAGGCGGTGGCCAGATGGCCCAGCCAGGGACCGGCCGCACCCCTGGTGGGGCCTCTCGGGCCCAGTTTTCTTCTAGCGGTTGTAGGGCGGTTCCCCAAGGATGGTCCCACCTACGATCAACACAGATGGAAAGTGGAAACCACCCTTTGGAGGTCGGTTTGGGTCCTTCCATGTGGGGATGATCCTTTTGCATAGAACCCCCTCCTCTCAAGCTATAAAAGGTGGCCTCCTCTCTACACCTATTCATGAATGGATTCATCAACATAAGAGGTCACAATGTAGAGAAGAAGAGCAAGCTCCATTCCATTAGCTTATAGCTAATTTAGTATAGGGAGTGAGAGAGGGACAAGAGCTGGAGAAAGAGCGGAGTCGAAGCAGTTCTGCCTCTGGGTGGACGAAGTGCCGGGCTTGTCGGCTCTCGATCCAACTTGTATCTCTACGATCGTCTTGCTACTTGAAGTAAGAAGTTCGTGTTCAACTTTGGTTTGATTCATTAAGCATGTTACTTCCATAAAGCTACTTGTTTGTGGGATCGTCATTCGTCCTTTGGACGGATGCTCTAGTAAGAGGACTCCTGATAGAGACGGATGTTCCTGTACGCCGCTAGAGTAGTAGTCGCCTTCGTAGACGTGGTGTCTAGGTCGGAGTCTACTTTCGTATGTTGCGCGCGCCCACGGGCAGAGAGTTAGGTGGCAGGTGGTGACAGCCCTGTCTACTCGTACCAGCATCCCCCACGTTCGGACGGGGAATAGCACTGATACTGGTATCGCCTGGCAGACCAGGTGCGTCGGTGGGCCTAAAGCAAGCAAGTAGTGGGGAAGTTTACATCGCTTATATGCGTTTAACCTTAGAAAAACCTCTCTACCCAAGCTATCCCTTCCGTCTCTTCTGAGTAAACTAGTTTAAGAGACTAAGTAGAAAGACCATTCCTCTAGGAAATCACGATACCCTGAATACTTCCGGGTGAAGGCTACAACGGTACTTCCGTGCGCTTGCGGACTTTTCTGCTAACGCTAAGAAGCGCCAACAAGCATGCTTTCCGCAGCAAGCAAGCAGTTCACATCAAGTAAGCACAAAGGCAGCAAGCAAGGTGCGTCTTTCAAGTCAAGGGCAGCCAAGAAAGTGAAAGAAGAAATGCCAACAACATCATCATCTAGTGAAGAAGAGAGTGATAGTGAGCAGCAACAAGAACAAATTGATGACTTTGCTTTGTTCATGAGAAGATTTCGCAAGGGAATCAAAATCAATGGCTACAAGTTGGTGAAGAGGACCTTTCCCAACAAGAAAAAGAGAACATGTTACAATTGTGGAAGCACGGAGCACTTCATAGCCGATTGCCCTCATGAGAAGAAAGACAAGAGGCAAGACAAGAAAAATTATAAAGAGGGCAGCAAGAGAAGATACAAGAGAGATGTAGGAGAAGCTTGTTGACACTTGTTATCGTCTAAATTTTATTATCAATTATCCCTGCATTAAACATGAATATCCAGTAGAATAGGGTTATTACTGATAATTTCCACAAGTTTTGGTGAATTGCATATTTTCCAGGGATTATTCCAGAAAAGCATAAAAGAGGGATTAAAGTGCATAAAAGACATGAAACTTGACCGCGAAGGAAACATCATCATGAAGACCCTGGAAGAGTGTAGAACACACCCGAAGCAACCGGAGACACACACCTGACAAGGTGGGGCCGGGCGGCGCCCCCCTAGGGTTTCCACCCACCGCCTTCTGGAGTCTTCTACCACCGCCTTTTAGGAGTCATCTGGGCCCTTAGTTAAGTTGGTTTGATCTAACGGCACGCGTGCATCCCACCGGGCTATAAATAGAGGGCCAGACCCCCTGGAGAAGAGCCAGATCAATAGATGAAGACCCTGAAGCATTAGATAGATATCCACTAGATCTAGGCTAGCAATCAAGAGAGAGATTAGAGAGATAGAGTAGATGAGTAGAGATTCGGAGGAGTCCTGGCCTGTTGGAGCTTCTTCGTAGCTGTATTCGTCTGGATTCAGCTCCCTCGCCCGGAGTTGCGTTCTGAGGTACTTTTGTATTCAACATCCTGATTCAAGTAAGCATTTGTTCTTATTCGTTCCTAAGTTTACAACTCTATTTGAGTGCTTTGATCTTGGTAGCTCCTTGGTTGAAGTAGTAGTTTGTAGTGTAGACGTTGTGTCTGGGCTATAATTACTTGTGAATGTCCCCTGATTGGCCGGATAGTCGTAGGTCGCGTAGGTGACAGCTGCGTTGATTCCTCTGTAGTCCACTTCCTGTTGATAGGATCGATAGATGTATAAGTGTTTGGTAGGAGGGAACTCTGATTTCCGCTCTTATTCATTTCACTGCCCGATTAGAGTGATATTATTCAAAGTTTACCAGTTATCAGATCTAGATAATCATTAGTTATCTCCTCATTCTTGATATTCTCTGGATTGATTATGTTATCGGGTTAAGAGCCAATTGACTTAGTCAGTGTCAGCTACTGTTCCTTTGGGTTCGATATTAAAACCGGGATTGTCTGGTGAAGTGCTACATCGGTGTTTTATCTGTGCGCTTGCGGATACTTTGATAATAATAATATTTAATAGAGTGCAGTTAATTTATACCAACAAGCATTTCTGGCGCCGTTGCTGTGGAACGGTTTGCTGATTTTGGCTTAGTCTATCCTAATCTTGTATTATACTTTTATCTTTTATCTTTTATCTTTTTAAAGTATGAAACTCACGTCCCAACTTTTATATCAATATGGAGCACTATCAGGATTGTATCTCCAGACAAAAGAATCATCTTTACCCATCACATCATCTGGCTTGAGTTACGCCCGGGGTTAATTAAGTTAGTTCAGGATCACATTTTTTCTAGTAATTTTAGCGAAAACCCCTATTCCCATTTAGCCGATTTTGAGCAGACATGTTCATGTTTGCACATTAAGGGCATGGTAGATGAAACTTTAAGATGGAAACTCTTTCCGTTTTCATTAACGGGGAAAAGTAAAGAAATGGTATAATTGCCATGTTGGGAGTAGCCAAGAGATTGGGAAGTATTGCATGCTAATTTTTGTCTTAAATTTTCCCTATCGAAAAGGTCGCTAAACTTCGTTTTGAAATTACTGGATTTAAACAATTAGATAACGAATCTTTAGGCAAGGCTTGAGAACGATTTGATGGATTTATAAATTCTAGACCTAATCTTGCTTTGCCAGAACCTATGCTTTTGCAATATTTCTTTTTAGGCCTTGATGATAAAAATAAAGAATACCTTAATTTGGCCGCAGGAGGAGCATTTATGCATATTACTGCTTCACATGTTAAAACTATTCTTACTAATATCTTAATCGATCTTCCTGAGGAAAAAGAAAAGTTCTTAGAAGATGAATTTTTGTCATTTGATTCTAAATTTTTGTCTGATTCATCTCAACCTTTACCTGAACTATCTAATGAGAGGGAGATAACTCCAATTTCTGATTTTATGCTTGAATTTGAGGATGAACTTTTTGATGATTATGGAAACACCTCACACTATTATAAAATTATGAAACCACAAGAATCTCTGAATTTTAAAAGTTTTAATATTTCATATCCTACTAATTTAAAATTCCTTAGAGAGATAACAAGAGAATTGATTTTTATTATGAGTAATGAGTGGTTGATAGAATCTCAGCTTTCAAATGATATAATTCATTTAAATTTTCCTACCATTACTATTAAATGTCAAATTGATGCATATCCTTTTGATGCCATTTATAATCCAGTAGTAGGTGTCAATATCGTGTTTCTTACATTTGCTGATTTTTTTAAAAAGATATGCCATTAATTCCTACAAATAAATTATTAAAAAATCATTCAGGACATATTATTCCTAGTTCAGGTGTTTTATATTCTCTTCCTATTGTGATTAATGAATATCTTTGATGTTTGGGATTTTTATGTAATGATTGGATTACCAATAGAAAAGCTTTTGCGAGAAGCTTGTGCGGGCAATTTAGATATTAAACTTGGGAAGGGAGTTAATCTCTCAGTGCCTATAACTCATGCATTAAAAGCTAAGTCAGAGCCACCTCCTGAGTTAGATCCGATAGAAGAAGTTAAGGCTGTGTCATTTGAGGAATTTATTGAATCAAATTTAGAGGATGATACTCAGTTCTTCATTAATGAAGAGGAAGAGGATCCGATTGATCCTGAACCTCTGGATAAATTACTAGAGCCACATATGCCTTCTATTGAGTTTAAACAACTACCTTCTAGTCTCAAGTATGTTTTTCTGAAAAATGATCAAAATTCTCCCGTGATTATTATTGATAAACTTTCTGATGAAGAGTCTTTTAGATTAATAACTGTCTTAGGAAAACATCGTGCTGCTTTTGGTTATTCACTCCAGGACCTTAAGGGGATTAGTCCTGTTTTATGCACCCATCATATTCCAACCAACCCAGAAATTACACCTTCTAGAAAGACTCAACGTAGGCTTCAAAATGCGATGAGGGAAGTTGTTAAGAAAGAGGTCTTGAAACTTTTGCATGCTAGGATTATTTATCCTGTTCCGCATAGTGAGTGGGTAAGCCCTGTTCAAGTTGTACCTAAAAAGGGTGGTATGACCGTAGTTAAAAATGATAAAAATGAATTGATACTCCAGAGAACTGTTATAGGATGGCGAATGTGTATAGATTATAGAAAACTCAATGAAGCAACCAAGAAAGATCATTTTCCGCTGCCCTTCATTGATGAGATGTTAAAGCGTTTGGCAAATAATTCTTTCTTTTGTTTCCTTGATGGTTATTCTGGATATCACCAAATTCCTATCCACCCTGATGATCAAAGCAAAACCACTTTTACATGTCCTTATGGAACTTATGCTTGTCGTAGAATGTCTTTCGGATTATGTAATGCACCTGCTTCTTTTCAAAGATGTATGATGTCTATATTTTCTGAAATGATAGAAGAAATCATGAAAGTTTTTACGGATGATTTTTCAGTTTATGGAAAAACTTTTGATGATTGTCTAGAAAATCTAGATCAGGTTTTGCCGAGATGTGAAGAAAAGCACTTAGTCCTTAATTGGGAAAAATGTCATTTTATGGTTAGAGAAGGAATAGTGCTAGGACATCTAGTGTCTGAAAGAGGTATAGAGGTAGACAAGGCAAAAATTGAAGTAATTGAACAACTACCTCCACCTGTTAATATAAAAGGAATCCGAAGTTTTCTTGGTCATTGTGGTTTTTATCGCAGATTTATAAAAAAAAATTCACATATTGCTAGACCACTGACTAACTTGCTAGCTAAGAATGTTCCTTTTGAATTTGATAATGCATGTTTAAAATCTTTTAATATTCTTAAAGAAGCACTTACATCAGCACCAATCATTCAACCCCCTGATTGGTCTTTACCTTTTGAAATTATGTGTGATGCTAGTGATTATGCTAAGGGGCAGTATTAGGACAAACAAAAGATAAGAAGCATCATGCAATTGCTTATGCTAGTAAAACTATGACAGGAGCACAATTAAATTATGCAACAACTGAAAAAGAACTCATGGCTGTTGTTTTTACTATTGTTGGCGGTCCTTAGAGCCTATTTCCTACCGCCAATATGTTACTTAAATAAATAGTAGGTAGGGCTTTAAACTAACATTTCCACAAGTTTTGGTGTGTACTTGACTTGCAGGTGTGACATGTGGAAATGCACAAAAACCATAAAGAAAGCGCACTACCGGAAAGTGTATTCAGAAAAGGCGCAAACCAAACGAGAAAGCCCACCTAAGAACTGAACTGGATCCATCTGTAACCGCGGGGGAGGTCCAGGCCCAAGGAGCAACCGACCACCCGAAGGCGGTGGCCAGCGGGCCCAGCCAGGGGACCGACCGCCCCCAGGTGTGGCCGCCCCCTGGTGGGGCCTCCCGAGCCCAGTCTTCGGAGGCGGTGCTCTAGGCGGTTTCCTAAGGGCGGTTTCACCTCCTTCCAAACTTAGAGACGCCAAACCGCCCTACTCTAGCTATAAATAGATGGTGCTCCTCCATTATTCAACACACACCATCATTTGGAGCCATTTACCTCACCTCTCACTTGTATTCTTTAGATTAGTTTTAGTATTAGAGCAAGGCAAGAGCTAGCAAGAAGAGTTTGTATCCTTGGAAGAAGAAGGAACACCTCGGTATGAATACAATGCAGTTCTCTCCCAAGTTCAAGTTCTTATCTTATTTATATAGCAATGCATATGAACTAGAGTATAGTCTTGGTCATGTTATGATCATGATATATGAACTAGCAAATAGTTTATGTGTTATGTTCTTGATATGTTCATCGTTGTTCTTCATCGTTCATCGACTTAATATGAATAGAGGAAGAACTAGGGATGAGGTGACGGTTCGTCGTGCCTTCTCGGTTGCTCTTAGCCTAGCCTGTCACTCCGAAGGGGTGGGGTCCTAGGGGGTTAGGAGTTGTTTCCAAGTACGCGAGCATGGTGGTCGGGTATGCGGTGATCAGCGAATATGTCGGTATCCCACGGGCAGAGGGGTAGGTGGGCAGGTGGTGACAGCCCTGCCATCCCTAGCACTCCCCCACGTTCGGATATTGAGTAGGAGTTCGTAAAGTCTCTATCGGCTGGCAGACCAACTGCGGGGATCTCCCTGTCATCTCAGACTTAGTCCTGATACTAGACATGCTAGTTAGATGTTTACTAACAGTTCTTTGCATAGTTATATATGACCAATGCCTGCTCAATTAGATATATTCATTTATTCTTTATTTCTCTTTTATCCTTGAGGTCGGCTCAGATGTGTGTCCACTATCTTTGAACTATGATTTACCCCTGCCTATGCTATGTCTACCCATGCATTCAATAAGTGATCGTGTTTATGCCAAAGCTAGATGCATTCGTCCTGCCCTCCTACGGGAAATTATAAATACGACACCCCTGAATACTCACGGGTTGAAATGCTACAATGATAGTTCCGTGCGCTTGCGGATTTATCTATACTGAGCTATCATGATTGGCATACCTAAGTACCATTACCTAAGGACTGTAATTCTTGTTGCACCCCAAGGCGTCGTGCTTCAGTTTTGTATATCGTAAGTAATGATGGTTGGGAAGGCCAATCAGACACTTCTAACTGTTATTACCAGACTGCATTATCTTGGCCAGCGCCGTTAAGGGCCGAGAGTTACCTTTCTGAAGTAATGATGGTTAGGGATGTCAACACACGTTTTTAGTATCATTGCTAGGGATGGGCTTTTAGTCTATCTTTAGTAATGATGCTAAGAAACGCCAACAACTATTGATAAATTTAGATCTTACTTAGTAGGAGCAAAAGTAATTGTTTATTCTGATCATGCTGCTTTAAAATATTTGCTCATTAAGAAAGATGGTAAACCTCGTTTGATAAGATGGATTTTGTTACTCCAAGAATTTGACTTAGAAATTAAAGATAGAAGAGGAATAGAAAATCCAGTTGCTGATCACTTGTCTAGAATACACTTTGAGAAACCTCAGGAATTGCCTATTAGTGACTCATTGAGAGATGACATGTTGTTTAAAGTTACCAAGTCAGACCCTTGGTACGCGAATATTGTCAACTTTATGGTTGAAGGTTATGTACCACCAGAGGAAAATAAAAAGAAGTTCATTTATGAAAGTCATCTTCACATATGGGATCCACCATACCTCTTCAGAATTTGTTCAGATGGACTATTTAGAAGATGTGTACCAGTAGAAGAGGGCATGCAGATCATTCAGAAATGCCACGCATCACCATATGGAGGTCATTATGGAGCATTCCGCACTCATGCTAAAATCTGGCAGAGTGGGTTCTTTTGGCCAACTATGTATGAAGACACCAAAGATTTTGTCCAGAGATGTGGATCATGTCAGAGGCACGGAAATATTAATGCAAGTGATGCTATGCCACTCACCAACAATCTCCAAATCGAGCTCTTTGATTTCTGGGGAATTGATTACATGGGACCATTTGTGAAATCAAGAAATTATGAATACATTCTGGTGGCAGTTGACTATGTATCCAAGTAGGTAGAAGCTATGCCATGCATGAATGCTGATTCCAAACATTCAAAGAAGATGTTCGAAGAGATTATATTTCCAAGGTTTGGAACACCAAGGATGGTCTTTAGTGACGGAGGAACACACTTCACTGATAAAAAGTTTCACCGATACTTGCAAGCTCATGGAATCAGTCACAATGTTGCTACTCCATACCATCCTCAGACAAGTGGCCAGACAGAAACATCAAACAAACAAATCAAAAATATTCTACAGAAAACAGTAAATGAGATGGGTACTGCATGGAAGGACCGATTACCCGAAGCACTTTGGGCATATCGGACCGCATACAAGACACCTTTGGGCATGTCACCTTACCAGCTAGAATATGGTAAGACCTGTCATTTACCTGTGGAGTTTGAGCATAAAGCTCACTGGGCTATTAAGAGATGGAACATGGACTTTGAAGCCGCTGGAGAAAAGAGAAAAATGCAATTATCAGTTTTAGAAGAATGGAGAGAAAAGGCTTATCACAATTCAAAGATCTATAAAGAAAGAACAAAAAGATGGCATGACAAGAGGATCAAGAAGAAAGAGTTTGCACCAGGAGATAAGGTATTACTTTTTAATTCCAGGTTCAAATTATTCGGGCTTCGAAAACTACGAAGCAAATGGGAAGGACCATTTACGGTTGTGAATGCATCTCCACATGGAGCGGTAACTCTATAATCACAAAAAGGTACGTTATTCAAGGTAAATGCTCACCGACTTAATTTATTTTTAGAACCATTTAATTCAGAAGTTTTTGAAGGGCTGAACTTTGTCCAACTACCAACTTTTTAGTCCCGTCATCATCCGTTACGAAAAAATTATCGCGCATCGCAACTAATAGGAAGTAGGAAGAGTCTAGAGGCTTCACGAGCAAGGCCACCCTAGGAGGACACCAGGTGGGGCCGGCCGGCGCCATTATAGGGCCAGGCGGCACCCCCCTGTCCCCTCTTGTCCCGACTCTCGTTTTCTTTTCTTTCTCCATCCTTCCTAGACACAATCACATAGATTTCCGATGCGTACGAATAATCTTTCGTACGAATCCTGTAGAACCTAGATTTCATCTTATCCTGTCTCCTGAAAACCCATATAAATACACACCTATACTGCCCTCAAATAACATCCCATCATCATTGCCTTCCTCTCCTTCAAAGAAACTGTCTAGTTTAGATCTAGTAACAATGGCAAGCGAAGCAGTCATCTGCGCTGACTCCGGTAAGATCCAAGGCGATGACTCGAAGGCCATCGTCCTCGCGCAGCCGAAGCCCCTTGCCATGGTGCCGCCGAAGCACCTCGCCATCGTGCCACCGAAGCATCTTGCCACGGTACCCCAACAATTCGAGCAAGTCTACTACACGCATGCTCAGCATGCTCTGCCATCGCCACCTAAGAGACTACTGCTAGAAGATGGTACCAAAGGGAAGCAGATCGCTATTCCCCGAGGCACCCCACTTCTTCCACCTAGAGACAATGAGCGACTCCTGTCGGTCAAGACCGATAAGAACGGAACGCTGGTATGTGTGAAATACATCACTGCTCGCCCTGCCATCCAAGGAGTTCGTGCACGTCCAGGCCAAGTCCGCTACACCGAGTTTGTACCACCTCCGCCCAAGAGACAGCGGGCTACATCTACATCAGCACTAGAGAAAGTCCCTAGACAACCCCCGCTCTCTCTACGAATCCTCAATGAGAAGATGGAAGCTCTCTCTAGCACCGTTAGGGGTATAGAGAGGAATGAGGACTTAAGGAACAAGGTTAGGAGCGACATGACTAAGCAGATAGAAGTCAATGTCAAGTTAATTCGCAGTCTCAAGCGCGAAAAAGATCAGCTGAAAAAAAAGGTTGATGAGCTTAAGGAAGAAATTAGGTAGCTCGCAAAGAAGGGGCAGCCTTAAGTTGCCCTCATTATCTATGTAATAAGGCACAAGTGTGTTACGTTTGATTATATTATTGAGTGTGCTAGGTTTGATTTATGATATTAAGCGTGTTAGGCAAGCCTAATGAGCTAGGGCAGTCGTTAGCTCAGTCAGTTGTCAGAGTTATCTAGTACTGTTGATGAATAAAGTGCCTTATTCTTTTTATCAATATTAATGTTTTAATCTACTCTACTCTCTATATTTTTGGTATGCATGTTGTCTCCACATGTTGCGCAAAAAATTATGCAGGAAAATAAGTGTGGGGGAGGCACATCGCGACTATGGAAATCAATTCGCTCGAGAAAATCACGTAATTCAAAAGACAATCGAACTAGGACCTCGCGCACCGAAGTGGACCCCATGGGACCACAGAGGCACGCCGCTCGGCACCCTACCTGGGCCGGCCAGCCCCCCTCTGCACCCTCTGCATCGCCTTCTCGGTCATGGTCAGGTTTGATTCTCATACAATATAATTGCACATGTGTCGATTTCTGTTTCGATCCAAATTAAAATTCACATGCTAAATTACTTTTAAAAGAGAAAAAGAGACTGTTTAATTCGTGCCTTAAGAATAAATTATATAATACTTTTCTAGGAATCAT
Organism: Eremochloa ophiuroides; assembly: GCA_038502445.1. Classification (NCBI taxonomy): domain Eukaryota; kingdom Viridiplantae; phylum Streptophyta; class Magnoliopsida; order Poales; family Poaceae; genus Eremochloa; species Eremochloa ophiuroides. The sequence goes on from JAHLJS010000003.1 coordinate 32,812,149, forward strand.
GTTACTATTGAAAACTATTTATAGGGACCCCATGATTGTTTAAGTCATTGTGAAACATGATATAGTTGAATAATAAGAACTCAATCACTGATGTTTTGTCTTTAGAGATTTTATTTAGAAAATTTAAATGATTAGTTATACCTCTCCTTTGTGGTAAAAATACTATCCTATCAGAGCCATATATAGGATAGAAGCCTGCTACATATAATACTTGTCTTTGTATTGAGTATGGTCAACATTTATAACCCTTTGAAGAAATCTGTCATATTTTCGAATCAAGTGCCAATTCCACGTAAACATTACTCTAATCCGGAGTAATAGCGAGTATCAAAAATGTTTCTCTCATACATTGGGAGAAAACACCAAAAATAATTATATAGCATAGTCACCAAATAATTGCTCCATGTTTTGCTAAAGTCTCTCAACTACTAAATCCAAAAGAGGTATGAGCTATGCAAAAGAAGAAGGGAGTATAAAAAAAATTAACAAGTGTCCGAAGAAATTAAAACAATAGATACTTAGATACTCGCCTCACTTGAAAAAAAAGAGAAAGAAAGATAGCTCATACTCTCTGAATAAGCTCAATTGTATAAAAGAGAGAGATTTATTTTCTCAAGGAGCAAGGTAGAATTAGGTTCCACCATATTTCACCAAATAAAGCTTGATTCGATTATATGGCTCATTTCTATGTGGATTCATTGTTTGATTTTACAATAAGTACAATGCAAGTATATTTTCACATTTTACCTACCTGAGATCCACATAAGCTTTTTAGAAGTAGGATAAAGAAGGCAATTTCATTAACGTCTTGATAAGGATACCAAAAATACCAGATATATCAGTGATTCGAGAGTACTACAAAAGGAGAAGGTAAAGCTAAGTTTATTTGCAAAATTACATGCCCTCCAATTGACTTAACTAAAGGAAGAGAGTGATATGTTTTTAGGCTATTCTGTTCTTCAACTACTCAAAGATTCATAGTAGACACTTTGAATTTCATAGTACATGCATGACTAGACTAGTTTTATATAATGCACTCTCAAGTTATGTTTTAAATGCTCCATTCTCTCTAAAAATCTTACATCTTAACACCAACCTTTTTCTCGGGACGAGCAAAAGACTAAGTGTGGGGGTAATTGTTGACACTTGTTATCGTCTAAATTTTATTATCAATTATCTCTGCATTAAACATGAATATCCAGTAGAATAGGGTTATTACTGATAATTTTCACAAGTTTTGGTGAATTGTATATTTTCCGGGGATTATTCCAGAAGAGCATAAAAGAGGGATTAAAGTGCATAAAAGACACGAAACTTGACCGCGAAGGAAACATCGTCACGAAGACCCTGGAATATTGTAGAACACACCCGAAGTAACCGGAGACCCGCACCTGACAAGGTGGGGCCGGCCGGCCCCAAGGGGGCCGGCCGGCGCCCCCCAGGTTTTCCACCCACCGCCTTCTAGAATCTTCCACCACTGTCTTTTAGGAGTCATCTGGGCCCTTGGTTAAGTCTGTTTGATCTAACGGCACGCGTGCATCCCACCGGGCTATAAATAGAGGGCCAGACCCCCTGGAGAAGAGCCAGATCAATAGATGAAGACCCTGAAGCATTAGATAGATATCCACTAGATCTAGGCTAGCAATCAAGAGAGAGATTAGAGAGATAGAGTAGATGAGTAGAGATTCGGAGGAGTCCTGGCTTGTTAGAGCTTCTTCGTAGCTGTATTCGTCTGGATTCAGCTCCCTCGCCCGGAGTTGCGTTGTGAGGTACTTTTGTATTCAACATCCTGATTCAAGTAAGCATTTGTTCTTATTCGTTCCAAGTTTACAACTCTATTTGAGTGCTTTGATCTTGGTAGCTCCTTGGTTGAAGTAGTAGTTTGTAGTGTAGACGTTGTGTCTGGGCTATAATTACTTGTGAATGTCCCCTGATTGGCCGGATAGTGGTAGTTCGCGTAGGTGACAGCTACGTTAATTCCTCTGTAGTCCACTTCCCGTTGATAGGATCGATAGGTGTATAAGTGTTTGGTAGGAGGGAACTCTTATTTCCGCTCTTATTCATTTCATTGCCCGATTAGAGCGATATTATTCAAAGTTTACCAGTTGTCAGATCTAGATAATCATTAGTTATCTTCTCATTCTTGATATTCTCTGTATTGATTGTGTTATCGGGTTAAGAGCCAATAGACTTAGTCAGTATCACCTACTGTTCCTCTGGGTTTGATATTAAAACCGGGATTGTCTGGTGAAACGTCCTCGATTTCCACGATGGGAAATCCACAGGCACGAATTGTAATTAAATAGATTGTGTTGAACAATCCATAAAAATTACCCAAATCTCAGTTGATACAAGGATCCATACAACGATTACATAACAGAGTTTACACAAATTATTTCATCTCCACACTGGCGGAATAGATCAAACAGAGAAGCTTGAAGATGTGAAAGCGATTCATCCTTCACAGCCAACTTGAGTGTAGCACGCGACCCTACTCTTCCCAGTCGTCTCCATCGAAGTTGTACTCTTTCTCGTCACCTGACAGCAAATTATCAGTACGATTTGTACTGGCCACGGAGTCCACCTATGATTGCATTAGTTTTGTGAAAAGTGGATGCAAGGCTGTACAAGCAGACCTATAGGCTGGGGTTTCCTATGAAAGTGTAATCAATATTTTAATAGTCAAGTTTTACCTCATTTATCTTCATCCATTTTTCCCAATCCATTTCATTCCCATCCCATACACCACATCTCACATACACACCCCTCACACTCATTCGGCAGGCCTAGCTCCCTCCCGAGCCTGTCTTGGCGGCACACTGCCGGAAAGCATCATCCAGGGGAAGAAAAGAACTTCCACTCACTACACTAGTAGAAGCTTCACAGGAAAGGTCCATAGCCGAGGAGTCGGCATATGTATCAATCGATCAACCATACTGTCGGTGCTAGTTTTAGCGGGGCCAACACCGGCTAGTAAATATGTGTTTTGCGGTTGAGGCTACGGATGGTGTGCAAGGTGGAACACAGGGATTATACTGGTTCAGGCCAAGCAAGTCCTACGTCCAGTGTAGCGGAGAGTCGTGCTGCCTTGCACCTGGGTGCTCGTAGTAGGGGGTTACAAGCTAGGCGAGAGAGGGAAGTGTTCCCAGGTCTCTTGTGAGTGTCTAAGTGTTTACAAGTCGTTTGCTGTGGGTGTGTAGGTGTGGTGAGAACTTAGAACTTAGAACTTAGAACTTATAGTCGTAAGGGAGAGGCAAGGGCAGCGCTTACAATGCTACGCCTGTTACAGCGACGAGTTGCTGTTCCCCGTTTGACTATGTTCAGCTACAGTCTTTTTTCCGCATCTCCGGGGTATGGCCGTCATGGTTCGCACGATCTTGGTGAGTTCCAAGGCGGGAACAGTCGTCAGATTACGTCAGGTCGTCAGCGACGGTCTTTTCTTCGCGTCTCCATGATATGGCCCTAGTGGTTCGCACGATCTTGGTGAGTTCCAAGGCGGCAACAGTCGTCGGATTACGGCGTGCCGTAGGGTCACACCTATCGGCTATCCTTCCGCACGATGTGACAAGAGGGTGAGTCGCCTCGGGGCGTTGTCTCCCGAGGCTCGGGACTCCTGAAGGCGTGATGGGATGGAGCAGGGGATATCTCCCCTGGTCATATTTCTGGCCTTTGAACAGCACTTCCCGAGGGTTAGGTGGGCCTGGATGGAAGGCGTGCTCGTCCTTTCGAGTGGACAGTGCAGTAGGCGCCTTTCCCGTTCTTGCGCAGCCCGTTGTCAGGCGCTCGGACTGTCGCAATCGGAGTTGATAGACCCCAGCGGAAAACGGGGCGGCGCACCGTAGACCATACCGTGGAGAGGACGGCCGTAGTGGGCCTATCAAATCCTCTGCCAGGGAAATCCTAACAGATGGTATGGCCATCAGGGGCGTGCGAAGCACAGTTGCGTCGAGAATGTCGCCTGACGGGATAGTGCCTGTAAAGTGGTCAGGGAGGTCTCTTGTGGTCCAAGATTGCTTTGCTGACATCACCAGTGCCTTGGATGCCTTTGTGAGATTGCGCTCGAGGGGGATGGGGAAGCTCGGGCGAATCGGAGAATGGGCCCCGAGGGCGCCGCTCTCCCGAGCTCTCCCGGGGAGGCTCGGGCGAATCGGAGATTTGGGCGCCGAGGGTGGCGCTCTCCCGAGCTCTCCCGGGGAGGCTCGGGCGAATCGGAGATTTGGGCGCCGAGGGTGCCGCTCTCCGAGCTCTCCCGGGGAGGCTCGGGCGAATCGGAGAATTGGCGCCGAGGGTGCTGCTCTCCCGAGGGTTGGCTGTCATTGGTGCAATGACGTCGTGGGCCTCTGTAGACGCGGCCTTGGTGGGCTTCGGGCGCGGCCTTCGTGGGCTTCCACTGGCCTTACTTGGGCCAGGCCATGTTGGGAATGAGCGTTTTTGCATCGAAGTTGGGTACCCCTATCTTTGGTACCCGACACATACACTCTGCAGAGGTTTCACTACTCACAAGATTAGTCATCATAGGTGTTGTGCAAACACCTAGGCAGAATTCCTGGTGCTTGCTTGCCTAGGTCGATGCCACTCTACCACTCAGCCCTGGGATAATCAGGTTTCGACACCATCATGCTGAGACTGGGAGACGCAGCACCGGGCCCAATCAATGGTACTGCGCATCTAGAACGGAACGGGAACCCATCAACCGTCTCCGCCCACCCTTATCACCTCTCAACCTAGCAGTAGTGGCACCGTCCTACCAAGTAGTCCAGCCGTTCCCCGCCCATCGAAGACGAGTGAGCAGTAAAGGATTCCCATGAACCTGAGACTAGTCCGTCCTAGGTTTGACCAAGCAGGCATCTTCACTTAGGGGATACTCTCCCCGTGCCATCACAGTACCTCCGTTCGCGGGCTCCAAACCACACAGGCCATCCAACCCGGAACCACCTCGTAAACCATTACCCGCCACAGGTAACTCTCGTAGGGATGCCCAGGTTGCACACCCGGCATGACTTGCCCCTCTGGCTCGTCTCATATCCCACTTGGTCGACTTCAACCCTCACCACGCACCAAGGACGCACGCAGCACGCTCTCCCATTAGTTAAGTTCGGGTTTATATAGACTGTTCCCGAATCAATCATATAATCACATCAGTAGCAAGTTATAGAAAAGAAATTATTGAATAGCAGCATCTATCCTATCAGCGGACAGCAAGGGGAAAGTTTACCAAGGCAGGGTAATCAATTATTCTAACATGCAACCTAGACAGTTATATCATATGATCATAAAGCAACGGCAAGAACGACATTAGCAATGCGTAATAGGTGCTAAGGATTTTGGTGGGACGTGGCACCTTTGTAGTCATCCCCTAGCTCCTGAAGGTACTCATGGTCGTCCTCCTCAGTCTGATCCTCCTCCGGCTCTGAAAACAGAATCAAAATAGTCGCGTTAGCGACTTCTATAGATCATTCAGAAAAACCATTAAAACTAGAAGATCCAAATGCACTCAAACATAGGCTCAGGTTGTAGAGCTCATTTTTCTGAGAATTTTGATATATGGTGCGCAATTTTTGGACATCGTATGAATAAGTTATGAATTTCCGAGTCTTAACCTATTTTCTGAAAAAGAAAAGGGCTAATTAACCGGGGGTGACACGTGTCAACACGGGATTGGTCGGCTACTGTTCACATTGACCAAGTCAACGGTCCGGCTGGCAATGGGTCTGCTGACGTCAGCATGACATCACTGCTGACGTCAGCGTTGACCGAGTCAACGGTGGACTGTCCGGTGGGGTCGGATGACGTCATCATGACGTCACTCTGATGACATGTGTTGGCGTCAGGGCAGGCCACGTGGCAGCACTGGAGTGCATCGGGCTCGGTCTACGGTGGGTTTGGTGCACGATGGACCGCGCGAGTGTTGGTCTATAGACCGCTGGCTTGGCTCATGGTGAACCGAGAGCACCGCTTTATTCCCCTCTGTGGTCTACGGTGGACCGGGTCCGTGGTAGTGGTGCTGCGGCGTGGGCATGCACCCTGCTGACGCCTGTGCCCACGTCAGCGCTCGCCAGGTGTTCGACGCGGGATCCCAAAGGTTCGCCATCTGAGGTGTGGCTCAGTGGTGGTCCGGCGAGCTCGTCGGTGGTCAGAGATGGCTTCTACAGTCGACTAGCGGACTTCCGGGTGATCGTGGGTCCAAAACGGGTCGGCTTGTGCTCTCGGCAGGGGTCCCCTGATGTCATGGTCGCCGGCGGCAGTGTCGTTGCGGGGCAAAGGCACCGGCGAGGTGTGGTAGGGTTCATGGATGGGTTGTTTCGATCCCTCGACCTCCGGTAAGAGGAATCCGGCTTCCAATTTGAGTTAACGGGGCTCCAAGGTGTCTTCTCGCGACCGGGTCGCTACTCCGGCGGTGGCGGACATCGGTGAGATGGCCGTGACCATAATTGGGCTTGGTTGAGCGCGGTTCCCTCGAATTGGCGTGGTCAGGAAGACATTCGAAGCAATAGTGATGACTAGAGTCAAGGCAAGGCTCTCGCCTCGGTAATGTTCCGCGGCGGTGCTTCGGCGAGGTCACGATCTACGCGATCTGGGCGATTTGTGCGGTCTCAGGCTCAACTATCTATGCAACTTGGTTTGCGGGATCACGGCGAACCTCCTCGGCTGCTACCCGCAGCGCGGGGTGTCTGGTTAAGCCCGGAACGGTCTTCGCCGCGGCGAAACGTGTTGATGGTGAGCACGTCTTCCTGCGAACACGTTGTGCTGTGTTCCAGGGCCAAAAGGGGTTTGATCTAGCAAACTAGGCTTGACCGAGGCGTCCGCGGAGCAGATGGTTGTGTTGATCGGTCGTGGCATGTAGCTAATGGCTTGCGCGCTCGGGAACGCAGTTGAGGAAGGATAGCGGTGCAGTGAAGAGTCGTAGCCGTGTCAGGTGTTCACAGTGCTGTGCAGACCCGCGACCGTGGTGCTGGCTCGTCTCCGGCTCCAGCTCCGGCGTACTCCGCGGCGGTAGCACCTCGACGTCTCCTTCTTCCCTCCCTTCTTCCTCTTCTCCCTCACTCTCGGTCTCGTGGTGTGGTATGGAGTAGCGCCACCAGTGGCGGCGGCAACGGAGTGAGACTAGGGCACCGAGAGGAGGTCCTTCTATAACGCCAAGCTCGTTTTGATCCATGGCGAGCGGTCAGGATCCGCCGTGCGGCATCCAAGGGTTGCGGTGAGCGCTAGGCTTGGGTTCCCGGGTGCTCGCGGGGGCTCCTTTGTTGTCTAGGCGACGGGGGACAAGCGGGGGACAAGCCAGGGGGACAGGCATGGCCGTGGTCATGCAAATCGCGTGACCCTGCCGGCCGTCGCATTGGAGAAGAAGAACAGGGGCGAGGAAGAGGGTGCGCTGACAGGCGGGGCCGGGATGGCAGCGGCTCTGTGGGGAGAAGGCAGCGCGCGCGCGCGTGTTTTGGGACGGCCCAGCTACGGGGACGGCGCGGGCGTGCGGGTGTCGACGGGGCGGGGCGGTCGGGCCAGGCCGAAGCGGCTAGCTGGCTGGGCCGAATGTTGGTTAAGGCCCGTTCCCCTTCTAAAATCCTTTTTCTTTTTCCTTTTCTATTTTTCATATACTCAAGGGTGCATATGCATATATGAATAGATACACAATGTGTTTAAATACAATCAAGAAATAAAGCACAAGTCCAAATATGCTATATGAGCTACAACACCTATTCTACCTTTTCTTAATAGATAGTCAAGTGGTGAGCATATTACTTTGCAAGAGATAATAATTCCCTACATGCATGCACATGCAATGGGTTTATTTTGGAAAAAAATTTGTTGGTTGGTATTTTTGTGTTGTGTGGATTTTAGGGTTGTTACAGTCCTCCCCCCTCATTAGGATCTTGACCTCGAGATTCAGAGATGACGTACCCATCGAAGAGATATGGAAACATGATCTGCAGGTCAGATTCTTTTTCCCAAGTTGCTTCTCGTTCTGTGTGATTGCTCCACTGTACCTTGCACATTGGAATGGTCTTGCTTCGAGTCTCCTTTGTGTCCCGTGCCAAAATCTTGATTGGATGTTCCTTGTATTCGAGCGTATCTTGCAAATCTAATGCATCCGTAGGAACTTGTTCCTCGGGTAATCTCAAACACTTTCGCAGTTGCGAGACATGGAACACAGGGTGTACCCCAGTTAGCTCCTCAGGCAGTTCTACCTTGTAAGCAAGTTTTCCAACCCGTTTGCAGATCCTGTATGGACCAACATACCTTGGGGCTAGCTTCCCTTTCACATGGAATCTGACGATGCCTCAGAGTGGGGATACCTTGAGGTAGATATAATCTCTAACTTCGAACTCAAGCTCTCTATGCCTTTTATCTGCATAGCTCTTTTGTCTGCTCTGTGCAATCCTCAGGTTCTCCCTAACTTGTGCAACACCTTCTTTCGCTTCCACTATCTTCGCGAGACCAAAGAACGATCTCTCACCCAGTTCCGACCGCATTAACGGGGTCCTGCAAGGTCTTCCATATAAGGCTTCGTAGGGTGACATCTTGATACTCGCTTGGTAGCTGTTGTTGTATGAAAACTCTACATGCGGTAAGCATTTTTCCCAACCTTCCCCATATCTCAATACGCAAGCACGTAACATGTCTTCGAGGATCTGGTTCACTCCTTCTGTTTGTCCATCTGTCTGCGGGTGGTAGGCTGTGCTGTAATCGAGCTTGGTCCCGATGGACTTGTGCAAGGATTTCCAGAATTGAGATACAAACTGTGAGCCTCGGTCAGATATAATACTCAAATGCGTCCCATGTAACTTCAGAATGTTTGCTATGTACAGATCTGCTAGCCTTTCCGCTCTATACTTCTTCTTGACCAGGATAAAGTGTGCGACTTTGGTCAGACGGTCAACTATTACCCAATTGGAGTCATACCCGTGCTTGGATCGAGGTAGTCCTATTATGAAATCCATAGACATGCACTCCCACTTCCATTCTGGTATAGCGATGGGTTGCAATAGTCCTGCGGGTCGCTGATGTTTAGCCTTGATTCTGTTACATGTGTCACATCGTGCCACATGCCCTGCAATGTCTGCCTTCATGTTTTCCCACCAGAAATGCTTCCTCAGATCGTGGTACATCTTAGCTGACCCTGGGTGAATACAGTACTTGGAGTCATGCCCTTCTGACAGGATCTCTTCCCGCAACCCCGAATCCGTCGGCACACAGATTCTGTCTTGTACCAAACTGTTCCCTGCTCATCCTCTCGATATTCGGGGCCTCTCCCCAGCTTCATTAGCCCCCGGATGTAATCTATCTCTGGACAGTTCTTCTGCGCTGCTCGAATCCGAGAGGTAAGATTGTACTCGATACGAAGTTCATTTAGCATACCATGAGAGACTACCTCGAGCTGGAACGCGTCGAACTCCTTCTTGAGCTCGGGCGGCATAGACTCGGTGATAAGGGTATGGCAGTAGCTCTTACGGCTAAGAGCATCCGCAACTACATTTGCTTTCCCCGGGTGGTAGCGAATCTCCAGGTCATAATCCTTGATGAGTTCCAACCATCTGCGCTGTCTCATGTTCAAATCCTCTTGAGTGAAGAAGTGCTTCAGGCTCTTGTGATCAGTGTAGATATCACACTTGTTGCTTATTAGATAGTGCCTCTAGATCTTGAGTGCATGTACCACGGCTGCAAGTTCCAGGTCATGAGTCAGGTATCTCTATTCACGTTCTTTCAACTGTCTCGAGGCATATGCTATCACCCTTCCTTCTTGCATTAGTACGCAGCCCAAACCTTGCCGAGAGGCGTCACAATATACCACAAAGTCTTTGTGGATATCAGGTAGGGCCAATACGGGGGTAGTGGTGAGTTTCTGCTTCAAAGTATGAAAACTCTTCTCGCACTCAGGAGTCCATACAAACTCATTGGCTTTCTTTAACAGATTAGTCATGGGTCGTGCGATCCTAGAGAAATTCTCGATGAATCTGCGATAATAACCAGCAAGTCCCAGGAAGCTTCTAATCTTTGTCACATTGTGGGGTTGTTCCCACTCTTTCACAGCTTCAATTTTGGCTGGGTCTATTGCAACTCCTGCGGCTGACAGCACGTGGCCTAGGAAAGCAACTTCCTCTAACCAAAACTCGCATTTGCTGAACTTGGCGTACAGCAGATGGTGAGATAACCTCTCCAACACAGTCCTAAGATGTAGCTCGTGCTCCTCTTTAGTAGCTGAGTAAATCAGTATGTCATCAATAAATACCACCACAAACTTGTCCAGCTCACTCATGAAAACCTTGTTCATCATGTTCATGAAATAGGCTGGGGCGTTAGTAAGTCCGAATGAGACTACTGTGCATTCGTACTATCCATATCTGGTGACAAACGCAGTCTTCGGAATATCCTCTTCCCTGATCTTCATCTGATGGTATCCTGATCGGAGGTCAATCTTCGAAAAGTACTTGGCATTGCGTAATTGATCCAACAGGTCATCAATGCGGGGCAGCGGGTTCTTATTCTTGATCGTGACTGCATTCAAGTTCCAATAATCAATGCACATCCTCATCGAGCCATCCTTCTTCTTTACAAACAAGATGGGAGATCCCCAGGGTGAGGCACTTGGCCTGATATAGCCCTTCTCCAACAGTTCCCCAAGCTGCTTTTTAAGTTCCCTCAACTCATCTGCTGACATCCGATACGGTCTCTTGGCAATTGGTGCAGTCCCTGGCATCAGGTTGATAACATATTCTACATCCCTGTCTGGTGGCATGCTTGGCAATTCTTCTGGAAATATATCAGCGTAATCCCTGACCACAGGTACATCATCCACTGTCAAAGCCTTCTTGTCTCCTTTAGTCTCTAGGGCACATAGGAGGGCTTGGATTCTTTCGGTTTGGGGAATACATCGGATAGCTTGTCCAGAGGGATGGGTTACTTGGACATATCTGGGTGAACAGGATATCACTCCACGGTGTTTGGTTAGCCAATCCATACCTAGGACGATATCTAAGCTGTTGGAGGGTAGTAAAGTGAGGTCGGCTTGGAAGTTTAGACCTTTGACACTCCCTTACATATGTGGATGCTCCTGAAGGTTCCTAAGGGTGAGCTGGTTAGGATTGGGTTTGCTCTAGGGGTTATAGGTACGCTGTGCTTATGTGCATATGCAGATGAGATGTAAGAACAAGTAGCCCCTGAATCAAACAGAACTGTAGACTTGTTACCATGTACCAAAAACATACCGTATACTGCATCTGGGGCAGCCTCTGCTTCCTCGGCGGTCATGTGGTTCAGACGTCCACGGGCAGCGGATCCCCGGTTCAGCGTGCTTTGTGCAGCAGCTGGTGCGCGGTTGAGGTCGGGGCACATAGCCACTCTGTGTCCGGGCTTCCCGCACCCAAAGCAAGTGAAGGGCACATTGCCTGCTGAGGTTGTCGCAGGAGCCTTCCAGTTGCTTACTCTTGGCGTGTTGGTAGCTGGGGCGGGCGTGTTCTGCACAGTCTGAGCCGGCGCAGGGTAGGTCTGAGCGGGGTGGCGGCAGTTGTTGTTGTAGGTTCCACCACCACGGCTCGTACCTGAGGGAGGTCCCTGGCGAGTCCGGAAGGACGGAGGAGCACCCATTCGCTGTCTCTAGGGTCGAGCAGTGCGAGCGGGTCCCTCGGAGCGGCCCTTCTTCCCCTTGTTCTGGGCCTCGAACTCCAGGCGTGCTTCCATGCGATCCTTCTCGATCTCAATGCAGCGATCAATCAGCTCACGAAGGGTGTAGCTCTTGTTGCCTGACAGCGCCAACCTGATCTTGGTCTATAGCCCCTTTCTGTAGTAGTACATCTTCTCCTTCTCGGAACTCACGCAAGACACAGGTGCGTAGCGGAGTAGGCAGTTGAAGCGGGTGGTGTACTCGTGGATCCAGTCAGCTCCCTGGGAGATGTTGCAGAACTCATTCTCCTCGGCCTCCATAACTCCCTCAGGGATGTGGTGATCGCGGAAAGCCTCAGTGAACTCCTCCCAGTCAATGCGGGCCGGGTCCTCGTGAGCGCTGGTGAAGTTGTCCCACCAGGCCCGTGCGGCACATGTCAGCTGGTGACTCGCAATCCCAACACACTCCTCATCAGTGCAAGTGGTCAGGTCCAGCTTCTTTTCCATCTCCTTGAGCCAGTCATCGGCAGCGAGGGGATCGCTGTCAGTCCCATCGAAGGTGGGTGGCCTCAGCTTCAGGAATCCCTCCAGTTTCCCTTGGAAGTCATTCTGGGGTGGCCCATGGTGCCTGTTCATCCCCGTAGCGATGGCATTCAACAGCTGGGTCTGCTGAGCCATCACTTCCGCCAATGTCGGTGGCGGCGGCGGTGGCAGTGGCGGAGGTGACGGAGGCACATTCTCGCCTTGTGGTGGCGGGTCGTTCATCGGCGGTGCATCCTCTGCTCGGCATAGCTCTTCCTCTAGGTTGATTCCAGCACGTCTCCCAGCTGGGCGTCCACGGCCGCGACCACGCCCGCGTCCCGGCGCAGGTGCGGGAAAGGGCTGGCGGTTCTCCAAACGAGCAGAACGTCTCATCGACATCTGAAAATATTTGGCATGTGCTCAGTGCGGTGATAGATAATTTATTCAAGTAAGGATTAGGTGATTTACAGCGATTTAAATATATTAAAAACATTCCTCATTCTATCCTGCACTCAACCAAAGAAGCATGAAGAACCATAAAATGCATTAAGATCCAAATATCACTCATCAAATAGGTAATTATTACATAACAAGAGGTCCCTAGCAACTATGAAGACCGTACAACATGCAGGTAGCAAAAGAAGAGATAGTACTACTACTAGCCATGGTGATACTGATCATAGGGCCTCGCATGGTCCAACAAGCTACTACTACATGAGGTGGAGTATGGCTGAGGGAATACGGCTGTCCTCCGCCTCGATCTCGTCGTTGGTCATGTGCAAACGGTTGACGTAGGAGAGAGCCTCTGCTAACTCTGGGGTGGGTCCGATTTGTTGCAGTCCCTGGGATGGGCAAGCCCCCATGTTGAGTGTAGTAGGTGGTATGCTAAAGTCTCCATCTCTGGGCTTCGTATGGTCTGCAGGTGGTAGTTGACTCTGCACCCTCCGAACCTCAATGACCCTCTTGGCATCGGATAGCTTCCAAGCCCTCATGATCCTTCGCACCTTGTCCTTTAGGAACTCCACCATCTTCACACGGTCAATTAGGTGCCCCTGGTTGCGGACGGAAATCTCCTCAGCCTCCCCTAACTCCTTCTCTAACTCCTTGATCCTTGATCGTAACTTGAGCATCTCAAATCCTCTGTCTCTTCCATTCTGCTCCTTCTCAGCAAGTGCCCTGTTCTTGTCATCGAACTCCCTCTGCAGTCTTAGCACCTTGCAACCCAGGTAATGGTTGCGAATCCCGAAATCTCCGACCTTGTCCCGCAGATCGGTGATCTCCACTCGGTGCTTCTCGTCCCTGCGTTGTATTTCCTGCTGCAAGCCGGTGACTGCCTTACTCAAACCCTCCAGTGTCTGAGTCCCACTCAGCAGGCTGTCCTATGCCTCTGCCAAATGGGCTCGGTCATGCTGCCTCCTCTGCTCCAATGAGCTAATATACCTGTCCTGCTCCATGAGGTGATGTGCTGCAGTGCGAAGGCAAGGGTCGGTCTCGGCCAGAGTGATCTGGCTGGTGTACAGAACTCTCTGGTAAGGGTTGGGGTGTAACTCCAGGTCCTGAGGTAGCAGACAAAAGTGGGTCCCTCTGAGGTACTCGTAGGCTGTGTAAACCACTGTGCGCAGTACCTTGCGGGAGACCGACTGCACTTCATCCTCAACAGTCTCTCCAGCAGTGTAGTCTGTGAATACCGACAGCTCTGGAAAAGTCAGACTGACTGGGGTCTCTACCCTGGTGGTAACAGGTCCCTCAAAGCTCTCATCTACGTTGATCTTCCCTCTGTAGAAGTACTGGATCTGGTCAGCCCGGGCTCCAACCTCCTCGAGCACCTATCGTAGGACCAGGGCAAATCCGTCGTAGTTCCTCCCGCGGATTGGGACCTCGATGGCGCCGTCGCGCAGCGGTCCAAGTGGTGGGTGTCCAAGGCTGGTCATCTGCAATTTTTCAAGAAACGAGTTAGCAGGTCTGAGTATTAGATAAGCCATTGCATTAAAAAATAAATGCAAGGTCGGTAATATAACCAAAAGAGAGTCTGGTTCTCTATTCTAGTGTCCATTTTCTACGGGACTCATCCTACAGTCAAGTATGGCTCTGATACCAACTGAAACGTCCTCAATTTCCACAATGAGAAATCCACAGGCACGAATTGTAATTAAATAGATTGTGTTGAACAATCCATTAAAATTACCCAAATCTCAGTTGATACCAGGATCCATACAACGATTACATAACAGAGTTTACACAAATTATTTCACCGCCACACTAGCAGAATAGATCAAACAGAGAAGCTTGAAGATACGGAAGCGATTCATCCTTCACAGCCAACTTGAGTGTAGCACGCGACCCTACTCTTCCCAGTCGTCTCCATCGAAGTCGTACTCTTTCTCGTCACCTAACAGCAAATCATCAGTATGATTTGTACTGGCCACGAAGCCCACCTATGATTGCATTAGCTTTGTGGAAAGTCGATGCAACGCTATACAAGTAGACCTATAGGCTGGGTTTTCCTATGCAAGTGTAATCGATATTTTAATAGTCAAGTTTTACCTCATTTATCTTCATCCATTTTCCCAATCCATTTCATTCCCATCCCATACACCACATCTCACATACACACCCCTCGCACTCATTTGGCAAGCCCAGCTCCCTTCCGGACCTGTCTTAGCGGCACACTGCCGGAAAGCATCATCCAGGGGGAGAAAAGAACTTTCACTCACTACACTAGTAGAAGCTTCACAGGAAAGGTCCATAGCTAACGAGTCAGCATATGTATCGATCGATGAATCATACACTCTGCAGAGGTTTCACTACTCACAAGATTAGCCATCATAGGTGTTGCGCAAACACCTAGACAGAATTCTGGGTGCTTCCTTGCCTAGGTTGATGCCACTCTACCACTCAGCCCTGGGATAATCAGGTTTCGACACCATTATGCTGAGACTGGGAGACGCAGTACCGGGCCCAATCAATGGTACTGCGCATCTAGAACGGAACGGGAACCCATCAACCGTCTCTATCCACCCTTATCACCTCTCAAGCTAGCAGTAGTGGCACCGTCCTACAAAGTAGTCCAGCCGTTCCCCGCCCATCGAAGACGAGTCAGCAGTAAAGGATTCCCATGAACCTGAAACTAGTCCGTCCTAGGTTTGACCAAGCAGGCATCTTCACTTAGGGGATACTCTCCCCATGCCATCACAGCACCTCCGTTCGCGGGCTCCAAACCACACAGGCCATCCAACCCGGAACCACCTCGTAAACCATTACCCGCCACAGGTAACTCACGTAGGGATGCCCAGGTTGCACCCCCGGCATGACTTGCCCCTCTGGCTCATCTCATATCCCACTTGGTCGACTTCAACCCTCACCACGCACCCAGGACGCACGCAGCACGCTCTCCCATTAGTTATGTTCGAGTTTATATAGACAGCTCCTGAATCAATCATATAATCACATCAGTAGCAAGTAGTATAAAAGAAATTATTGAATAGCAGCATCTATCCTATCAGTGGATAGCAAGGTGAAAGTTTACCAAGGCAGGGTAATCAATTATTCTAACATGCAACCTAGACAGTTATATCATATGATCATAAAGCAACGGCAAGAACAATATTAGCAATGCGTAATAGGTGCTAAGGATTTTGGTGGGATGTGGCACCTTCGTAGTCGTCCCCTAGCTCCTAAAGGTACTCGTGGTCGTCCTCCTCAATCTGATCCTCCTCTGGCTCTGAAAACGGAATCGAAATAGTCACGTTAGCGACTCCTATAGATCATTCAGAAAAACCAGCAAAATTAGAAGATCCAATTTCACTCAAACATAGGCTCAGGTTGTAAAGCTCATTTTTCTGAGAAGTTTGATATAATGTGTGCAATTTTTGGACATCGTATGAATAAGTTATGAATTTCTGAAGGTTAACCTATTTTCTAAAAAAGAAAAAGGGCTAATTAACCCGGGGGTGACACATGTCAACACGGGATTGGTCGGCAACTGTTCATGTTGACCAAGTCCACGGTCCAGCTGGCAATGGGTCTGCTGACGTCAGCATGACATCACTGCTGACGTCAGCGTTGACCGAGTCAACGGTGGACTGTCCGGTGGGGTCGGATGACGTCATCATGACGTCACTCTGATGACATGTGTTGGCGTCAGGGCACGCCACGTGGCAGCACTGGAGTGCATCGGGCTCGGTCTACGGTGGGTTTGGTGCACGATGGACCGCGCGAGTGTTGGTCTATAGACCGCTGGCTTGGCTCATGGTGAACCGAGAGCACCGCTTTATTCCCCTCTGTGGTCTACGGTGGACCGGGTCCATGGTAGTGGTGCTGCGGCGTGGGCGTGCACCCTGCTGACGCCTGTGCCCACGTCAGTGCTCGCCAGGTGTTCGACGCGGGATCCCAAAGGTTCGCCGTCTGAGGTGTGGCTCGGTGGTGGTCCGGCGAGCTCGTCGGTGGTCGGAGATGGCTTCTACAGTCGACTAGCGGACTTCCGGGTGATCGTGGGTCCAAAACGGGTCGGCTTGTGCTCTCGGCAGGGGTCCCCTGATGTCATGGTCGCCGGCGGCAGTGTCGTTGCGGGGCAAAGGCACCGGCGAGGTGTGGTAGGGTTCATGGATGGGTTGTTTCGATCCCTCGACCTCCGGTAAGAGGAATCCGGCTTCCAATTTGAGTTAACGGGGCTCCAAGGTGTCTTCTCGCGACCGGGTCGCTACTCCGGCGGTGGCGGACATCGGTGAGATGGCCGTGACCATAATTGGGCTCGGTTGAGCGCGGTTCCCTCGAATTGGCGTGGTCAGGAAGACATTCGAAGCAATAGTGATGATTAGAGTCATGGCAAGGCTCTCGCCTCGGTAATGTCCCGCGGCGGTGCTCCGGCGCTGTCACGGTGTACGCGACCTGGGCGATTTGTGTGGTCTCGGGCTCAACTATCTATGCGGCTTTGTTTGCGGGATCACGACGAACCTCCTCGGCTCCTACCCGCAGCGCGGGGTGACTGGTTAAGCCCGGAACGGTCTTCGCCGCGGCAAAACGTGTCGATGGTGAGCACGTCTTCCCGTGAACACGTTGTGCTGTGTTCCGGGGCCAAAAGGGGTTTGATCTAGCGAACTAGGCTTGACCGAGGTGTCCGCGGAGCCGATGGTTGTGATGATCGGTCATGGCATGTAGCTAATGGCTTGCGCGCTCAGGAACGCCGTCGAGGCAGCGGCGCTCCGAACGGACGCGACGGTGGTGCCTATCGGAGGTGTCCAACGTCCGTATTCGATGCCCAGTTGGCTTGGCCGGTCTCGTGCGTGCGTTGTGCAAGTGTTTCCCCCGAGCTGGTGGAGGCTCGTGCCTGTGCGTCCCGGAGGCGGAACGCCATGGTGAGTGCATGGGCAAGGTTGGAAAAGGGGCACGGGCGGCTCACCGCGGTGTCGAAGGAGGAAGGATAGCGGTGCAGTGAAGAGTCGTAGCCGTGTCAGGTGTTCACAGTGCTGTGCAGACCCGCGACCGTGGTGCTGGCTCGTCTCCGGCTCCGGCTCCAGCGTACTCTGCGGCGGCAGCACCTCAGCGTCTCCTTCTTTCCTCCCTTCTTCCTCTTCTCCCTCACTCTCGGTCTTGTGGTGTGGTATGGAGTAGTGCCACCAGCGGCGGCGGCGATGGAGTGAGGCTTGGGCATAGAGAGGAGGTCCTTATATAATGCCAGCCTCGTTTTGATCCATGGCGAGCGGTCGGGATCCACCGTGCGGCATCCAAGGGTTGTGGTGAGCGCTAGGCTAGGGTTCCCGGGTGCTCGCGGGGGCTCCTTTGTCATCTAGGCGATGGGGGATAAGCGGGGGACAAGCCAGGGGGACAAGCAGGGCCGTGGTCATGCAAATCGCGTGACCCTGCCGGCCGTCGCCTTGGAGAAGAAGAACAGGGGCGAGGAAGAGGGTGCGCTGACAGGCGGGGCCGGGATGGCAGTGGCTCGGTGGGGAGAAGGCAGCGCACGCGCGAGTGTTTTGGGCCGGCCTAGCTATGGGGACGGCGCGGGCGTGCGGGTGTCGATGGGGCGGTGCGGTCGGGCCAGGCCGAAGCGGCTAGCTGGCTGGGCCGAAGGTTGGTTAAGGCCCATTCCCCTTCTAAAATCCTTTTTCTTTTTCCTTTTCTGTTTTTCATATACTCAAGGGTGCATATGCATATATGAATAGATACACAATGTGTTTAAATACAATCAAGAAATAAAGGACAAGTCCAAATATGCTATATGAGCTACAACACCTATTTTACCTTTTCTTATTAGCTAGACAAGTGGTGAGCATATTACTTTGCAAGAGATAATAATTCCCTACATGCATGCACATGAAATGGGTTTATTTTGGAAAAAATTTTGTTGGTTGGTGTTTTTGTGTTGTGTGGATTTTAGGGTTGTTACATCTGGTGAAGTGCTACATTGGTATTTTATCTGTGTGCTTGCGGATACATTGATAATAATAATATTTAATAGAGTGCAGTTAATTTATACCAACAAAGCTCACATTGGACATGAGTATGATTCAACCGTGGACAGCTCAAGTGAAGAGGAGAGAAAAGTTGCAATCATTGCCATTCATGCACCCTCCTCTACACCAAGGCTCTTCAATAACATGTCCGATGATGATGATGATGAGCACTCCACTCACCTTTGTCTCATGGCAAAGGGTGAGAAGGTACGAAACAAATCCAAGTCCAAAACTGCCTCTCCTAGTGACATCTCTAGTAGTGATACAAGTGATTGCTCTAGTGATGATGAATCTAGTGATGAAGAAATTCATAAACTAACTAAGAACTTGGATAGCAAAACCAAATTGTTCATTGCTAGGCTAATGAAAGAATTAGAGAGCACACAAGCTGAGGTAGCATCTAGAGAAAAGACTCTTATCAAATAAGAAGATCTCTATATTGCTAGTAAGGAAGCTCTTGCTTTAAAGAGTAGAGAGGTGGATTCTTTACAAGAGGCCTTGACCAAAGAGCAAAAAGCCCATACTGTCACTAAAAAGATCAATGTTGATCTAAACCAAAGATATAACAGCTTGTTCTCTAAGCATAATGAACTTAAAGAGCAACATGAACTTCTTGTTGATAGTAACTCACAACTCATCAAAAGCAAAAGTGCATCTAGCTCTTCCACTAGTCAAACATGTGAACAATGTACCAAAGTTGATTTGAATGCTTATGCCACTAACCTTGCCAATCTTGAAACAATGAAGAAGGATGTAGCAAGGGTCAATGTCTTAGCTGCTGGTAAGTGCATGAATGTTCAGGTGCAAAACAGCAAGGGCAAGGTTAGAGAGCAACCAAAGGTGCAATACAAGGATGGGAGGCATCCTCACATCAAAAGTGGCTTAGGCTATGTTGCTGGGGGTAAAACCAATGGAAGGCACATCATAAATGGAGTGGAGTTTGTCAGGTTTGAGAAAAAGGCTCAGATTGGTATAGCTAGGCCTGCACAGACCGCGGCAGTGCCGCGCTCTAGGGCAGCAGTGCCAGGCCTAGAGCGGCAGTGCTGCGCCCCAAGAAAGGGAAGGCCACCAACCTAAAGCCTGATCATTCCAAGGCACAGATCTAGAGGGTGCCTCAGTAGAAACAGGTTTTCCAGAAGCCACAGGAATCAATATGGCTGACAAAAACAAGTTTGTGCATCAACCAAAACCAAGTGTCACCCGTGAGAGTTTGAAATCTTGCTATGTGTTGAAGTGCAACAACCGTGGTAAAGTTGTTGCTAAGATTGTTGGTCAAGAGGCTAGCAAGCTTGTAGGAAGGGCAATTTGGGTTCCTAAGATACTTGTGACTAACATGCAAGGCCCCAATGCTATTTGGGGACTTAAATCGAGGAACTAATTGTTTTGCAGGCATACTCCTCAGGTGGATCAAGTTGGGTGCTTGATAGCGGATGTACAAATCATATGACCGGATAAAAGAGTATGTTCAGCGCATACTCCTCTATTCAGAATCCAAGTGAAAACATAGTCTTTGGAGATAACTCGAAATGGGGAGTAATCGGTCTTGGTAAAATTGCTATAACTCATGAATGTCACACCCAATTTTAAGGATAAAATGGGATGCATAATCTTATGTGCGCCCAGAGATCAGTCACACACATAAGCCAACAAATTGCATAAATTGTATCGTAACCAATGTTTAATACATAGCGAATAATATCAAAGTCATTACACAGCGGAAAATAAAGATAACTCTCGCGATAGCTCCATAGCACAGGGACGTCGACTGGTGAAGCACAAGTCTAGTAGTCCTCTGGGTAGTCCTCATCACTGTCACCATCTGTTACCCATCCGGGATTTTTAACCAAATAATAAAAAAAAATAAACAAGCGTAAGTACATGTCGTATTTAACAAGACTAGCATGGGTTCATGAGGCTCAAAAGGTTGACACGGGTTTAATAGCTGTTTGCTTTTAATTAATCACCTTTTATGCAATTGAATAGCAACAAGTTAATAAGCCCATTCTCATGATCATAGTAAACATAATTAATGAGTAGCAATAAATAGACTAGCAACAAGTAAACATCACCCCGAAAGATAACTACTCCGTGAGTTTTCCGGGCCACTCGTGACCGTGAGCGCGGCTAGTATACCAGTTTTACACTCTGCAGAGGTTGTGCACTTTCACTATGAGCCGTGATTCCCATTTGCTCGGGTTAATTACTCCCATAACACTACCAAGGTGAGAGAGCAGGGTTTCACTATGAAGTCTTTCAAAATACTTCGTCTAACAAGTTAGGGCCGCTAGGGACCCGGCAAGCAGATGTAGAGCCCCCCTTCTTCGTGGCACAAGGCCACGCAGGTTATACACACTCGGACAGGAGCCGCACTATACCCGAGTCGTCAGGCCCCATCACGCCTTTCGGTAACCTCTAACAAGCTAGAAAAAGGACCTATACTTGACTAAAACCAGAGCCATGTAGCCCTCATAGTTGCACTGTAAGTCCCAGCTTTTGCTGACAGATCATTACCAAGGGGGAAGGATATGGAGCATCACAAAACTATGCCCCAATCCCCTAGTTCCATGTTGCTAAAAAGGCATCTTTTAATCCTTATTGCATATTCAATTAATCAGTTTACATGATCATGATATCAATAACGCACTAGCATCAATTACCATATGCATAATCCCATAGGTTGCAAGGAACAGGATAACAAAACTAGGAAGTAACTATGGTTAACAAGGAAGACACATGCAAATGCAATTATTTATTTGGTGAATAGGACAACAAGGATGATCCATACTAATACTTGCCTTGATCAGCAAATTCCTGGTGATCCGGGTTGTCGAAGTACTGATCTTGATCACCCACGTAAGGCTCACCGTCTATACTCGATCCATCATAACAACACACACGCATACAGGGGCAATCATGCATACAAAAAAGAGTTTTCATTAGAACAGTACACCAACAGAGAAAAAATAAATTAAAAAGGTTATAAAACAAATCTACACGTCGCTACGATCACATCGATATAAAGTTTGCGCAAATCGGATTTAAAACGAGGAAGATATGAATTTTACAAGATTTATAATAGAATAATAATAGATTAAATATAATCTCAAATTTTAAAAGTTGAAAATATATGAAACAGTGGTACCATCAGATAGATGATGAAATTACGAATCTAACGCAATTTGAATTGTTCAAATCGGATCTAAAACAAGTAAATTATGATCAAATGAAGTTTAGTGGCAAATCTGTAAATAATAGAAAACACATTTTCTAAATACCGGGAGAAAATACGTTTTCTAAATTGGAAAGCGCAACTCACAGAATACGCTAAGGGATCGCGGGTTTAGCATTAAAAACTGCAGGGGTTATTCGCAAAAACGCCGGCCGAATCGGTATGGGCTGCTCTCGGCCGTCCGATTCAAAATCGGCGGATCAGATTAAAAGAGAGGAAGGGTAGCGGTGCTCCCGGCCGGAGCAGAGCCGACCGCGGCGGCGCCATGGCCGGAGGGTGGCCGGAGACGGCATTTTCGGGGCTTGGAAGCTCGGTTCACCTCGGGATCTGGTCGGGGAGCAAGAGAAGCTCAAGCTAAACCTATCTATGGTTTCGGTTGCCACAGAGGTAGCTCGGAGAGGATGCGGCGAGCTCGATGGCGGAACTATGGCGGCGACGAAGCTTGGCATCATGGCTACAGTGCACAAAACCGAGGGAGAAGGGGTCGGGAAGATCCCTGACCTTGCTGCGAAGCTTGGAGGGCAACCAATTTTGACGGAGAGACTTCTCGTTGGCGAAATCGACGGCGACGGCGGAGCTCGGGGCGGCGGCGGTTCTGTGGCTGCGGCAAGGGCACGATTGGAGGCGGCGGCTTGCTCGGGAACTTGTGGGGAGGGACGGCAGAGCTCGGCCGACCTATATAGGGGCGCGAGGGAGGCGTAGGAGATCCGGACTCGGGAGAGAGAGGGCGAGTGTGCGAGCTCACCTAGGACGGTTTGGAGGGCCGAAATCGACTCGGGGGTGGCTCTCCACGTGCTCCGGCGGGCGGTGATCTCCTACAACGTCGGCGAGGGTGCATTAGTGCACAATTCAAGCGGAAAAAGGGTCGGGCTACCTCGGGAGATCACGCAAATGCTCAGTAAGGGGCTTACGACGAGGATTAAAACCCAAGGACGACGAATTGGTTGCGGCGGCGGAAAGCTTCGAGCGGCGGCGGCTCTGTTCGCGCGAGGGCAGGAAGAGGCAATGCTGCTAGGGCTGGATGGCGGCAAATAGGGGCCCGCCTGGACTTATATAGTCCCGAGGCGATGGGGATAGGGGAGTTGAGTTCGCCTCGGATATAGGAGATCGAATCGAGGGCGGCGAGCGACGAACTCGCTCTGTTCGTTCTCGCGTCGGTCTCCCTTGAGCAGCAGGAGGGGATGGAGGTGAGGCGCTGACGCGTGGGTCCCACGAGACAGCGAGACCGGGCGCTGGGGTCGAGCCATCAGCTCCAGAGAGAAGCCCCCGTGCGCGTGCGTTCGGCCGCGGCGTTGCTCTCTGCTTTGGGCGCCCAGGGGAGAAGAAAGGAAGGAGGAGAAGAGGGACTGACGCGTGGGCCCGGCTTGCAGCCGCAGAGAGGAGAGGGCCACTGCGCTGCTGCGGCTGGCCTGTTGGCTAGCTAGGCCTCGGCCCAAGACAGAGAGGAAGCGGGCAGCAGGCCGAGAGGAGGACTGGGCCCTCGGGCCAAAATCAGAGAGGGAAGGTTTTCCTATTTCCCTTTTCTATTTTCTAAATACATTTTCAAAAGGATTTTCAATTTGGGATTTTGAATAATTGTTTTTGAACATTTGAAGAATTCAAATAAACTCCAAACAGTACAAAGAAGAAATGCTCCAGCATGAATGCATCATACATGTGTATGGCCTAACATTAATTTTATTTCTCAATAAATATTAATTTCCCTATATTGGAATGATCAACTAATTGCATAATTAAATAAATTTCCACTATTTAAAAGAATGCAATTTTTCGGGTGTTACAATGAACATTCAATTACTAATGTTTTACATGTTGATTCTTAAGTTACAACTTGTTGTCCATATCACAATTGTGTGAGATGGGCTACAATTGTTTCTTTACGGATAAGGGTGTGGAAGTCACTAGAAGGAAGGATTCCTCTATTGCTTTTACGGGTCGTTTGAAAGGGAAGCTTTACCTAGTTGACTTCAATAAAAGTAAAGCCAACCTTGAGACTTGTTTAGTGGCAAAATCTAGCATGGGCTGGTTATGGCATTGCCGGCTAGCTCATGTTGGGATGAGGAATTTGGCCAAACTTTTAAAAGACAACCACATCCTTGGACTAACGAATGTTCACTTTGAGAAAGATAGGATATGCAGCGCTTGCTATGCCGGAAAGCAAGTAGGAGCACCACACCCACCAAAGAGCATCATGACCACCGCCAAGCCATTAGAATTGATTCACATGGATCTCTTTGGACCGGTGGCTTACTTAAGCATTGGGGGTAACAAATATGGACTTGTTATTGTTGATGATTATTCCCGCTTCACTTGGGTATTTTTCTTGTATGATAAGTGCCAGGTACTAGACAAGGTGAAAACCTTCATTAGAAGGGCAGAAAAGGAATTCGAGCTTCCCATCAAGAATGTGAGAAGTGATAATGGGACCGAGTTTCGAAACACCCAAGTTGATAGCTTTCTTGATGAAGAGGGAATCAAGCATGAATTTTCAGTTCCACACACCCCTCAACAAAATGGTGTAGTAGAGAGGAAGAACCGGACTCTCATTGACATGGCAAGAACAATGCTTGATGAGTACAAGACGCTGGATCTCTTTTGGAGTGATGCCGTCAACATCGCTTACCATGCAATCAACCGTCTCTACCTACACAAGAAGCTGAAGAAAACCTCATATGAGCTGCTCACCGGTAACAAGCCAAAGGTGTCTTACTTTAGAGTCTTTGGGTGCAAGTGTTTCATACTTAACAAAAGACCCAAAAACTCTATGTTTGCACGTAAAGTTGATGAGGGTTTCTTACTTGGTTATCGATCAAATGAGCATGCTTATCGTGTCTTCAACAAGACCACCGGTCGTGTTGAAGTAGCGGTAGACGTGACATTTGATGAACCTAACGGCTCTGAAGTAGAGCAAATTGATCAAAGTGTTGTAGAAAAGGAGGATCCATCTTGTGAAGCAATCAAGCAAGTAGCAATTGGTGATATAAGACCACAAGAAGACAAGGCTACAGAGGTGGAAAAGCCTCAGGAAGAAGCCACTGCAGAGCCTGCTGCTGAAAGGAGCCCGGCAGTGCCGCTCCCCGAGCCAGCAGAGGCACCATCTCCTGCAGTAGCCCAGAAGACACCACTTTCAAGGGATGATCAAGCACCTATTCTTGAAGTAGATGAAGATGATTGGGCAGAAGAAGAACAAAAATCCATTGATCATCCAAGGCTACGTCAAACCATTCAACGGGACCATCCCGTTGACAACATTCTTGGGAGTCTTCGAAGGAGGTAACTATTAGTCTACATTTGGCAAATTTTTGTCAATTTTACTCTTTTGTCTCCTCTTTGGAAACTTTCAAGGTATAAGAAACACTTGGTGATCCGGATTGGGTGTTGGCTATGCAAGAAGAGTTGAACAACTTCGAGAGAAATCAAGTATGGACTCTAGTTGAAAGACCTAACACCAACATCATCGGCACCAAGTGGGTTTTCAGAAATAAGCAAGATGAAGATAGAATGGTGACAAGGAACAAGGCAAGATTGGTGGCTCAACGATTCACTCAAGTAGAGGGCTTCGACTTTGAAGAAACATATGCACCGGTAGCAGGACTTGAAGCAATCCGAATACTTCTAGCCTATGCTGCCCATCACAACTTCAAGTTATATCAAATGGATGTGAAGAGTGCATTTCTCAATGACCCAATACAAGAGTTGGTATATGTGGAGCAGCAACCAGGTTTTTGAAGATCCCAAGTTCCCAAACCATGTCTACAAACTCCAAAAGGCGCTCTATGGGCTTAAACAAACACCAAGAGCATGGTATGAATGTCTTATGGAGTTCTTGCTCAAATAAGGCTTTGAAATAGGCAAAGCTGATCCTACTCTTTTCACTCACAAAGTTAGTAAAGATTTATTTGTGTGCCAAATATATGTCGATGACATAATATTTGTTAGTACTAACCATGTATTTTGTGAGGAATTTAGTAGGACAATGACCAAAAGATTTCAGATGTCCATGATGGGAGAGCTCAAGTTCTTCCTCGGGTTTCAAGTCAAGAAATTGAAGGGAGGAACTTTCATAAGTCAAACCAAGTACACCCATGATCTTAAGAAGTTTGATATGGCGAATGCAAAGCCCATCAAGACTCCCATGCCAATCAATTGACATCTTGATCTTAATGAGGAAGGGAAAGCCGTGGACATCAAGGTATATCACTCCATGATCGGCTCTCTACTCTACTTGTGTGCATCTAGGCCCGATATAATTCTTAGTGTGTGCATGTGTGCTAGATTTCAAGCTAACCCGAAAGAGTGCCATTTAATGGCCGTTAAAATAATCTTGTAATATCTAGTGCACACCCCAAACCTTGGCTTGTGGTATCCTAAGGGCTCTAAGTTCGATTTGCTTGGGTATTCGGATTCCGATTACGTCGGTTGCAAAGTAGATCGAAAAAGCACTTCGGGGACGTGTCAATTCCTTATATGGTCCCTAGTGTCTTGGAGTTCTAAGAAATAAAATTGTGTAGCCCTTTCCACCACCGAGGCCGAGTATGTTGTAGCCGGTGCATGTTGTGCGCAACTACTTTGGATGAGGCAAACCCTTCGTGATTTCAGATGTCACTTTACCAAAATCCCATCATTGTGTGACAATGAAAGTGCCATAAAACTTGCAAACAATTCCGTAAGCCACTCAAGAACAAAGAACATTGACATCCGACATAACTTCTTGAGAGACCACGAAACCAAAGGAGATATCGAAATACGCCATGTGAGCATCGAAAAGCAATTAGCCGATATCTTCACTAAGCCTCTCGACGAGTCAAGGTTTTGCGCTTTGCGTAGTGAACTTAATATCCTTGATTCTCGAAACATGGTTTCAAACCTAGCACATACCTGTTTGCTTAAGCTAGGTTGATTGAAAAAGATTTGAAAAGTTCAATTATATCTTTCAAAACTACTTTGGTTGAGTGCTTGTGCAATCTTGATTACTATATTTATTTTTCTAGTCTTTCTGATCAAGTGATTGCACAAATACTATCCTATAACCATGAACTAGGTGAAGACCAGTTTAGGACTAGGTTCTCTGCTGGAAGGCAGGGCGGCAGTGCCGCTCCCAGCCGCGGCAGTGCTGCGCCCCGGCAGTTTGGCGGCCCGTGGGCCACCTTAGTCAGAACGGTCGGGCTCCTGTCCTTATCTCTTTCTAGGCCCATGACCATTCCTCCCTCTCTCCATTCTCTCGGTCTCTCTCTTTCTCTCTTTCAAATCGAGAGAAAGGCAACGGTGCCCCCGGCACCGCCGCTCGCCCTGCCTGCGCCTTCCCCCTCGCCGGTCCTACTGCTTGTCGCGTGGAGGTCCTCTTTCTCCTCCTTGCCAGCACCTAGGATCCCTTGAAGGCGCAAGCTCTATCTCTCTCCTTCCCTCTCCAAGGTAATGTCAAGCCCTAAGTTGAAGTTCATCCCGATCTACGCAATGTGAAGTTTTTGGATGGAATAAAGTGTTGTCTAGGGTAGTTTGATGAGTTTTGAATCAAATCCATGGGTTGAAATTAGCCGATCCGTTGTTTCATTGATTAAGGAGGATTGGAGGCAATGCAGCCTCACTACGCAGGCACGGCAATGCCGGGCCTCAGCGCGGCAGTGCCGGGCCCTGTGTAGTGAGCTTCTACCCCCCAAACTTTTCCTCGACCAATAACACAGCAAATTTGCCCTTTTCAACTCACTGATTTGGCCAGCACTCACCTCTCCCTGTTATTGACACATTTATACACACACATGCATAGATAGCAGATGAAGGAAGGTGTGAAGGAAGGACGAAGGCCAACTTCGACCTGGGGGATGGATCTAGCAATTCAGCGCGTCCCCCACATACCAAGCAGCCAGCCCATCGTGGTGGACGGAACACCAAAGGCCGAACGGATAGACAGGCGATCCGCGACGCCGAGCTGGTTGAGCAGGCAGGCAGGACCATTCCAGACGGTGCTTGCCCGGAGACTCCAGATGGTCTCACCATGTTCGATGGTGCGTATCTAGAGTTGGATGAGCATGATCATCATGTGCGTGCTCCAGTTGAGAGGAGGCAAAGGCACAAGATTAGCTACTACAACCAGTTCAGGGCTGTGCAGGAGCAGAGGCAAGTCAATCCTTATGCTAGGCGTAAGGATACTGATCTTGGCTGCAGGTTTTGATGTGCCTTTTAGTCGGATTTCTATGAGTCCGTTCTCTTTACTTCCAAGAAGCCCAATATTGTTCCCATGAGGTATATTGATTGGGAGCACTTGGCTAGCAAGGATGATAGAGTCCGCAACCAGGTCATCGCTTTCTGCAAGAACAGAGGCATCTATGATTTGATGGGTTTCAGGTATGATTGGAACACCGAGATTCTTTATCAGTTCCTGGCTACCTGTTACTTTGACAGAGAGGATGATGAGTTGCACTGGATGGCTAACATTCACCACTACCGAGTTGACTTCACTACCTTTGCTCGGATTCTTGGTTTTGGTGAGTGGGACAGGGATGCTTATGATCTTCATGATGAGAGGGCACTCACAGTTGGGGAGTTGGCACCTCTATATGACCATCCCAGTCAGGCAGATGGATTGGTGAAGGGGTTGAAGAGTCGGTATTACATCTTGAACAATCTGTTTTGCCAGACTCTTCATCCCAAGGTTGGATCAGCTTCCAAACTATATGGGACAGCAAGAAACATGCTTGCCAGGACACAGCCTGGTAGTGAGTCTTTCTCAGTGTCTCGCTTCCATTGGCATGAGTTGATCATCACTTCTGAGGTTGCTAGGACTGCTCTACCCTATGCACCATATCTTATGTTTGTGATTGAGTGTGTGTCTGGCACCATATTCAAGAAAGATGTGTCCCATGAGCCTTTTCGGTTGGACAAGACTCACCACTTCAGTGTTGGTGAAAGTAGGGCAGCCACTAGGTCTTCCAGCAGGAGGGCTGCCTAGACTTCAGATGCTCCAGGTCCTTCCCGTTCTGGCTCCTAGCAGCGTCCCAAGAAGAAGAGCCGTCTCTCCCGCATGCTTCAGAGGATCTTCGGGGCTTCTATGCATGCTTCTCAGTCTGCACACAAGGCTCGATTAGGGATCAGGGAGTTACGTGAGATTCAGGGGCTGTGACAGATTGACCCTCCTACACCTTCTCCAGAGTTCAGCGAGATGCCTGGCTCCGACGTTGAGGACGTCGATTGGTACCAGCTTGCACGTGAGGAGGAGGAGGACTGTCCCGGCATGTCGTCTCGCGGCGTACGCTTCACTGCCACCACTCACCGCCAGGGCCGTGCCGTTGTCGAGTCCGATAACGATGAGGTGGAAGAAGAAGAAGGCAACAACGAGGACGACGATGATGAGGACGAGTAGTTGTATCTCACTCTCTTCTCTTTTCTTCCTTTTTGGTGCTTGTTGCCAAAGGGGGAGAAGGGGATTAGAGAGGGGTACAACAACTTTTTCATCATTTTTACTAGTGTTCAGCAGTTTGCAGCTTGTGAGCATTTTGTTTATCTTTGAGAGCTGCTAGTTGTAGAGTTGAGAGTGTTCTCAAACTCATTTGGCTTGTAATAAGTACTTTGATGGTCTTTATTTTCATTTGGTTGTGAACCTTAGTACTTTATTTGAGAACCAGCCTGTGTTTGTGAGTAAACTAGTTCTATTTTATTTACACTCTGTGTAGGTGCTTTGCTTCCACGAAGTTTCTGTGCTCAGGCAGAGCGGCAGTGCCGTGCCCGTGGCAGTGCCGGCCCCAGAGTGGCAGTGCCGCCCTATCTGACTGCAGAAACTTACTCTGATTGTTTTACATGTTATTCGCATCATGTTTATACTCTTGACACTGTGTGCTGCACCCCACAGAGACCATGGATGTAGGGGGAGACCCCATTTCATTCTAATGTGTGAAACTTAACCTTTTATGCTAAGTTAGAAATTCAAATTCCATTCACACATTCAGGGGGAGACTCTACACTCAAAATATTATTTAAATCTCGTTGTACCTTATCTTTTATAATTCTAATCGTGTTGTCATCAATCACCAAAAAGGGGGAGATTGTAAGTGCAATCAAGCCCTAAAGTGGGTTTTGGTGATAATGACCACGCGATTAGAAGACTAATGAGATTTATCAAGATGATGGACAGGCAAAAGCATTAGGAGGATGTATTCTTATGCAGGTGGACCCCTAACAACTAAAGGATGGGGCATCCGGCTCAAAGGAGGTTTAAATTCGTTTTTATTTTGAATTTGAGTATAGGAAAGCCGTACTATTAAGGTGGATGCAAAAGACAGGTTTGAAAGTGTGACCAAGTGTAAATCTTTGTACTAAACATCCTCATTTCCTCTGCCAAAGTCAGGCACAAATTTCTAGATCTTTCTGTCCTGATTTGGCAGCGCGGCACTGCCGCGACTTGTTTTGACCGTTGGACTCGAGGGGGCTTCTTAGTCTCCCTCCCGTCGCCCCCAACGGTCATCTCTGCCATTTGCTCGACTCAGACACTAGAGAAGGCTCTCTCTTGCTCTCTCCCTCACTCCACAAGCTCTCCATTCTCCCCATTTGAATCCAAGCTCAAATCTTGAAGAGTGTGAGCTGTTTTTCAGCAAAAACAAGCTTCTCCCATTGATCTTCAACTTCCTAAAGCACTTGGTTCGCGTTCAAGCCGGTGGTTTGCATTTGTTACTCTTGGAGCTTGCTCCTAGCCGGCTAGAGCGTCGCCCGGTGAGCTTGCCAATCCTGTGGCAGCCCTGGGAGGTTTATAATCACCCTCACAAGTTAGTGGAATCGCCCCCTCTTTTCAAGAGTTAACTCTCTTGATTTGAGAATGAGGATTGGGCTTTGTGAACCCAAGTTTCCTTTGTGGAACCTCAACAACGTGGAGTAGGCAAGCCTTGGTGGCTAGCTGAACCACGGGATAAATCTTGTGTCACTTGTGTTGCTTATTTTACTCTCTATTTGTTGAGCTTCCTGCTTTCTAGGGTTTGGTCCCGATCTACGAATTGGTGGTGTTCTAGCTGCAAGAAAAGGGTGTCCTAGGCTCTATATATCTCAGGGGACCACATTAATTTACCAGATCTAATTTCCATTGAGTAGTTTTTGAATTGTGTTCATTCTGCTCTGGGAGGTCCAGCACTGCCGCTCTAGGAGCAATAGTGCCGGCCCGCGCCAGGTTCTAACCTTTGTTCGCAAAGATTTTTCATAGGCCTATTCAACCCCCCCCCCCTTCTAGGCCAGTCTGTGATCCTACACCCACGACACGAGTCAGCGCTGTTTCCAACATCTAGGAAATCGCACGAAACCCGCGTTGAGAGGGCTGATTCATTTCACGGGCGATTCCGCCGTGCCAGTCCACGCCATCCGCCCACCCACGCCGCCGTCGGGCGCGTCCACCGCGCAGGCACAGCTCCGCTCGTCCACGACTCCGCGCACGGCCGCTCCTCCGACGGGCGAGTTCCTCCGCTGCGAGAGCTCCTCCTCCGGCCGAGTCCGCCACGCGGGTGCTGCTCTGCTCGTCGGTGACTCCGCGCGCAGGAGCTCCTCCGTTGCTCGGTGCATCTACGATGCGGGCTCCGCCGTCCGGGGGGCGAGCGCGAGCGGGAGCTCCTCCTTCGATTTGTTTCACGCTTATCCTCCGATTCGTTTCACGGGCGATCTCACCGCGCGAGTCCATGCGACCACGCCGCCCGCTCGCCCAGGCCGCTGTCGGGCGAGTCCACCGCACAGGCGCAGCTCTGCTCGTCCGTGACTTTGCGCGCGGCCACTCCTCCGATGGGTGAGTCTGCGGCATCGAGCGCTCCTCCACCGCGGAAGCTCCTCCAGCCGAGTCCGCGGCGTCGTCGGGCGAGTCGTCCGCCATGCGGGCACTCCTCTGCCGGTCGGTGCATCTCCTACGCGGGCTCCGTCGTCCGGGGTGCGAGCACGAGCGGGAGCTCCTCCGTCGTCCGGGGCAAGCGCGCATGTCGTTGGTGGGCACGTACGGCGGCCTCGAGGCGGGAGAAGGCCGCGAGCATGTCGTTCATTGACCTCGCTGCTTCGAATGCCGCCTCCGCGGCTTCCGCAACAACAGCGGCAACGTGAAGAAGAGGGCTCCGTCGCCTGCGGCCTGCCACACGCTCGTGTCCGTGCCGTCATCTTCCGTGTGGAGCTCACCGTCGTCTTCCTTGTGGAGCTCGCCGTTGTCTAGCGTGTGGTGCTCGACCTGCACATGGCTACCCATGGAGCGCTCGCCGCCGTGGTGCTCATTGTCTGTGTTGTTCCAGAACTCGCGATGAGGAAAGAGAGTGGGACCCTAAAAATATAAAGTAATCTATGAAACTGTGCAATAAAATTTTACACTAAGAAAGAGACTTGTTTTATATTTTGTTTCATAATCTTAGAAACTGGGAGATGAAATCTTCCATTGAGACTGGCCCTAGGGCATGGTCGGAACCCTTCCTAGTAGCTCGCGCTTCGTTGAGCAAGGAAAGTTGTTTGGTTGTCTCTTGACATGCATGTTTGCTTTTGTGGACAAGTATATCCTTCCTAGCCCAGGCGAGCCTAATAGGCTGTCTTGCCTGATTGGCACGTCCACTCATACGCACACGTGGACAGTCTTCACCATAGTCGAACCTCTACGCTGCCAAATTGGAGCCAGTGCCACCAAAATCATAATTTTGTTGCCACCAATTTCCCATTGCTGGTTCGAAGTTCACAACGTTGAATATATAGTCCCTACATGGGCACCGGATTAGACTGCGTTGTCCTCAAATAGGACCTCCACCACCACCTGATTAGGCTCTGCTTGAGCTGAAGTGTGAGACAAGGCAAGCAATGGTAAGAGGACCAAACACCTTCCACGGTTGCCTTAGGGCGTCCCCAACAACCGGCTATTTGGCTATCTATTATGATATGGTCAGGAAAAAAGTAGGAGAGTAGTTAATAGCTGATATATTTCACGTAACCCGAGAACATGTGATAAGAATATATAGGTCTAGTAATACAAGAATGTATAAAATAATCTTTAGTCTTATCCCTCATCTCCACATCAGCTAGCTATATAGTAGCACCATTACGGATACCCTTACGAGCGGACTAGGCGAGGTGAGGCGTGTGGGTCAGGCAAGGCAAGCTGCGTCGACAGTTCCAAATACACCTTTATTTCTCTTAGATACCATATGCTCCACTGGTTGATTTATCGGGTGCAACAACATTTAGGGCTTATTTAGTTACGCTCATTTTGCGAAATGAGGTATTGTAGTAACACGCTAATTTTTGCAATAATTGTTCAATCATAGTCTAAGTAGACTTAAAAGATTCGTAAGACAACATTTTATGAAGTTATCAAATTAATTTTATTTTTCATCAATATTTAATGCTCCATGCATTTGTCCAAAAATTGATGTGACGAAACTTTTTGCATTTTATGGTGAATCTAAATAGGGCCTTAATACATTACTGAAAACAACAAAACATTGCTCCAATAAGTGCCTAGTGCAGTTAAAGTTAAGAAGCTTAATAAAAATAGTAAAGCCCTTTTTCTTTGTTTGATATTCTGTTCTAAACTTGCTACAAATATTTTTTTAGTGATGGAGGGAGTAATTATGTACCATATTTAATAAAGCTAAGTATGTTTGACTTCTCGAACGACGGTAAAAAAAAATGACATTGCAAGTAATTAGGATCCAAAATGCTTGGAAGCTACCGGTTCTGTTCGGTGCTGCTTGGAGTTTGGCTCCCCTATGGATAGTTTTGGCATTGGAACTGGAATCCACAGTAAATATAGACACGAGAAGTATTTTTGGATGTCCGAGTAAACGAGTCGAAGCCATTTTTGCCATATAGGCATGGATCCACATTTATGCTTCGGCCTAAAGGCTTTGGCTCCGGCCAAGAGTTGAAACAGCGCACTTGGAGCCGTGGCAAACACTCTCAAAGAATGGACAAGCACAAGAGCAGGGACAGCAGTTGTGGTACTCGTGAATCGTGATCTCAAATTCGATAGTTTTTTACCTGAGTATGGACGTAGACTATATTACCAATAGAATAAACAAAAGCCATAACCACTGGGTTCATGGATACGAGCATGGTTCTGTACTATTCGAACCATAAACTGATGGGTATATATATAACCGAAATGTAATTATAATTTAAACCCATCCCCAACCTAATTATCATGATTCGATCGTGCCCACAGTATAATCATTGATATTATGAGCATCATTAGCATTTTAAACTCAATTAAAAAAAGTTGCATACAAAATCCTGCATTTTCTAGGCTACGTAATGTTCGTGCTGACAGTTCAGCCGTCACCACTGGACAGTCGTGAATACATCGATTCAGACTCCTTCAGTCTGAAATAGTGCACATGCATAATCAGCCCAGACTATGGTACCGTTTAAATCTGTGCTTGCATCTCAAATAACAGATTCAGCGCTAAACCACACCTATTTCAGACTCGCGCCTCTTATCACACAATCTAAGGAAATCTGCCCAACCATAAAAAAAAACAGTTGTGGGAAAACTATTGTTTTGTTCTGCTACAGGAACCTTTTCCTTGCACACAATGCCCATAACTCGAGGCTTCCGAATGCCTATATAAGGTTAACTCTGTAACACTGTGTCCCGTACTCCATCAAATCAGCCTTACGCTCAGAAAGCTTTCAGGAAGTTGCACTAATCCATTTATGTATGCAAGTCTAAACTCTTCATGGGGTTGCGTACTTATGAGTCAAGAAAGAAAGAAAAAACAAAAATGTTAACTCATTGTTAAACAGGAAACATCCAAACCAGATAGAGCCTTTGCAAAACTAATATTCTCATGGCTAAAGAGGAAACGTCCAAAACCAGATAAAGCCTCTGCAAGACCAATATTCATGAAAACAGTATAGATAATAAAAATCGGTGCTGGATATGCCAATAGGCCAAAAAGAGGGGGGAAAAAAATGTCAAGCACTAGACATAACTACAAAAGTCCAGGTAAACGAGAGGTGATGGTTAACATGACAATCAACAAATTTGAAAGTAACTATATTTATCTCAGAATTTCACAAAAATTAACTGGATCTACCATCAGTAGAAAGATCCATTGCAATTTTGTACATGAAAGGGAACACAGTTCACAAACATTTTACAGTACATAAATCCAGCCCTCCTCTTCATGCTCTTTTGCCATCTTTGAACATTCAGCCCACCATGCGCAGCCTTTCGAGAGCATCAATTAAGTTATGAGCTGAAAAGAGATTGATATGTGTATCAGAAAATTGAAATGATAAAGAAATTCAAACCAACTCAGTACAAACTGGCAGCAGTGCTGAATCTACCATCTACCATTATTATCCTTATTATTTCTGTGTATCATTTTCCCTTCTCTCAGGCGACCATGTCGGCATCTAACTATCACCATCCGATCTGTGCTGCAGAGTCCATCCACGTAGACACCTAACCTAAGGCCTTCCTCCTCCCTACTTCTCTAGAAGCCCCTCACTACACTGCATGAAGCCCATCGGCCTTGTCCTTCCCGCCCCTATCCTCTTCTCGCTTCCCCGATCCATAATTCAATCAACCCACATTTCTGGTGATTATGTATGATGTATCATAGTTTTTTTTTAATCTAATCTGTTGTTGGGTTCCATTCTTCACATTTTGAAGCACTTTTTTTTTTGCAACATTTCATTTTTTTTGTGGAAATTACAGCAGGAGAGGCCCCCACTGTAAGCTTTATTTAACAAGAATAAAATAACAACACTGTACAAAATTTGCAACTTTTTGTGGACTTCGATAAATGTAATGTGCCCCCAATTACAAATCAATTTTATATGATTATAACTGTAAGTTTCATCCTTATTCCTTTTGCAATGCCAATTCTTAGAATTATAACTAAATCTGCAACACTATATTAAATAAACTTGGAATCAAAAGAATCCAAATAAATTGGTGAAGGTAAGATACAAATATTGTAGAAACTAAAATTTCCTAGCAACCCCTAGACTTATGTCACCAAAACACCAAGAAGATCAACGTGGATATCCAAAAGATAAATAGCCTGCCTCTGGTAAATCTAATAACTTCAACATTGTCCCCTATGTTTAAATATGACTCTTACAACAAGCTTGTCCTAAATGTCATATGTTTGAAAATGGAGGGAGATAGTAACAAAGAAAGTGGTTCATAGACAACTCATGTGAACTAAAATATAAATATAACATAACTCATGGAATAACCAAGTTGCTGAAACAACGGTTTGGATGTGAAGCGACACGTTTATTTCATTGTTATGGAATTAAACCAACATTCACGACAATGTGTCTGTTATTCATCTCCATATCCAATAGAACAAGACGGCATTCATTCTTATTCAACATTAAATGGCCATTTCTAACTCGTGGATTTATTTAATCCTGCAATTTTTTTGCGAACAATTTAATCCCTGCAACTATGGTAATCAAATATTACCTTTGGAGCACGCGAAATAGATTGCAATCTGTGAACATAAGTAAAGAACTTCCTTACAATTTACGAAATGCTTGAAATAGAACAGAAGGCATTCTTCGAAATTAGAGTGGCCTGAAACCAGAATTCCAATGCTTACCAGGTTCATCTCAGCCCATAATTCCACAGAAGCCTCTTCAATAGTGTGAAGCTGTTGCAGCATGTAATCATGAAAAACCAGCAACTACATGGCTGGTGAGCTGTTTTAAAAGTACTGCTGCTGTTATTTCCATATGGTCACAAACAAAAGTTACTATCTTCATTTTTCTAGTTTCTGGCTGTGGTGCCATCTCCTGTGGCCAACAATAACCTGTTGTACAATAGTAACTTTCATTGATATGACTGCCGTAATTGTTAAAAGGGAAAAGAGTTAAGGTTACCATCTTCTGACAAATGATTGCAAGTATGACAATATGGTCTAATAATTTGCAGCAGTACATGAAGTACAATGCTTACTAACTCCATCGAAAAATTCGATTGAACATCTTAAAATATAATTGTTCACACAAAAATAAAGGGATAGCAAAAGATGCCTCAATGACATTGCAAATAATGCATTGTTGTCAGTCTTTGAGAAGATTCATACAATTAAAACATTTCATTGCTCAGTCAAGCTAGGAATCTCCAAGGAGACTTTTGCTGCTAAACTTCAGGTTGGTGATCAGATTGTCAGGTCTCAAGAGGATAAACAGGATTCTATTCTAGATTTCTTATGATAATCTGCTAGGTTCGACTGAAGACAGAGACTATATGATAGACCTTGCTGCCCTCCATATACAGCAACATATACAACGATCGGGGGGCAGATGGGTTCACAGACCATTTATATTGGTCCTGTTGGGGCATTGTAAAAGGTGATGTGCTGCAGGTTCTTTCAGCTATTGAGTGTGGTCATGTTTTCAGATTTAAACTCCTCAACATAGCTTTCATAATCTGTTACCCAAAACGCAGATGCCATGCATATTAAAGACTACACACCGACTAGACTTGTA
The DNA here is from genome assembly GCA_038502445.1 of Eremochloa ophiuroides. NCBI lineage: Eukaryota > Viridiplantae > Streptophyta > Magnoliopsida > Poales > Poaceae > Eremochloa > Eremochloa ophiuroides. Next base: position 32,849,388 of record JAHLJS010000003.1, read on the forward strand.
TACAGCTTTGTGAAATTGGTGACAACAATGGCCAACCGATTTGCTCCTTTGTCTACAAATCAATGTGCTTTTGTTGAGGAAGGAATATTCACCATAACTTTTTATTTGTCCAACAAATGGCTAGGCGTCTGCACAAAAAGGAGCCACACATCCACCTGAAGTTAGACATTTCTAAGGCTTCTGACTCAGTTTCTTGATCTTTCTTGTTGGAAGTATCACACCATATAAGATTTGGTTGGTGCTGGAGGAATCTCATATGTCTGCTGTTATCTACCTCCTTGATGCGGATTATTTTGAATGAAGAGCCTGGGAAATCTGTATCTCATCTTTGAGGACTTTGGAGATTCTTTGTCCCCAATGTTGTTTATCCATGTTATGGATGTTTTTAATTCCATGCTGCTAAAATGGATCTGCTGCAACCACTTGAAGTCCAAGGAGCCAAGCACAGGGTTTCTTTCTATGCAGATGATGCATCAGTATTCCTTCAGCCTTCAAGTGTTGATCACCATACTACCATGCTGGCGCTACAAATTTCTGGTCATGCCTTGGGTCTCAAGACTGGCATCATAAAAAATTCAGTTACGCCCATCCAATATTCTTATGTGCTGTGAAAGGTTTCCCTTGCACTTACCTTGGCCTACCGCTCAATACGTAAACCTACAAAGTCCGCTCTGTTGCTGCTAGTGGATAAGGTCGCTGATCATCTTCCAGGTTGGAAGTCTTCTCTCATGAACAGGGCTGGAAGATTAATCATGGTAGTGTCGTGTTAGATACTACTATCCATTAATTGATAATTTGGATTTGACAAAATGGGTGTTTAAAGCAATTAACAAGAAGCAAAGAGGGTTTCTTTGGAAAGGTCAGGAGCGGGCCAATGGTGGAAATTGTCTAGTTTCTTGGGAAAAGATCAATGCCCTTTGCAGTATGGCAGGCTCGGTATACATAAGCTCAAAATTTTGAGCGGGGCTCTTCGTATCAAGTGGCTGTGGGCTTACAAAACAGCCAATTCGCGACCTTGTGCGGATTACCTATCCAAGTTCAGTAGAATGGCCAAGCCCTTTTTGGCATCGCTGTTGTTTGTATATTGGGCCTTGGAGAATCTATAAAATTCTGGAAAGACTGTTGGCTACAAGGAAATACTATGGCTGAGTTTCCCCGAACCTGTACAGTTCGGTTCCTAAAAGGATAATAAAGGCTAGGACACAGGCTCTCAACAACTGTTGATGGGTGAAAGACATTAGAGGCGCTCTATCCGTCTAGGTCTTGGGTCTAATATTGCAGGTCCGGGATTTGATTGATGGGATATTTTCGAAGCAATATACACATGACCAATTTTGTCAGAATTTGAGAGTTAACACAATCCAGAGCCTACTGTAGCAAGTCAGCCTAAGCTGCTTTTTTTCCTATGAACCATCAGATTTTCTCCTTGGAGAAGGATTTGGAGGAGTTGGGCTCCACTAAAATGCAGATTCTTCATCTGGCTAGCCATCAACAACTGTTGCTGGACGGCTGATCGACTGGCCAAACACAGGTTGCCCCACCCGTCGGCCTGCCCCTTATGTCTTGTCATTTGACCAGTCCACCACTTGTGCAGCATGATCTTGATGAACTATTCCACCTATCACAAAATTTGTTTATCTGAGTAGCCATCAGCATGGAACTATTATAGTCATCTTGTTAATACCTTGCCTTTGCCTGCATTGCCTCGAAATTTTAAGCAACCATTGGCTACCTTGGCACCACTAGTGATCTATCAGTGTCTCTACCGTTAGCCACTTCTTAGATGCTAGTGAACCAACAGAAGGAAGTAGTGTTTTGTCAAGATCACAAAAGGAAAGAGAAGCTATACGTATTGTCCAGCAAATTAGGTGGTGGTGTGGACAAAGGGTATGGATACTCCTTTCATTTCAAAATATTTGTTCATGGTCACGAGAGTAACCAATCCAATCCACAATATTTGCCCATTGAGGATATCCAGAATGTAATTATAGTAGTATTAACACTCCCCACCCCTAACTAAATACCCTAATGTAAGAGAAATGAATTTATTTTAGCATGTAACATATAATAGAGATAGGGGTATGGATGGTCGTCTTATACTGGTTTCCTTTATGGAACTATAGTATATGTCACTAGGTCCATGCGTGAATATTAGAACAAAGGGACAAAGTTGCAAGGTTGTTGATAAGAAGACTAGGCATGAGTTAGTAAAAGGCACTGCCTTAGTGGACTGCAGTGACAAAAATAGCAAAGAAAGCTGGTACAGTGACCTACATGAGGAAAGAACCAGATTGCCTAAGTGAGGATGTGATATTGTCTTAATGGCATTTCATGAATTAATAAATATTTGTAACATCATCTAACCTTGGATGACATTTCCCAATGGCATTTTGCGGCTTCAACATCTTTGCAATGGAATATAACTAGCATTTACTTGGGCAACATTGAAGTTGCACTGGAATTGGATGCTGTACTTCAATTGCAGAATGACATAAAAGGCATTTATTAAAAAAAAAAAATAGTACCTCAGAATGGCATAAGCAGTCTATTTCATAGGAGCCAACCCATTAGCACCATGATCAGCATCTATGTCCATCCCATCACACATTTGCTGGCTTGCAACATATTCATCTTTTGCCAATTTGTTTGAGCTCCTCCTGCTATACTTCTTATAGGGATCCACCAAATCATCGTGCTGTGTAGTCACATGAGGACCTTTTCTTTTAGCTTTCATGCTCTCCTCAGTGTGTTTACCTTTCGCACATTCCAGCGCAAGAACCACTGTGACACGGGGATCAGAACTCCTAGGGCCCTTTAAAACCCCGACGTAATCTGGTTCTTCATCATCAAGCTGAGCCATCATATTGGTTACGCAAATCTCACCACCATCCCCATCATTCCTCCCCTTGCCCGGCTCGGCAGAGCCACCACCAGATGAATTACCCGAACGAGAAATCCTCTGTGATCCATTCATTGCCAGGTGCAGCTGCAAAGCTAACTCTTCGTCCAGAAGAGCCGGAACACCATTGTTCCTCCCCACCAATCCACTGATACCAACAGCTTGGTTCCCCCGCTTGGAAGCCGACTTCATCTCCACAGCCTTCCCCAGAGCGTTCTCCCCAGCAAAGGAGGTACGATCCCAGAAGCAAGCCTCCAGATTCAGCCCCAAATTGAAGCCACCGTCCTTCGATCTCACTGTAGGACAGCAATCGATGCAGAGGAAATCCTCCACATCGACCGGCTGGATCACGGCGGCGCGGTGTTCGGCGGGGATACAGGATCGGTGGACACAGCGGTTGCAGCGGCGGCAGACGACGGCGGAGTCCTCGGGCGGCAGGTTGTCGAGGGAGAGGCAGTAGGAGCATACAGCGGCGGAGCGGACGAGGGAGAGGCATTCGGCGCAGAGGAGGACGACGCGCCACAGGGAGCTGAGCGGACGGACCGGGCGGCGCTTGGGCCTGGCCCCCGGCTGGGGCGTTGGGAAGTGGACGCCGCAGCAGTGGCACAGGCTGAGATCGGGCAGGCCACGCGCGGGCGCCGGCGCTGGCGGCGCAGGTGGCGGGAGGGGCGGGCGAGGGGCCGCGGCGCGGCGGCGCGGGCGGTGCTTAGAAAGGAGGCGGGACGGCGGGGCGGGGTGATCGGCGTCGGAGGCAATTGCGTTGGGTGGTGCGTCTTGCCCTTGCACCATGGTTACACCGTGACAGGGGTGAGGTTAGGGTTTGAGGGTGAGTGGCGTGGTCCGTCCGGAATGGGGCAAATGGGCTTTCGGGGAGCCTGTGGCTTTGATTTGAGTCTTTCTAATTCTAACATGTGCCATTAAAAAAGTCTGAAATTTTTTAGAGGTACCACGACAAAGGATTTCTAAATTTCGTTGAAATTTCACCACATAAATCTCAGTAATTTTGTGGGTGGCAGGAAAATAATCCAAAAAGGAATTGCGCTAATAGAGTGTGTTGATGATCACTAAATGCTTAATTATTCAACCATCATAGTAATTTTTTATTTTCAAATAATGTTGTTTCACATATATTGAGAACATGTTAATGAAAAACAAATGAAGCAAAAGGGGCGACGATAAATAGTACTAGAATCATACCCCTTATGTTGCCACGGGACTCTCTTAAAAATAAATTAGTTATATCTATAGCATTATTATGTGGTATTCTATGTATTGTGCGTATGTCTGAGTTTGACTTGCATGTTATTTTATATTGTATAAAATATGGAAAAATCGGTAAGCTAATGGAAGAAAACTATAGAATATTTGATCAATTATAGAAGAATAGGTGATGAAACAAATAGCTTAGGTAGATCACTTGTATGTTAATAGATTAAAGATTTAAAATATTACACATAATAGAGATGACATAAGGAGTGACATGGATAGCTTGCATGAAAGAATTGCATGTGTAGTAAGGCACTTAGTGAGGAATGAAGTGAACGCCTTATATGAAGAGATAGAACATGGCTTTATAAAAATATACTCCCTTCATCTAAAAAAGAGTGTCGTTTTAAGATTTCAAAACATGTTGTTTGACCATCCGTCTTATTCAAAAAATAATAAATATTATATATTGTTATGACTTATTTTATCATTAGAAACACTTTAATATTTATTTATTTGTTTTATAATTCGATAAATTATTTTATAATTTTTTTGAAAAAAAATGAAGCAAAAGGGACAATGATAAATAGTACTAGAATCATACCCCTTATATTGCCACAGGACTCTCTTAAAAATAAATTAGTTATATCTATAGCATTACTATGTGGTATTCTATATATTGTGTGTATATCTGAGTTCGACTTGCATGTTATTTTATTGTATCAAATATGGAAAAATTGGTAAGCTAGCGGAAGAAAAACTATAGAATATTATAGAAGAATAGGCGATGAAACAAATAACTTAGGTAGATGACTTATATGTTAATAGATTAAAGATTTCAAAATATTACACATAATAGAGATGACATGGATATGTTTTGTAATAATAAGAAATGACATAGATAGCTTGCATGAAAGGATTGTATGTTAGTGAGGTACTTATTGAGGAATGAGGTGGACACCTTACGTGAAGACTGAAGAGATAGAACATGCTTTTCTAGGAGTATATATAGATAATGTCAGCTAACCTATAGAAGAAGCAGAATTAAACAAATTGTCTAGTCACGACTTCACACCTCTATCTAACATTGGCACCTTATAAAATACTCCATCCGTCTAAAAAAGAGTCATTTTGGTTTCCCAATAAACAATTTTGACCAAATATAATATTAAAACTATTAATATTTATGGTATATAATTAGTATCAGTGGAAAGATTTTTGATTTTCTAATAAATTTATTTAGAGATATAAAATCGAGTAAAACTTGTGACACGCACACCAACAACGACTATTTTTTAGGGACGGAGGAAGTACAAACTATAACTAATAACTAGATATCTAGCTAGTAGGAATTATAGTACACGATTTTAGTTTATCTAGCTAGTAGGAACTATACTACACAAGTCTAGTTCATAAGGCCACACAAGTTTGCGCAACTGGTCACTAGTCACACAATAACTCCTATACATACCAGTGAGTGAAACCAAGCACTAAATACTACTACACTAGTGAGCACTACACTAGCATTAGTGCATTACTAAAGCTACACAAGCTAAGATACCAGAAGAGCAACACACTAGCACAAGATATGAACAAGTAGCAAGTGTTAAGGGATCACTACTAAAAAAAAGATTTTTAGCGACGGTAAAAAATGATCTTCATAAATGGTTTCTAAAACCACTAGTATGCCAACGATTGCAAAGATAAGTGATTTTTAGACGCGGTTTTAAAACCACATCTAAAAATCGATTTTTAGAAGCGGTTGTCTTAAGTCACCCTATCTGAAAGTCAATTTTTAGAGGCAGGTGATTTAAGTTGATCCTCCCTAAAAATATTTTTTAAACTTTTAAGAGACCATTTAGAATGTAATAAAAATAAGAAAAATATTCTTAATATAGCCAAGAGCATTAAGGACGGGCCACTACCCACAGATTTATTTTATAATAAAAATAAGCAAAAAATATTCTTGATATGGCCAAGAGGGTTAAGGATCGGCCACTACCCATAGAATTTATTTTGCAATAGTTTCAAATAAGTGCCGACATAGGATTCAAACCCATAACCTCGTCTTCGCGTGATCCCTCCCATACCACTGCACCACACATTCACTTGTCTAGTTCTACAATGTTATCTATTTATACTAATATATATGGATCTTGTTATCAATATTTTAACTCATAAAAAATTATAAATGAGAAAACTTTCAACTACAAAGTCTTAGATCTCGTCAAGTACTACAACTTTGATACAGAACATTTTTCCATCTAAGGTCATTTGAAAAAAAAAACAAAATTTGAGACTTAATTTATATATTTAGAACCCTAAATGATCACAAACGAAGAATCTATAAACTACAAAGTTTTAGATCTCATCAAGCTGTACAATTTTGATATAAAGTTTGTCTTCATTCAATTTCAATCAATTTAAAAAGATATGAATTTATTTGTGTTGCAGCCATTTTTAAGGACGGTTGACTTGAAAATTGATTTTTAGTTACGGTTGTCTTAAAAGAACCATCTTTAAAAGGCACTTATTTTTAGGGACGGTTGACAAAAGCAACCATCCTTAAAAATAGAATTAGATGCGGTTCTCTTAATTGAACTGTGCTTAAAAATACATATATTTTTTGAGACGGGTGTCTCAATGGAACTGGCCCTAAAAATGAATTTTAGCAGCGGCTATGGAGCTACAGTGCTTGTAGGAAATATTAGAGGCGGTGTGCTAATTTAACCCCCTCTGATAGAAAAGAAAGACGTATCTAAAATTCTTTTGTGTACCAGTAGATTACAAACCAATCATAAACCCAAGTTGACATCATGCTTTTTTATCCCGAGGTTTGGTAGCTTGGCACCACTTAATCCACATTAGGTCAAGCCTCTAAGGTTTTGGCCGACCCTCTTGCTAGATATCAAGTCCGCAAGCTTACAATCACCCATTGAGGTGAGCTCCAACGTGAACACTAGCACTTGAGCTGGATGAGCCACTTGGTGCATTTCACATCTTGGCTTTACTAGAGCTGTTCGTTGTGATCTCCCGCAAGACGAGACGAGCACAACACCCTCACAATTGTGGTCTCTCCAGAGCATTATGCAAATCTTCATGCTGTTAGGAAAGATAACCTGTAACTACCGTATCTCCTGTATATGGTAATGTGATGTATATTAGTAGGAGTCCTAACTAGTATGGTAAGGACTAGGGAGATAAGATTACGTCTGTTGTAAACTCCTGATTCTGTACGCCACCGGAGGGGGCTGTTCCCTGCGCATATATAACACGTAACCGAGGACCACGGCAAGGTATCTCGTTCTCCCAAACTTTACATGGTAATTAGAGCCTCGTTCCTAACGGAATTAGATCATGGCGCTTCCATCATCCTCCGCAGCGTTCGCTACGTTCTCCACCTTCGGCTTCCTTCCGGTCACCAAGAAGTTGACCAGAAACAATTATCCAATGTGGGAGGCGCAGATCCTCTCCGCGTTGCGCGGTGCTCAGGTTGTGCAGTTCATCAACCCGCCGGCCCAACCACCGGAGCAATACCTTGCACCCAAGGGAGAAAAGAAGGCGGACGAAGAACCGCCGGTCGTGAACCCAGAATACGAAAAGTGGGTCGCGAAAGATCTGCAAGTTCTCAGCTACTTGCTTACATCTCTCTCAAGGGAGATTGGATCTCAAGTCACGTCGGTGACAACAGCAGCGGAGGCATGGGCTGCTATCAAGTCTCTTCACGCCTCTCAATCGAGGGCGCGCATCATCAGTACGAGGATGGCACTTGCTACTGCGTCCAAGGGCACTTCTTCTGTGTGAATTTTTTACAAAGATGAAATCCCTAGCAGATGAGATGGCTTCTGCAGGACGCAAACTAGAAGATGAAGAGCTTGTCTCCTATATCTTGACTGGTTTAGATCAAGATTTTGACGCGGTGGTGACAGCAGTATCAACACGGGTAGAACCCATCACCATCAATGAGCTGTATGCTCAACTGGTTGCTCATGAGCAACGTATTGAGGTCCGTTGAGGAGGGTCTCAATCTTCTGCAAATATGGCCGCTCGTGGTGGTCGAGGAAACTTCAACGACAATCGTGGAGGAGGCCGTGGTGGCCGTGGCAACTCTAGTCGTGGTAACCAGAGAGGTGGAAGAGGAGGTCGCGGTAGCAACTTCCAGCATGGAGTCTTTTGCCAGGTCTGTGGCAAAGAAGGGCACGGCGCCATCCGCTGCTTCAAAAGGTTCGATGCTTCTTTTACAGGACCACCACATAAAAGTGCGTCATCAACCACCAGCTCGTATGGGGTCGATACAAACTGGTACATGGACATTGGTGCTACTGATCACATGACGGGTGATTTGGAGAAGCTGACTGTGCGCGAGAGGTATCATGGCGGTGAACAAGTTCATGCTGCAAATGGTCAAGGTATGGAGATTACTAATGTTGGTCATAGTAAATTGCAATCCCCCCATCTGCACTTAAATAATATCCTTCACATTCCACAAGCATAGAAAAGTCTTTGCTCTGTTCACCATCTTACTCAAGACAATAACGTCTTCCTTGAATTTCACCCCGATCGTTTTCTTATTAAGGAGCAGGCGACGAAGAAAACCCTCCACACAGGTAGATGTGAAGGAGGCCTCTATCCTCTTCATACTCACACACACAGGAGGGTGCTCGGTGTCTCCAAGCCATCTACATCGCTATGGCATCATAGATTAGGTCATGCTTCATCCCGTGTCATTCAGCAAGTCTTAAGTCATAATAAGCTTCCTTTTGTTCAGGAGTCAAATAATTCTAGAGTATGTGATGCATGTCAACAAGGCAAAAGTCACTAATTGCCTTATCCTAGATCTACTAGTGTGTCGAAGAGTCCTATGGATCTTATTTTTTCAGATGTATGGGGGCCAGCTCCCACCACTGTTGGTCGATATAGTTACTATGTCAGTTTCATTGATGATCATAGCAAGTTTGTTTGGCTCTCCTTGTTACGACACAAATCTGAAGTTTTTCAATGTTTTCAGAATTTTCAATCCCTAGTAGAGCGTCAATTTAACCAAAAAATATGTGTCATCCAAACTGACTGGGGAGGAGAATATCAAGCATTGCATTCCTTTTTCACACGCATGGGCATCGATCATCATGTTTCTTGCCCTCATGCGCATCAGCAAAATGGCTCAGCAGAACGCAAGCATCGGCACATTGTTGAAATAGGCCTTACACTCCTTGCTCACTCCTCGATGCCTCTGAAATTTTGGGATGAGGTTTTCTCTACAGCCGTTTTTCTCATAAATCGGCTGCCATCCAAGGTGATAGATGGTGAAACCCCTTATCAATGTCTTCATGGAACCCCTCAAGATTATAGTTTCCTACGTGTTTTTGGCTGTGCCGTATGGCCTAACTTAAGACCATATAACTCAAGAAAGCTAGATTTTCGATCCAAACAATGTGTATTTATTGGGTATAGTACCATGCATAAGGGGTACAAATGCCTAGATCCCACAGATGGCCGAGTCTATGTCTCTCGTGATGTAGTGTTTGATGAAGAGATGTTTCCTTTTTCGAAGCTCCACCCGAATGCCGGTGCTCGCCTACGCTGAGAACTTGATCTTCTTCCAGATATCCTCAAAAATCTTTCCTCGGCTTCCTGGGATTCAATATTACGTGACCAACAACAGTTTTCTCCTAACCCAACTAATGCTTTGCCACAGTCTGTTTTACGTGACATAGGGACACACTCGGTTGATGGTGCAGAAGAAAATCAACATGCTGGGAGTCATTTTATGTGTTCCCCAGAAGGAGGCAGCACGTGCTTCAATGCTGATCCACTTGCAAGCGATCCGCGCTGTTCTACGCGCGCGGGCGCATCATCCTCGACTTCTGGAGCGGAGCTGGTGACCGGTTCTACAGCTTCTGTTCCATCGCCGTTGCCCTCTGGATCCTCTACGGCCTCTCCAACTAGCATGCCTGCTTCGACGAATTAGGTTGTGTCACTACCAGATCCCGGCGACATGGGGGCAAGCGCGCCAGTACAGGACACTGAGTCGCCTGGGCCGTCTGCAAGCATGCCAGTGCAGGATGCTAATTCGCCTAGATCGTCTATGCCCGATACCTCTGCTGATCCTGGTGTGCAACGACCAGCGACAAGACTCCAGCATGGTATTCATAAGCCTAAGCACTACACAGATGGGACTGTACGCTGGTGTATGACTGCAACATCTACGTCCGAGGAGCCCGCTACGCTTGATGAAGCTCTTGCAGATCAGAATTGGGTCACAGCCATGGACAGTGAATACCAAGCTTTATTGCGAAATAAGACATGGCATCTAGTGCCCTATCCCAGAGGGAAAAATATTATAGGGTGCAAATGGGTCTACAAGGTGAAGCGGAAAGCTGATGGTACTATAGATCGATATAAAGCACAACTTGTGGCAAAGGGTTTCAAGCAACGCTACGGCATTGATTATGATGACACGTTTAGTCCGGTAGTCAAGGCAGCAACAATTCGATTGATTCTATCTATTGCAGTCTCCAAGGGATGGTCGCTCCGGCAGCTCGATGTGCAAAACGCTTTCCTCCATGGAGTCTTGGAAGAGGAGGTGTATATGCACCAACCACCAGGATATGCAGATAAAAATCATCCAAATTATGTGTGCAAATTGGATAAGGCCCTCTACGACTTAAAACAAGCTCCAAGAGCGTGGTATGCAAGGCTATCCAAGAGACTAGTTGCTTTCAAGGATCTAGGAGATCTTCATTATTTCTTGGGTATTGAGGTAAAAAAAACAGGAGATGGACTTGTGCTTAGTCAAGGAAGATATGCTGCAGATGTGCTCATACGGTCGGGAATGAGCAAGGCTAAACCAGTAGATACACCACTATCAACAAGTGAGAAGCTCAGTATCAACGACGGTGCCAAGCTTGGAGTTGAAGACGCTACCAAGTATAGGAGTATAGTTGGGGCAGTGCGATACTTGACGTTGACAAGACCCGACATATCTTTTGCTGTCAATAGAGTATGTCAGTATTTGCATAATCCAACTACAGCTCACTGGAGTGCTGTGAAGAGGATTCTCAGATATGTCCGTGGGACTGTCAGCCTTGGTCTTACTATTCGGAAGTCGGCATCCATGATGATCAGTGCATTCTCAGATGTGGATTGGGCAGGATGTGTTGATGATCGCAGATCCACTGGAGGTTTTGCAGTTTTCCTTGGAAGGAACTTGGTGTCCTGGACGGCAAGGAAACAAGTGACTGTATCACGGTCTAGTACCGAAGCTGAATACAAAGCACTAGCAAATGTCACAGCTGAGATAATGTGGATACAGAAACTATTGACAGAACTTCGAGTTCAACATCCTCTAGCGGCTAGATTATGGTGACAATATAGGAGCTAAATATTTGTCTGCCAATCCAGTGTTTCATGCAAGAACCAAGCATATTGAAATTGATTTTCATTTTGTCAGAGAGTGGGTGGCTCAGAAATTGTTGGACATACGCTTCATTGATAGTGGCTAAGATTGAGGGGGGGGCGGGGGGTGTTAGGAAATATAACCTGTAACTACCGTATCTCCTGTATATGGTAATGTGACGTATATTGGTAGGAGTCCTAACTACTATGGTAAGGACTAGGGAGATAAGATTACGTCTGTTGTAAAGTCCTGATTTTGTACGCCATCGGAGGGGGCTGTTCCCTGCGTATATATAACACGTAACCGAGGACCACGGCAAGGTACCTCGTTCTCCCAAACTTTACACATGCGTGCTACGATAGAGCCTCTTGCCCCCAAATCATCAGATTGATGGTTGGTCTGTGCCTCTGGTTTGGAAGTTTGTCCAAGTTGGGGGATAAAAACCATAATGTAACCTTTATTGACTGGGGTTGCAGCTCTTTGTAAGCAATTTAGCTAACAAAGAATGATAAAGTGCACAATAAATTCCATCCAATAATGTTTTGTAGGTTCTAAACGTACTGGCTTTGGTTCTGAGCTCTGTTGCAGCTTCCATGGAAACATCAGATGATTGAGGTGTGTTGAGTCTTAGAATCCTCCAGCATTGAGTTCTTCACATAATTACATCCAATGAATAGTCTTTCTTCAAGAAGAATGAAGCCAGAATTTCCATTATGTAAAAACCTATTGTTTCTCTGGCCGAATCTTCCAGCATTGGTAGTGCTCGTGTTCCAGTTTGGTTAATGAATTGTTCCATAGCATCGTTGAGATGCACAACCAATGTTTATGTCGTCTTGGGTAGGCCTCGTTGGGAGGTGCAGGCTTCTTCTGTTAGCCCAATCCACCATATGGCTGCCCAAATTTGCTTTGACAATTAATGTGCACTCGATGAGCAAGTGGTATGTTATTTCGGTCTTGTTCGTTTCTCTGATGATTTCCGATTATACTGATTTCTTGTGTGAGAAAAAAATAATGTTCTATGTTAAAACTAAAATAAAACAAGCGATGGCAGAAATAGTTATTTGGCTAACATCTTAGTTGCATACTTGTCGTCGTCCAGATTTTAACTTATAGCATTAGCTAGATGAAGAACCTGTATTTATTGGGTGCCCTGGTTTTCCATAATGATTTAGGGCTGGTATAGATCTACCAGTTAAATATTAAGGAAAAAGTTACTTTTCCTTCTTCAACTTTTGCGAAAGTCCACTTTTCCTTCTTAGATTGCAAAACTGAGTAAATCATCACACTCAACTTTTGGAACTATACATTTCACCTCCCTGGCCCTATTATAAGCGGTTTGAAGGTGGTAGCCTTTTTCTCTTTTATTTATTTCGGCTAAATCTTTGGAAAATCATAGTACAAGTGAACATATAGTATGGTATACTTTAGTATGAAGTTTTTTAGACTTAAATCTATATTTTTCTATAATTAATTGGATAATTTATAATTGCCGCTTTTACGGTTCAATTCTGCTGAAACTTGTATGATGACCTAATTATTGTATGCTTAAATTGTAGTAAACATTTCATACACATCGGATAATGTATAACTTATTTATAGTTTTTAGAGTTTATGTTTAAATCTAAATAAATCTGTAACTAATTGTAGATTTAATTATAGATTTGTTTAGATTTCGTTATAACTAATTTTAAATTAAGTTATCGATTTGTTTAGGGTTTATGCTTGTTAAATCTAAATTACTTATAACTAAATCTTAATAAATTTATAACTAAACTTAAAATTAGTTGAAGCCATTTAGATTTAACAAGCATAAACATTAAAGAAATTTATACATAAGTTATACATGATCCAACGAGTATGAAATTTTTACTACAGTTTAAGCATACAATGATTAGACCATCATAAAAAAATTTCTTCATAATTGAACCATAGAAGCTGTAATTATGAAATATTCTAATTAATTATAGAAAAAAATAGATCTAAATCTACAGAAAAATTTTGTACTAAAGCATACCATTTTATATGTTCACTTATAGATTTAGTCATGTGAAGTCTAACAAAATTTGATTTTTCATTTTATGATTTTTTTAATTTACTATGATTTTTTTTCAAAGATTTAGGCAAAATCAATAAAAAAGAAAAACACAAAACCAGCTTCAAAACGGCTTATCATCGGGCTAGAGAGGTAAAATGAATGGTTTCCAATAAATTGAGGGGGTGATTTACTCGGTTTTGAGGTTTAGGGAGGAAACATGGACTTTTGTGAAAATTAAGGGAGAAAAGGTGGATTTTTTTCAAATGTTAACTAGCTAAATTTAACAGCTAAGGATCCAAACGACCCATTTAAAGATCAACTAAAGTTTAGATGAGTTTAACTGTTTTAACCTAGCTAAACCAAGCTAATAGCTAAATTCAATCTACTAAAGTTTGCTGAGTATATTACCTGGAGGATCAAACACCCTAGCTAAATTTTAGTTGGAAAGTTGGACTTTCATACGGTGGATCCAAACAGGTCCTTAGTCGTTTGGCTTTTGATTTGTCTTTAAAATTGGTTGTTGTATGTAGACTTTGCCAAGCATTTTGGGCCTGTTTGATGTGGAGCGCAAGGCTGGCTCGGCTCGTTTGGCGGGCTGTGGCCAGCTCGAGCACGTCTCTCATGGTACAATCTCTTGTGTTTGATTTCTGGATCAAAATGAGTCGAGCCTTATAGAGATTGTGTTTTTTTTTACAAAAGCATATAGGTCGTGTTTGGATCCTTCGAGATTATAGAATCTAGATTATAAAAGCTAAATAGATAAAAGTTGGATTTTAAAGCTGTTATAAGCGACCGTTTAGATCCTAGATTGTAGAAGTTGTTGTGGCCAACTTTTCTCTCTCTTCTGGGCTCTTCTACAGGTCTCCTAGATAGAGAGGCAAACATGACAATACTGCGTAATTGATGTCACACAAGATAATATCCAAAAAATCACAAGGGCGTTTTCGTCTTTTCTCCACCTATAAGCTACTAGAAGCTGGGTTCTCTCAGCTTGTGAGATTGTGAAAGTTGAGGAGGTTGGATTGTAAAAGGTAGAGAAAAAAGCTAGATTGTTTGTATCCCATATAAGATTATATAAGCTAGATTGTGCAATCTAGGGAAATCCAAACGAGACCATAGGAATCTTGCACTAAAAATCTAGTATTGTTCTCATCCTTGCCCTTCTCTTGTTGTAGACATGTCATTGAACACTCTACATGCAGCCTGCACAGCAGCGGTGCGGGCGAGCGCATAGTGTCTGGTGAGCGCACGGCATGCGCAGTGGCAACGCAGGCAAAGGTCCAGCACCAGCGCCCTTAGATGCTTGCGCCATGGCTGCTGCTGCTCCAGCGCCGGGGCGGCAGACATGGCTCAAGCACTGGCTCGGGCGTATGCCGCCGAATGCGAAGGAGCACACGGATTGAGCCATGCACATGGTTCTGCTATGCTTTGCTCGTCCCCTCTGTTCTCTCCCTCTTCGCTCAGGCCAAGCGCTCACCATGGCCAAGCTCTAGAGCTCGCAACTACCGCCGCCATTCTCGTTGCTGCGGTCGGTCACAGATTGAGCCGTGCACACCACCGCCTCGTGTCTCTCTGCGCACCGGCGCGCTCATCAAGCCCACCAAGGTCGGAGCCACCATTGTAGTAGCCCGTAGTAGGCACGCTTGCCCTCCCCCACCGGCGTCACAACGGTCCTCTGACATGACATTGGAGCGGGTGGACGCACCGAAAAGAAAGGGTGGAGGAGAAGGATGAGCGGTGGGTGAAACAGGGCAAGTTGGGAGGTGACACCATTGGGCTCCTCATCGCTTCATTCAGCCAGGCTAAGGAAAAACGGAACCTTATTGCGTTTCCCATGAGCCAGAAGAGAAAGGGGATTTTTATCGGACTGGTGTGGCTCGTTAAAAGCTCAAGTGAATCAAACAGAGAAAGTTGCAGCTGGGGACATGGCCGGGGCTTCTGGCCCAATATCAAACGCCCCTTTTCTGTTTACAGAGAGCACCCATTTTATTAAGGGAAAAAGTCTAAATCCCTCCATAAACTATGGACGTTGAAACACATAACCCCCCAACCTATGAAACGGTCTAATTTACCCTCTGAACTATTCAAAACCGTCTATTTTACCTCCTGGGCGGTTTGCTACAGTAAAACCAGTTTTCTATTTTTTATTTGTTTTCAATGAGTGTTTAAAAAATCATAGTAAATCATAGAAAAATCATAAAATAGAAAATCTAACTTTGTTAAACTCCACATGAGTAGATCTACACAGTGAACATATAATATTGTATGCTTTAGTACAAAGTTTTTGTTGTAGATTTACAGTGAACAAATTTAAATTTTTTACAGCAAAAACTTTGTACTAAAGCATACCATATTGTATATTCACTGTGTAGATCTACTCATGTAGAGTCCAACAAAGTTAGATTTTATATTTTATGATTTTTCTATGATTTACTATGATTTTTCAAACACTCAGCGAAAATAAATAAATAGAAAACTGGTTTTACTGTAGCATACCGTCGTCGAAAACCGCCGAGGGGGTAAAATAGACGGTTTTGAATAGCTCAGAGGGTAAATTAGACCGTTTCATACCTTTAGGGTTATATGTTTAGACTTTTATCTTTTATTGAGTCAGCATCTCCGTCAAGGTTGTTTTCTTGTAGTACGATACACAACTCTACGAGTACAGCTATGAGATTAGTGTTTCATGTCTTTCGGTCAATGTCTGGTATCCATTTTTCATCAGCTATGGCATCTGCCACCAGCCCGCACCACCGTAGGAGTACTATTTTTTCCTTCCGCTATGCTTATATGCAGTGCACCGGTGTGCCCACAAGTCAGCCTTGTGTCCAGCCTAGTGGTACGAGAGACAGCAACATAAGATTGTGCATGGTAAGTTAGCTATTGAATGAATAGAATAGAGTCAGTGTCGCGTATTATTGGTTCCGGACTTCGTTAGTCAGCGGGAGCATGTAATGACTATTCTTAATAATTTCCAATAATTAAAGTTACTCCTTTTTTGTTAAAAAAATACACTTATATAATAATTCACATATTCTACTCTCTCTATATATACAAGTGATTAAACAAATGGCAAAAAGACTAAGCCCTGACATGTGACATCAACTGGGGGCGATAGGTGCGTTACACCTAACATACATACGAACGATCACGCGGCACGTAATGTACTTGGAAAATGACCAGTCGTCCGTATTATTCCATAAATAAACAAACAATTAATCACGGCGACCCAGCTCAGCTCCATCCACTCCCGATGGTAGACCATTTCGTAAATAAACATAGCAAAATGGCTGTTGGCTGACAAAGTCCCTAACATGGCCTAATTAACCGACGGACGGAATCCTCCGGTGTAACAAGGCCTAACCGATGGAATCCTCCCCGGCGACCCAGCTCAGTCACGGTGGAGTGTCAAAGGACGCAACCAATCGGTAGGCTAGGTCTGTTCCCGGCGACCTGTTCCTCGCATCCATCTCCATCCTGGGGACGCCCTATTTCCATCGCCAACAACTGCCAACCAAGCGCTGACGCCAAGGAAATTGAAATAAGCTGCTGCTGTGATGGCAAAACTCGAATAAAAAAGATGGACCAGTCCTACTGTCTAACATGGAATTAGGTAAGCAAGCAAATTGCATCGGCTCCGGACAAGTCAAACACAAAAGAGCTCGAGATGGATCGGAGGGGGCGACGAAGCCGCCTCTCGTCGCCTAGCTAGCTAGCTAGCTAGTTTGGGTATGTTTAGATGTATGTATCATCTAAACTTTAATTTGGTGATTTCTAACCGTGATACATTTAATTAACTATTTAACTCATACCTAAACCTAACTAAATTTCAGTTAAAGACTAAAATATACACAATCTAATTAACTGTTTTAACTCAGGTAAAACCAGCTAAAATACCTAAATGACTAAACTACACATTACTAAAGTTTAGTTAGATCATCCAAACGCACCCCATTAAAGTTTAGCTATATCTAAACAATAGTATTATTGAGATGTAGCATGGTTAAAATTTTTAATTAGCTAGAACATCCAAACACCCCAGTTAAAATAATCTTTAGCTGGCTAAACTTTAGCCTCATCGATTACCTAGCTAAATTTTAGTTAAGGTGTATTATGACCTTGGTCATAGTACTCTACTCGCACCATCTGCCACCACCAGCAACACCAACCCACACGACGCCAGGCCACTCGCCAGCACCCCCACAACCCCAACGAAGAAACGAGGTATACACCCCAACAGATCAATCATCCGCTGCATGTTACATCACCTCGCCACGTTTTTATTATAAACCTTATTAGCAAAGAGATGCTCCGCGGTGGTGGGCATCGCTGCTGCTGCTGGTAGTGGTAGTGGTAGTACATATCAGCACCGCCGGCCCCCCGCTGCCTTGAGGTTGCGTACTTGTTTTTTCTTGTTTTGTTGCTTGTGAGGTAGCGTTGATGGCGTCAACGGCGTACTCCCGGCCGTCTAAGCCGCCGGGGCCGGCGGCCGGCGAGAGGAAAGGGCCGCGGCTGGCCAAGGAGCTGGGCAGGATCGAGCCCAAGAAGCTGGGCATCGGCCTCGTCGCCGGCTGCTGCCTCGCGCTGCTCACCTACCTCTCCTTCGCCCGCCTCTTCGCCATCTACTCGCCGGTGTTCGGTAAGGCCGCCGCCTTCTTCGAATCCGATTCTTCCCCGATCGATCGACTAAGAATTCGATCGTCGTCTCTTGCATGCGTGGTAGCTTCTCGATCATCGCTTGTATGTATGCTTACTGGTGAGAGTTGTTTCGATGAATTAATTGAATTGCGCAACAGACAGCTCGTCCCTCGTGTTGAAGAACACGCCGCCGGCGACGACGACCACGACCACGACGGTGCCGGCGGCTACAGAGACGCTGCCGGTGCAGCAGCAGCAGCAGCAAAAGACCCAAGTGGAGGACCAACAGAAAGACGTTACTGGCCCTGAGGCCGACCCCAACATGACAAACTTACCAGAGGTCACAGAAAAGGATCAACAGCAGGAGGAAGCCACGGAGACGAAGCCAGGTACTCCGTATTTGCATTTCCGTTCCTAAAGCACTCCTACTTTAATTATTAACCGTTCAATTTAGAATTTAGATGATGATAAGCTATTCCTTCCTTAATTATGAGATGAAGTAGTCAGTGTACTACGATGTAATTATGACATGCACGATTAATCAATCCTCTGCGAAGTCAATTCTTCCTCAGCCGCCAAGATCACCTGCGACGAGAACGGCGTGGACGAGGGCTTCCCTTACGCGCGGCCGCCGGTGTGCGAGCTCGCCGGCGACATCCGGATCAGCCCCAAGGAGAAGACCATGTACTTCGTCAACCCGTCGGGCGCCGGCCCGTTCGACTCCAACGGGGAGAAGAAGATCCGCCCCTTCGCCCGCAACGACGCGTTCCTCCTCCCGGGCGTGGTGGAGGTGACGATCAAGTCCGTCCCCGCCGCCGCCGCGGCGCCGGCGTGCACGCGGCGGCACGACGTGCCGGCGGTGGTGTTCTCCGTGGCCGGGTACACGGACAACTTCTTCCACGACAACACGGACGTGCTGATCCCGCTGTTCCTCACCACGGCGCACCTCAGGGGCGAGGTCCAGCTCCTCATCACCAACTTCAAGCCATGGTGGGTGCGCAAGTTCACGCCGCTGCTCCAGAAGCTCTCCAACCGCGCCGTCATCAACTTCGACGAGGACGACGGCGTGCACTGCTTCGGCGCGGGCTACCTGGGGCTGTACCGCGACCGCGACCTCATCATCTCCCCGCACCCGACGCGGAACCCGCACAACCTCTCCATGGTCGACTACAACCGCTTCCTCCGCGCCGCGTTCGCGCTGCCGCGCGCCGCGCCGGCGGTGCTCGGGGATGCCACCGGCGCGCGGCCGAGGATGCTGATCATCGAGCGGAGGGGCACGCGGAAGCTGCTCAACCTGGCGGAGGTGGCGGCGGCGTGCGAGGGGCTCGGGTTCGCGGTGACCGTGGCGGAGGCTGGCGCCGACGTGCGCGCGTTTGCGGAGGCGGTGAACGCCGCCGACGTGCTCCTGGCCGTGCACGGCGCCGGGCTCACCAACCAGGTGTTCCTGCCCACGGGCGCCGTGCTGCTGCAGGTGGTGCCGTGGGGCAAGATGGACTGGATGGCCACCAACTTCTACGGCCAGCCGGCGCGCGACATGCGCCTCCGCTACGTCGAGTACTACGTCTCGGAGGAGGAGACGACGCTCAAGGACAAGTACCCCAGGGACCACTACGTCTTCACGGACCCCATCCGCATCCACGCCGGCGGCTGGCCCGCCATCGCCGAGATCATCATGAAGCAGGACGTCATGGTCAACATGACAAGGTTCAAGCCGTTCTTGCTCAAGGCGCTCGACGAGTTGCAGGAGTGAGAAAGAAGGGCTAGCTGGGGTGATTCCCTTCGGACGGCTATGGCTTGATTGATGCGGACACTTCGGATAGGGCGATAGGCCAGCACATGAGATGCGGTACAGGGGACCTCTCGTTTATTTTTCTTTTCATTTTGTCATTTAATTTAAAATCAACTAAAATTGTTTCTTCGCGTCTGGGGCTGTTGATAGAAAACGTCATTGTGCAATTTGGAAACAGCTACTATGAATTATAATATATACTCCTCCCGTGAAAGATAACTTACTTTTTCTGTCGGAAACGAAAACAAAGATTTTTTTTTACTACTCCTTAGGATTGGAAAATAGAACAAATTTATAATATAAGATAACTTCAGCTATTGTGGAAGAAAAACTAGAAAACATTTTTTGGTATTAAAAAATCCACACCATAGTATTTCTTCAAGTGCTAGTTTTTTTAATTAACGCACACAAAAGAACAGTTGATAGTATAAAAAAAATAAATCACTTCACCAAGAAGGACCTTCAGAAAAGAGTACATGAAGGCTCAGGTTGATCCTTCCGATCCTGGGACCCAAGCTTGAGAAATCGCACTAAACAAATAACAAGAGAAATATACACATAGACATAGACATATATACACACCCTTGCTATAAAAGACTTTGAAGACTGCAAATTTTAATTTTACTCATTGTTGGAAATGAGATCTAGAACCCACTAAAAGAATATCGGTCGGAGAAATCCCCCAAGGAACAAAGTGTTGGACAAATTGAACCTTGCTAGGTCAAATAAAGAGGCTCAAGTCATCATGAAAGCTAATCAATTGTTTCCCGTGATAAACATATCAACTGCAAGTGTTTGAAGATAACATATAGTTGACGGAAGATAGTCTCAATAGCCCTTTACCGACATCAAAACAGATGTCGTCAAAGGAAGAGGATTAAGAGACCTTATTTCAACGTGCCATCATTGCAACAACCTCATTAACATCATGAAGAAACCAAACCCTATACTAAACGAGGACAAAAAAAAAATGTAAACCTACGAAGGTTGGGTCCTCACTCCTCAAGCCACTAGTGAGGTGGCGGTCGCCGGTACATAGAGAGAAGTGTGTGTTGAGGGGTGTGTGTGTGTAGGGGGGGGGGGGGGGGGAGGCCAGTGACAAATACACTAATGAAGGCAGGTGCTATATATGTGTTTTTAATACCTATATGTTTTTTTAAAACATTTTTCATCAATGTCGAAAATAGGTGAATTAGAGTAGGCTACCAACCTTTCTTCATTTATCCCTCCGTTCAGAAAACATATTTTGACTAGAGGACAGGCAAATAAAATGGATTGACCCTTGATTTCTCTACAATATATTGTGAGTTGCTAAAAAATTAGTATCGTCCTAAAGGCACTATGATACAACTTTAAAGTCTTGAATTTGCATATAATTTGACCAATTATTGTAGATCAAACTTTTGAAAAACTTTGTTTTCGGCGATCATTTTTCAAAGGGGTAATAGATAGAAGCTTATGATGTACTCATGCATACTACTTCTAACAGATTGTAGTACTACACCACACAGGCCCACATATATGTGCGTGCTAGCTAGCACACGCCTAACAGATTGGAGGCATGATCTCACGGACCACAAGTACTAGCTTGGACCATTAAAGTGCTTAGGGTGCAACGGCGCAAGTACCATCCTTATAGTATAGTACAGTACGTGTTAATCTTAGGACACGAATCCGGCTTGAGCAGCCGTGTTAATCTTAAGCACAAGAATCCGGACTATCCTAATAAATAGGTTTTTTTTGGCAAATTTTTAGCTAGATTAAAGACATTGGTAATAGACGTATGTATGCACTTCTCTTTTCCTTTCTCTGAAGATATCTAGGATTTGGCAGTTGTCGACTGCATGGACTTGTAATAATTATTAGTTTCCGCATTAGAAGACAATTGTTCTATGTTTTATAGAAATGATAATTGTTTTATGCAAATTTTAAACCTTAGAGTGTTACTTTATTTTGAGATAAATGGAGTAGTGGGTGAAAATCAGATGTCTCTTGACTCTTGGATATGCTCCCAGGAATTAAGAAGCCAACTTGAGAAATTATCACTTCTAGTTGGTTCCATTCAAAATTGTAAGTTGTTTTAATTCTGTTCGGCTGGCTGGATTGTACGGCTGACTGATTGTTTGTTATGAGAGAAAAACACTGTTGAATTATTGGCTGATGCTGGCTGATAAGTTCAAGCGATCTTTTCTAGATGCATAGTAAAAGATGTGTATTTAGACATAAGGTATATCTAAGAGATTAGATGCATAGCAAAAATCTTATATCTACTTCGTTCCAATTATAAGTTGTTTGACTTTTTTTTGCCTCTAATTTGACCACTTGTCTTATTAAAAAATTTATGCAAAATATCATTTCGTTTGTTATGAATTGATTTAGTAATAAAAGTTCTTCAAAAATGACTTAAATTTAACTTTGTTTGCATAAATTTTTTTAATAAAAATGAGCGATCAAATTTAGGGTAAAAAAGTGAAATCTACCTATTCTACCTATTAGTATAGACCACGTCTCCTCTCTGAATTTGCTGTTGATCAACAGTACATAGACTCAGAATACTGTTAGTAGAACAGTACTTACTCTACCACCATCCATCCGGCCTTCTATCCCCGATGTTCTACGCGTGTGCAAGTTCACCAAGCATCCAGACCCACCAACACACCACGTCCCCTCCGAAAGGCTTTTACCAGTATACCATTACAAAAGTTAGGTCCAACCTCCATACCACCAAAAAATTGGCTCACACCTGTATATCCAAATTGAACTTCGTTTTGCCCTACACACCATTCCATCCATCTTCCGTCCAGTTACTGCCGTCGGCCAGCCCTGACGTGTGGGCCCGTCCAGTAAAAATGCCCAAACTACCCCTCTTTCATTAAGGAAAACGGCCACATACCTAGGCATGAGATCAGGATGACGTCATCAAGCTAGAAAGAAACCTCATCAAGCTAGTAAGAGTGAAACAGAGAGCGCGTCACCGGCTCTTGCTTGCTTCGTGCGTGTGGCGCCGCGATGTGTGCGTGCTGGGAGGGAAGGCAGCTGTGTGTGCGTGTGCACTGTAGCCTACTCGGCGAACTGGGCACGGGTCCGGAGGCTCGCCGGAACAGGGAAGGAAGCCGGCGGCGCCATGGCCGGGGCAGACAGTGGCAGTCGGAAAACACCAGCGAGCTCGGACTGGCCTCCTCGGGAAGCTAATTCGGGCCACGAGGCAGAGCGACGGAAGCGTCGTGACACAGCGGTGCCAACCGAAAAGGAAGGAGGGCTTAGGGTGCCTTCAATCGATAAATCGGCTGTGGCGGCTGGAGCTCTGGCGAGCTTCGCGGCGACATCACGGTGAGGGAAAGAGGCCAAGGGGCAGCTGGGAGGTGGCGGCGTGCTTGCCCGGGGCGGAGGCTTCCATCTATAGGGCTTATAGGGGAAGGAGAGGAGCGCGTCCATGTGGTGCGCTGACGGCGGGGCCGTGGAACGGTGGAAGGGTGGTGCACCGTCGCGCGCGCCACCGCGTGATGCGCGTCGGCTGCAGTTCCTGGGGATGCGGGGCTTGGGGCGAGGAAGGTGGATGCGAGCCGAAGCTTGACGTCGCGCCGGCGAGCTCCGTCCTGGTGCGAGCGGCGGTTGCGCTCGCACCCGGAGATCCGACGGCGCGCCGCGCCCACGCTCGCGACAGGCTGCATCCGGCTGTCCACGCGGCGCCCGCGTACGACCGCGCCCCCTGCTACGGCTCGCCGGCGCCCTTGTCAGCTCCCCGCCCCGCCTCGCCCTGGCCACGCGCTCGCCTCCGCTCCCGTCTCCCCGCCCCGAGGCCCGGTGTCCGAGGGTGCCCGCGCTCCGACGCCCTGGTGGCCGCGCGTGCAGCGCTCTGGCGGCTGAGCCTGGAGCGCCTCGGCAGCCGCACCTGCCGCCCTGTCGATTCAGCCACGACGACGCTCGGCGAGCCCCCTACTCCATGGCCGTGCCTAGGGAGTCGCGCAAGCGCGCGCTCGCACGAGCGGCGGTGACGGCTCTGTTTCCATGGGGAGGAAGAAGAGATGGGGAGGTGAGGGGCTGACAGGGCAGGCCTAGCGTGTAAGTGGTAGAGGTGAGAGAGCTGAGTGGTCTGGGTCCAAGAGAACGAAGATTTAGGTGGCTGATAAAAAGACCTCACCTTAAGGCAAAATGGCCAAGAGAACGAAGATTTAGGTGGCTGATAAAAAGACCTCACCTTAAGGCAAAATGGTCATTTCATCTGCCTCATTGACACCGTTAGAGATGAAATTGGTCAGAATGGCGTAGAGGTAAAACCAAATTCAACTTGAGCACACACTGAGTCAACTTTTTGATGGCACGAGGGTTACAAGTAAAAGCCTCCCTCCTGATTGAATGAAACGCGCGTCGACCAGCCTCGCCATTGTCGCCTTTCTTCCGCCGCCGCCGCCTGCCCCTCCTCTCCCTCCGCCCGCCCACAGCGACCTACATCCAGCTCCGCCACCGTGCGTGCCGACCGTGCCGGCGCACGTCCGTGTGGGACGCCGGCGCCGCCGCATCTCCCGCGTGTGTACGCCCCCCGTCTCGGCACCGCGTGGGCCGGCCGTGCCGGCGCACGTCCGCGCCGGACGCCGCTCCTACTGCCCCGCTCTCAGCTTGGATTCACGCCGCGCGAGACTGCCAAGACCATGCCGTCACGGCGCACACCGGTCCGCGGCCACCCCGTCGCCTGAGCAGCGGCACCCGCGCGGTGGCGCCGTAGCCCAAGCTGCCTCCTCTGGAGTCTGGAATCTTCCCTTCCCCACGCTGCCGCTCGCTTAAGTCAGTCGCCTGCGCGGAGGGCGCCAGCCGCCGCGGCCCGGCTGTGTCAACACGAGGAACAGGCACGGTCCACGCGCGACCCTCCCCGAGTCGTGATGCTGCAGACCCGGCCTCGACTCGGCCGGCCACCTGCACGGACGCGGCAGCATCAGACCCCCACCCCATTGGTGATGCGGAGGCCATGAATCCGTTTCCCTGCGTGGTTAGCAGCTCCGACGGCCATCGATATTCTGTTCGTTGAGGAGGCACGAAACTTGGTATGCTTCCTCTCATATTCTCGATGGCCAATGCATGTAATGTGTTTGACGAAATGTGGAATCCACGGCATGGTGTTGGCTACCCACCACGTAATTGCTATTTTAACTGCAGGTTCGTCGTTGCTTTAATTGCAGGTTCATGGATTGCCACGACCTGCATATATATCGTCAAGGCATGAATGAATAAATCAGGAAATTTTGGAAGGCATACTTTACCATTGAACTCAGTCAATGCTGCTGGTGACGGGCACACAAGAGGAATATTTTAGTTCATAGCTGCTGCTGGTATTACTATCACTTTAGTATAGAATTTGAATGGTGCCACTATGTGTAATCAATCAAGAAGCAAGTACTCATAGTTCAGGGCGGGGGTGAGATATATTTTTCTTCGACCTAATTTTATGACAACTCTAATTGCATAGCAGCTCATCTATTTTTATCGTCTTCATATTCAATTTGTTCCGCGTTTTAAAATGTATACAACTTTAACACTGAATCAGCAATGCTTTTTAATCCTTCCTCATTCGCAGTTACCTACATCTCGAAAAATGTCTATTTCATAATATGGTTTCATCAAATTGCCAATGAGTTCCGCTAATACTAATAGTTAGTGTCCTTTTTCATTACAAAGAGCAGTAGTTACCTTACCGTGAATAAACGTTGTTTGCTCTTCACATACATTACTAATGCGAAGATGAAATGGTACTCTCAATTAGCGTGGCCACAGAACCATCTTAGGATACTCATTTCCTTTATCTATTTTAATTTATGGATACAATCTATTTTTCTTACAAGTTCATAAACTGGCCAGATTGGATAATGTGCATCATAGTTAAGCTATGTACACTTCGTCCAAAAAAATATGCATCCACTGCTACATTGAGATGTAACAAATCTACTGCTACCCTTTTCAGATTAGCCATTCCTTACTAAAAATACTGGGCACACACTAAAAAAGGAAAATTTCAGAACACAAACAAGGAATACAGGATAAACCCACCTAAGGTGATGATGACACCATTTTCAATGGATTTGATGCTGTTCCTCCTTGGTACTGCAGAATTAGATTCCATGTAACACCCTGGTGTTACATTAACTAAAACCTGCCACGTCATCATAGTCGCATGCAAATCATTCCGCATTTAACTCTGTTAAGATGCATCAACTGAAATAAATTTTATTCTTGCATGTGATTGTGCATAGGTACTTTAGAGTGGTTTGATTGTATACATGTTTGTTTGTGTGTATTTATTCAAATCCCATTGGAAATTAAAAACAAAATCATTTTGAAACCCTAAATCGGACCCAAAACCCTAATTTAAAAACTAAATGGAATTAGAGGTTGGGCCTTAAACAAAAGTTGTAAATCCTTAAAAGTTGAGCAACTTCTATTTGGAGCAATTTTGAAGTTATTAAAAAGAATTTCAAATAAAACCCTAATTTATGCTTTAAAGTTTAAATTTGAAATACAAATTCAAAAACTAGCAAGAATCTGGTGATAGTTTCTTAATAGAAGTTTTAGCCCTTTCATAATGGAACAACTTTCATTTTTGGAGATTTTGAAGTTAGTGAGTGGAATTTTAAATTAAACCCTAATTAGTGTTTTGAAATTCAAATTTGAAGTGATATTTCAAAAATTATCAGGAATCTGACCAAACTCATTTAATGAAAGTTGTAAATCTTGACAAATAGAACAACTTTTATATTTGAAGATTTTCAAGTTATTGAGAAAACATTTGAGAATTTGTCTGGATTTGAAATGGAATTCAAAATCCACTTTTGCCCCCTTTTGAATTATTCAAAAGCCCATTCAAAATTTGAATATGGCCCAAAAGGCAAAGTTGTTCAAATTGGAATTTTCGACAACTCTTATTAAGGTGATTTTTCCAGTTACTAGGTAAAATAAAAAGTAATTTCGAGAAAACAGTAAAAAGGAGTAAAGACTGCTACAGTGCTCGACATGTTTCCTCTGTTCGGGCACAGGGCAGTGCATGCCGCCGCGCGGCGCGGCTGCCCGGGGCTGCCGGCTGCCTGTCGCCGGCGTGTCGGAGTCGTGGGGGCCCGGTGAGGGTGTCGGTCACCTTTTCCTCTCTTCCCGGTCCCTTATTAAGCCACCCCGAGCGCCATTTTCTCCATCGCCGCCTCGGGTAAGCTCCGGTCATCGGCAAAAATTCGTGGCCTCCAATCCATCACGGTCCAATTACCTTAACCACCGAGCTCGCTACCTCTTTGCGTACCGTCTGGGCCAAAGACCACAGCTTGCCATCATCGGAGTCGCCGGGGTGCCGTCATCTTCCTCGCGGCCGGCGAAGCGCCGCCGCGAGCTTACTCTCTGTCATTGGCTTCCTCTGGTAGTTTTGTGAATCATCTTCCTCACGCTCTACCTCTTATCTACCCTCGGGAAACTCATGCTTTAGTTGGTTATTCCCTACATGCCCAGGGACCACCGGAACAGGGCCCGTGCCATCTGAGTGAGCCGTCGTGGGCACGGTCAACAACGACAAGCTACCCCCGGCTCCCCTCCGCCCCAACTAGCATGCGCACGAGACTCCTGGTGAGCTCCGGCACCTTTTGGCGTTCTCAGTTATGACTCTACCGGGCGGAATCGACCGGAACCTCGAGTACCGCCGCGGCCATCCGCCATGGCGGCTCTAGAGCTCGCTGGAGGTGTTAAACCGGTCAACTAGTGACCTAGATCCGCTCGCAGGGTGGTTATTCATATACTGGCACTCTCATCGCCGCCGGATAGGTCGCCGGTGGCGAGGCCGGCGGCCGGCCGGCGACACTGGGCGGTTTGCCCCTCTGTTCGGTTGAAGAAGAGGAGGGGGTCACGCATGGGCCGTGCTGGGCCGGCCCAGACGCGCGCGGGCACGCCGAGAGCGGCCGGGAGGGGGAGAGCGAGCGCTGGGCCAGCCTGTGGTGGTGGGCCGACTTGGGCCAAATCAATGTTTTCTATTTTCCTTGCTAATTGAATGATATTTTCTATTTTCTGATAAATGGAATAGTATTATATTTTATTATTTTTGTAGAAATAAATCTGTGACACTAAAATTCATGAAATTAATTGTGGATGCTCTATGTGATATGTTGAATGCATGAAAAATACAAAATAAATATTTTGAGCACTTTCTGTATATAAGTAAAAATACATAATTGAATTCATAGAGGTGACTTCTAGGAATTTTGTAGGCTAGAATTATTATCCAAAAATCATGAAATTTAATGTGGCACCGTTTTGGGGTAAGAACTATCTGTAGAAAAAGTTTGGGCTCAAAATAGAAATAGTTCATGCACTAAAAATTTTATACCTCATTAATCGATTAATAAATAAATACAAAATCCTAATAAACTAGGTTTTACGTGACTTTTGATTGATTGATGACCCTGGGTCGTTCACTATGAGGATCCTTGGCACGTTAACTGGTGTGTTGCGGTAGATATCGAAGAAGTTGTGCAGCGGCTTTCTATGACTGTTAAAAAAGTCAATAAAAATGAAAATGCGAAGACACCATTTTACCTTATGAGAAATGTTGTGCAACTTTACCGCGAAGGAAAGTTGTACTCAAGTTGTTAAAGTAAATGTTTGTTCTACATTTTCCATTCATGTCATTCCGCACCATGTAAGCATGCATTATCATTATTTTACGTGTAGTGATCGGGTTCTTGGAAGAACTTCTTGATTGCTCCCCGACGGAAGGATTATTCGTCAGGAGAAGTCGAGTGGGTTTTCTCTGGTTTTTCGGCGGAGGTGACAGACCTGCAACACAGGCAAGCTCTGGTGCATTTAGCCCCTCCCTTGTGTTTTATAAAATATTTATAACTTGAGTTAATCTACTGCATTAAGTTGATAGGAGTTAATTGATAACCCAATTGCTGCATTACCAACCTTGACCAATGAAATATCCGGAACCCATTTTAAAAATAAAATATTTAAAAATGCTTAGCTCTGCTTGAATAAATTAGATTTGCATAAAATGCTATTTCTGAGCTATTGTGATATATATATATATATATATATATATATGTATGCCATCGATAAATTCATGAAAGAGGGAATTGGTATATTCTCGTTCAGTGGCTGTGCACCTGATCAGTACATCGTCACAGACGAGAAGGGATTTTCTTACTCGGTGGTTGTGAATTTGGGTTAGAGTCCCAATGCTTGACCACTGGTGGAAAAGGGGGATTTGAAAACCATGTGGTTACTTGTACTTGGGTTAGAGTCCCAATGCAATGTCTCCGACGGAAAAATGAATTAGGGACCGTTCGTTGTAGGCTTGCTGTGATCGAGACTTTGCAACTAGCCACATACTACGGAAAGTCTCTGACTCCGGTGGCTCTACTACTTGAACCGACAACCACGCACTGAGAGTGGAGAGATGGCGAGAGCAGCGTGTACCCTCGTGGCCAGCGTGCCTGGAGAGGAGAGGAGTACTGTGTTCTCGGGTGGCGCAGGACCGGTTCAGGGGTAGAAAAGCCGTGGTAGGCGGGTGGTATATGCAAGCTTAAGTGCTACATATACAGTGTGGATAGGGATCCCCAGCTGGGCACTAATCGATTCGAATCGTCGTTGCTCCTCGGATATGGAGACTTGATCGTTTGACCTACAATTGAAAAGTGGTTCATAACTAGGTGTTTTTGAGAATAATTAAGAATTTGAAAGTATGATGATACATGAGATTGAATTTGGAATTATGGATTATGGTTAAAATAAGATTGAGTTAAAATATTGAAATAGGATAGTAATGCTTTTCTGCAAACTCTTTGACTCTTATTCGAGCCTTACCTTGACTCCCTTCAGCCTACATTTCTGAGTCTCATTTCTTTTTCTTTAGTCGGGTAAGTCTTACGGAGTACCCCAGTACTCAGGGTTTGTTAACCCCTGTTGCAGGTGAGCCGAGAGTACAACTCTACTTAGGACCGTGCCGATTGACGGATCGTGCATGGAAGAAGATATATATAGGACTTAACCCTTGGGCAAGGTGTATGGTTGTACACAGCTACTCCACTACGAAACTCTGGTTCGGGATAATAGAATTTATACATGTAAACCTATGTTTATGTAATACTTCCGCACTCCTCACTCTGACGCATTTTATTTGTATAAACTGTTGTAATTCTGCAATGCTTACAATGAGATCCTCGGGAAGTTAGGGTTTCCTAGCGAACCCGGCAGGCCACCTAGGTCAAGGGGAACTCGTGCCAACTGATCGTGGATCCTTAAGGACGATGACGGCGCACGTGGGCCCTATAATTAAGGTGGTTGTGTCACATTCCATGCCAATTATTTCGTTGTGAAATGTAGTAAGTTTGGAAATTATTTGCTTCTTTATATCGACGAATGAAGTGTCATTGCCATTTCTTTACTCACTACCGTATATAAACGTAGTTGTTTGCTTCTGATGTTGGTCAAAACATTCTCATGGTACCCTCTGCATGTCAGATCTGCAGTTCTGCAGAGCATGCCATTCTCACACTTAATTGGGCAATGTAATCCTTCATCGGTTCATCATGTTCTCAGGTAATTTTGGTACGTATAATCCCCTTCTGCCATTTCTTAGTTGTTTCAAACTGTGCTCACTTTTGATGTGCTTATTCTTTGCTAACTAACACTTACTATCCTTTTTCCTCTCCAGCAGTGCCTTCAACTTCCCAGATGGTCTACTTCGAATATATTACAGATTGACTAAGCACAAGTAACAATTGAACAGGCTATTTTCTTCATTTGTACTTTATGATAAAAAGATTGCACGATGTAATTAAATCCTGGAAGGCCAGTACTCAGCAATTCTAACATGTTTAATGTGGTCTACCATTTTCATGCACAAAATTATATGTAATACAATCCTACCCCGCGCAAGGCGCGGGGTTCCTGCTAGTAACTTATAATTTGGAATGGACGGGGTACCAATTTGGAAGGAAAAGAGTAGAGTTTATATACTCTCTCTATTTTAAATTACAAGTCATTTAAACTTTTTTAGAGTCAAAACATATCAACTTTGACCAAAATTTTTAGTTGGTATCATAATTGTTATTATTATTATTATTTTATAAATTTGGATGCTTCTACTCTATAAGAATATTGGAATGACTTATAATTTGTGATAGATATAGTACATATTTTTATTGTACTATAAAAGTTGGGTAGACCTAGTAGCAACACATGCAACTCCACTACACGCTCTTTGTTTCTTCCGCAACACACTATTCTTCTTCATCCTCTGATGCTCCCCGCTGCCTCCTTGCTCGGCGTAGCTCTAGCTTTGGCGACCTGACCTAGATCCCCTCCCCTCTAGATCAGGCACGAGTGCCCCCGCCTCTACCACCTACTGCTGGCCGCCGGCCGCCGGCCGCCGGCTGCCGCCCACCGCCCACGGCGACCTCCTTTTTCTCCTCCCCCTCCTCCCGCATGTTGTCTCAACTTCTGTTGAACTTCGGCCATTGCGTGCCAGCCCCAACATGTCTCGACCGCTGTCAGGACCCTAAACCGCCTGCCACCGTAGGTTGCCTTCCTCCTCCAAATGCCTTCCTTCTAAGGCACCAGAGTTACAGTCGTCGGAGTTGGGAACGTCCAATCGTCCATGCACAATTGGTTACCATCCGGCTCGAGCTCGTCTGCTTCCTACCGCCCATGAGTCGGCATATCCGCCGGAATCGACGCTGTCGCGCGTGCACATTGCACAACAACGGACGGTGGACGCGCACATCCAACGGCGGGTAAGGTGTGCGTGCCAAAGCTCAGGGTGTGCACGTTCATTTTTTTTAGCTTTTCCGATAAAAGTTCTGTCCATAGATTCTTATACTTCTCAAATCTCTTGATATGATATCGACTTCACGAAGATACACTTTTAATAAGAATATTGGGTACATATCGAAGTCCGATTCAAATAACTTTTCCAGATTCAAATTCGCTTTATAATATAAAAATAAACAGTGGTGCATCTCATATTTGACTGTATCAAGTTATATTAGCACTATGTTAATTCTAGCTAGAATCCATTCTTAATCACGATTACCTCGACTAATATTTATTGCTGTGCTTTTCATTCCATAGCTGTCTAGGCTAGCTGACATCAGCTGCTATCCTGTGCTGCATCACTTTTTCCATGTTCTATTCTTCATTGTCTTTTCCCCGTTAAGCCGGTGGGATGGATTGGCTCTCTTAAAATACGGAACAGCGTGTCACTGCCGTGCGGACTTGCTCCAACGATGCAATTGCAAGAGGTTAATAATATAATAATTTTTTTAAAAAAAGGCAAGGGAGATCGGAAACAGCTTCGAAAGCAGAGGCGAGCGGTGACTCGCCAGCCTAGCAGCTACCGCATCTCCCGGCGTCGGCCAGGGCTCCCATCACATACGACCGCGCCCAATTCTCCGCTGGATCAATCAGCCCGCCGCCGCCACCAACCCCACCTTCCAGTCTCCCTCTCCCCCACTCGCGCACATAGATACTAGCACAGAGGAGGGGAAGCGGCACACGCAGGAGGAAGCCAAGTAGCCTCTGACTGCGTCTTCTTGCTTCCTCCTGTGCTTCGCTTCGTTTCTTTGATCGACACACCGGCGGCCCGGCCGCTTCCTTTCCTACCATCGCTCTCTTCTTGCGCTGTTCTTGGGTTGGGCGGCGGGGGGCCAAGAGGTGGAAAAGGGCGGCAGGATGAAGTCCGGCGAGCGGCCGAAGCTGGTGCGGGGCCTCCGGCAGGAGACTCGGCGGTTCCGGCTGATGGTCATCGTCGTCGGGTTCTTCCTCGTCTCCCTCACCTTCGTCGTCATCTCCAAGCCCGACGCCATCCTCTTCGGCCGTAAGTAAAGAATCCAGAGATTCCGAATTCCATTCTTTCACCTTGCCTTTTGCCTCCCTTTCGTCTCGGGCGCGACTGCCTGCTACCTACAATTTCGTTAACTAAAAACTGAAACTGAACCTGGAACTGTCTGTCGCGTGTTCGTTTTCTCTTGAGCAGTGAACGGCAAGCTGCCGGTGGACCAGGAGCCGACGTCCATCCTGATCCAGCAGAAGGTTAACTCGCCCCCAGCATCCACCCTTAGGACCTCCACCGACGCACTCCGTGAGCAATCCTCCGCCGAATTTCACGGGACTTCGTTTTACTATAAACCTCTGAAAATTAAATTACTCAACTTTGGGTACGGTGTTCCTTCTTGCAGGTGGAGACCCTAGAGTGGTCGATGACGTAGCTGATCCAAAGCCACAAGGTTGATTTCTTTTAGTCATTGATTAATTCTATATGAAAAGTGTTCTTTCTTGCTCAATTTCTGCCTTCGATCCCCTCTGGCTGTCTGCAGGGTTCAAAGGCGAGGAGGAAGAGAGCCGGGTGCTGAGCGAGCCGGACCCGACCAGCGGGATGACGGAGCTGACCCCCAACAAGGACGGCGGCAGCGGCCGTAGTAAATCCGACGAGGAGGAGAACAAGTTAGGTGAGGCGTCGCAGTTGAGCGGCACATCATTTCCCTTGTCCGGACACCCTGTTCCAAATTCTTCGTGTTCGTTTTCGATTCTCGTTTCGTTAGTCGGTGGGCGCTCGCGGTCGCAGATCCATGATTTGACGATCGGGGCCTTAGATAGACGAGTAAATTGAGAGCTTCTCATTCAATCTTGCCTTGGAATTGTTCACATCCAGGCGGCGGAGGCGACGGCGAGGGGGGAGGGAGGAAGGAGGAGGAGCGTGGGCAGGCGGCGGACAAGCATAAAGTCACGCTCCCAACTGTCTCCAATTACACTATTCATGACACTGAGGACACGGAAAATGCCAAGCAGGACGGTGTGTACCCCCATTCTACTTATCTTCATTTAATTTATGCTTCGCGTACCGTTTCTTCTCCATGATAGAGCTCGATTTACCAAAAGACACCAACTATCAACAACTAGCTGAATGTATTGCTCCGAGCTTGGCAGACATTTTTAATTTGCGAAATGTCACACATACCCTTATCTTAAACAATCTGGTTCGATCATTTAAACCTCTCTCATATGGTGTAATAAAATTAGTGTGAAAGTGTTACATATACAACAGATCCCCCCGTCACTTCCAAAATTTAGATCCATTTAGTTTAAACTTTTATAATCTTAACCAAGCTTCAAAGGGTGGTTCAATACAGGGAGTAGATTTCCAATATGCCTGATTATGTGTGTTAATCTAACCATGTTTTCGCAATTTCTTCAGACTCCGTTTTAGGGAGATTTAGGTTCCATATTGGGCTTCTTTATTTTTTTTTTCTTTTGGTTACCTGTTCAAGCTCATATTTTTATGTCTGAGGTCCTATTTGGATTCCAAACAGGCCTAATTTAGGCAGCCTAATTGTTACTTGTTTCAATTAAACTGTTCTTTTTTCTCTTGGAATCTACCTAAGCTGTCTCGGTCTCCCTTGCGACGGTCCAGCTGTTTCTGCCTAATATTTTGATTAAAGATAGCGTGTCGTTGACATCATGTACCTTCGACTTTGCAGATACAAGTTATGACCTGCAGGGGAGCAAGCCCCTGTGCGACTTCTCAAATTTTAGAGCAAACGTATGCGAGATGCGTGGTGATGTTAGAGTTCACCCAAAGGCTACATCAATCATGTTCATGGAGCCTGGCCATTCGCAGAGAGATGAGCTGTGGAAAATTAAGCCATACCCTCGGAAAGGGGACGAGTTCTGCCTTAGCCATATCACTGAACTGACAGTGAAATCAAGCAGAGTGGCCCCAGAGTGCACCAAGTACCACGATGTGCCTGCCGTGATATTTTCACTGACAGGCTATACTGGAAATCTGTTCCATGACTTCACTGACGTGATGGTCCCTCTTTTCACGACAGCAAGCGAGTTTAATGGAGAAGTTCAGTTCCTAATAACAGACATGGCACTTTGGTGGACAATCAAGTACCACACTGTGCTTCAGAAGCTGTCCAAGTACCCTGTGGTTGATTTCAGCAAGGACGACCAGGTGCACTGCTTCAAGCATGTCATTGTCGGTCTGCATGCTTACATGGAATTCACAATAGACTCGTCCAAGGCTCCACACAACTATTCAATGGTTGATTTTAGCAGATTCATGCGTGGAGCTTACTCAGTGCCCAGGGACACAGTTACTGTGCTCGGAGAGTACCCTAAGGTCAAGCCAAGATTGCTCATCATCAAGAGGCACCGTACAAGGATGTTCCTTAACCTCGATGAGATCATTGCAATGGCTGAGGAGCTCGGCTTTGAGGTGGTTATCGATGAGGCCAATGTGAGCTCTGATATCTCCAAATTTGCCAGGCTGGTTAACACGGTGGACGTTATGATGGGTGTCCATGGAGCTGGCCTTACAAACTGCGTGTTCTTGCCACAGAATGCCACCCTGATTCAGATTGTGCCGTGGGGAGGTTTGGAGTGGGTATCCCGCACTGATTTCGGCAACCCGGCGGAGCTGATGGGGCTGCATTACATGCAATACAGCATCAGTGTAGACGAGAGCAGCCTCACGGAGCAATACCCGAGGGACCATGAGATCTTCAAGAACCCTATTTCTTTCCATAAGAACGGGTTTGACTTCATTAGGCAGACCTTCATGGACAAGCAAAACGTGAAGCTGGATTGCAAGAGGTTCAGGCCTATTCTATTGGAGGCACTGGATAACCTCAACCCATAACTGGATCAACTGGTTGTTGGGCATAGAAAATAGAGATTACTGAATACTGTCCATTTTTTTTCCTTCATTCGTTCCTTTTAGTAAAATCTCTTGTTCGTTCTGTCCCTGCCTGAGAAGGTCCGCATTGTGGAAATTTTAGGGAAAAAATGGCTTATAAGCTGTATGTACACTGTATAAATTGCTGCCGGTGCAAAAGTGGAACAAATTCATTGTAATCATACATAGTGCCATGTTCGATATGTCTCCTTTCAAACTGCAACACTACAGTATTTTTGGGTTGGAGTACCAGTTGACTCTCATGTTGGTTTAATATAATCGCTTCAGTTGTCTTACAGAGCGATGTGCTGAGGTGTCTCAAGAATCATGTAGTTAATGGTTAACTACCCTGGCTCCCACATGGTCAGCATGCAAGTACACCAGGTTTATGATAACAATAAGATTATTAGGAAACATGTTATTATGCTTTAAGCATGTGATGGTAACGGTGACACGCTAGTTCAACTACCAAACTTTGGCATTCCCTCACAATTCACTGTAGCTGTGCTTTGCAAATCGTGACTTCTTTTATAGTTACTAGCAAATGTGCATGTGACTTGCAACTAAATCCAATATATTATGGAATCAGACTTTGTATATTGCTAGATGCGAGCTGTTCTAATTCGAACGAGCATAAGTTATGTATATGAGACGCAGAGGATCAAAAAGTCTGTATCATCGATATCCGAGACACATAGGGTGCAATCGTTGTTTGGAAAGTAAAAAGAGGTGAGACCCAAAAAGTTTTGAAATCGAAATTCATATTATCGCTAGATATAAATTTTCTTTAACTTGTATGAACATAAGTCATAGTCCTAATCACATAGGGACACGAAAGACGAAATGATAGCTGGAGACATTAAAAAAGCAAATTGAAAAGAATCCATTTATCGTTTAATTTTAGATACTTCTATATATTTACACTACTTTGTATAAAAAAACTTAGATATTTACACAACTTCATATGAAAAAGAGGTAAGAATCAAAACCGGACTCTTGGACGTACGTGTAAAAAAATTATGAAAATATTCACGTGAAAAAACTTTGCAAATTGAAGGACCGAAAACGGCGACCAGAGGGGGTATGAATGGGAGCCTCAAATTTCTTTCGAAATATTTGGTCACTGTCCCAACTTCACCACCAAGGCGCAAAGAAAACACCATGATGTCCACGACCCAAATGAGTGGGTGGATGTTCCTTAAGAACACAGCGGGACACCACAACTCCAACGCAAAAGCGGAAATCGAATCAGAGCTCAAACGCGCAAACGGGAGACAAAACAAGATTGTTGCCGATGCTGAAATTACTGTAGCAGATCAGCTACTGTAGCTGCACGAAAATTGCAGCAACAATAAGCATGAACTGTACACAAAAGGATGCTGCAACTATCTAGCGCTGCTGATCTTGAGCTGCTAGAACAAATGCTGCAGAGAACCAAAGCAATCTACAGGATGGAGGGTCTGCTCCATATTTGTAAATTCCATTCCGGAGGCCGTTCCGTTTTTACTCTTGGAATGAACATTCCGGTACCGACCGATACCGGTGTACCATTCCGGACTTTATTATATTAAAAATATATGAATATACATATACATAAATAACCATATAAATATATACTTATGGCATAGTTACGCTTCATCACACTGACATTTTTTCTAAACTCACATATTTTTTCTAAACTCCATAGCTCACACATAGAAAAAGTGTTTCGTCACTTGGTTTTAGTCCGGTACCAGAATGAGTGGAACAGGCGTTTCGGCCGGAATTGACCGGAATGGCCGGTATTGACCGGTATTTGACCCGGTACGGGATTGCAGCCCTTCTATGCCGGTTTGGGCACCGGAACGGGGCATTCCGGCCATTCTGGCCGATACCGGAATGGAATTTACAAGTATGGTCTGCTCCCCACCTACAGAGCGTAGTAGAGCTGAAATCAAATCAAACAGTAAGGATCAGATCAGAACTCCAACAAGTTGAACAGCACACCAGCTAGTCTGAATCCATCAACATGAGTACTACTCCTACTCAAGTAGAATCAAGCCAAATGATCAGCCAATGATTGCTTGAAGTATATCACGGATGCAGGAACAAAGCTACTGACCAATCAAAAGCACTTGACGCCTTGCCACTGTATGCTGTATCTGTTTAGATCGATTTATGTCCTCTTTAGATCCAGTGCAAATTACAACTATAATTAGTCACATCAATGTTGCGGCATATGCATGGAGCATTAAATATAGACGAAATGTTTGCATGTTTGTACTTTTTACATGTACATCACGAGACGAATCTTTTAAGCCTACTTGGACCATGATTGGACAAAAGTTGTCAAATACAAACGAACATACTACAATGCAGAATTACAACTCTAACTGGGATCTAAACGGGGCCTATAGACGCAGTAACACAGACGCTGCAACGGGTTCTGCAATAATCGAGAGAAGCAGACAGCAGAGAAAGAAACGCTCGTTTCCCACTGCACCGGAGACTGGTACCTACACTGGTCCGACTGACTGCAGAATGCGCTCCCGGAGTAGTCTGTTCAAGAACGAAGAAGAACGCACAGACTCAGAGCAAAATCGGCAGAAGCAAGCTTGCCCTGAGAACTCCCAGCGCTGGAGCGGGTAGATGTGAGCCTGCGCTGCTCATCCGAGCACGCTCGGTGTTTCAGCACCGGCGCTGGTAGCGCTACTGCCCCTTACCACATCCCACAAACAGTCAACTCGTTCCCAAACTTCGCACAGATGAAATTCAACAAGCTACGAACTCATCCCCAAGAAATCATCGCTTGAGATGAACTCAAACTCCGGAAAAATCAGATCACGTGCATGCACGAAAATAGGAGAAAATAAAGAACGCAGTGAATCAAAAATCACAAGAACAAGGGAGAAATCCCGGAGACGACACGAGATTAGGGCCTCG
Organism: Eremochloa ophiuroides; assembly: GCA_038502445.1. Lineage (NCBI taxonomy): Eukaryota > Viridiplantae > Streptophyta > Magnoliopsida > Poales > Poaceae > Eremochloa > Eremochloa ophiuroides. The sequence goes on from JAHLJS010000003.1 coordinate 32,887,973, forward strand.
ATTTCCCAGCTCAAACGTGAGTTTTACACCACCATGAACAAGTGGAGGATCTCTCCCTAAGCACTAGTCCTAACCCTAAGTGGAGGGGATGAAGATGAGAGAGTGAGAGAGATAAGGAGGGGATGGCCGCCATGCCCCTTCTTATCGCCTTATTACATTTTGCGAAAAACCCCCTAACTACTACTACTGCTAAGCAGGCGAGCCAGCTAGCCTTAAGACATTCTGTAACAACCTGTCTCTACGAATGTGATCGGACGACCCCGCTTCATGCTCGAGTTGCCGTCGCCTTGACGTAACCTCGGAGATTCCGCCGCGTGTCGCCCCGCTTCCCGCCGGAAGTAGCTCCGCCCGGGTGCCAAAACCCGAAAACCGTCCTAGGCCGCGTCCTGCCGGCCCGCGTACCGCTCCGAGTCCCTCGATCATGCTCGATCGCATCTGTCGATGTCGTAGTGTCCGCCACCGCAGCTGGCGCTTCGGCGTCCAAGTCCCTCGGCCCAAGTCTCGCGTCCGTCCTTCACCGCTCCCAGTCCATCAGCACGGTCCGCTCACTTGACCTTCACTCCGCCATCCGCCACTGTCTTCGAGCCCAACACCTGCACATCACAAACCGACCAACATGCCAAGTGAACTCCGTTGACAATCACTCATCACCAATCCGGATCAAGTCTCCCACTTGGGTCGGCAATCTCCCCCTTGATGAGTGCATTGTCAACACCAACACAGATAATCATGATATAGTGAGAATAAGAGGAAGAAGGAGGAAGAAAAAGAAGAAAACCTGCTCAAAAGACCACAAAAGCAATGACAAGCGATCACATGGTCACTAAGCAAGCACAAGCGCAAAGAAATGCTAGTTCCTCCAGAAAGAGGCGAGGCTCAACACAACTAGCTCCCAAACTCCCCCTAAATGTGTGCTCAACTCAAACAGCAATGTGTGGAAATCTCTCCCCCTTGTTGACACATGCACACATCAAGGTTCCCAAAACCTTCTCCTCTCAAACATGCAAATGCATATGAATGCAAAAGCTTCAGGAGTATAGCCATTAGTTTTCCAAAATGCTCATCAAGATACGGGTAGTAGAAGCTCAAGATGATCAAAAGAACAATCCATATGAGAGAAGCATAGTGAGCAATTTTGATACCAAAGGTTAGAATGTTCACCACTAAGAGTAGGACATAGCATATATGGAAAGGAGATCAGATCAAGTGCTAAACAAGTGTATACAAGGTGAACCATCTCAAGCCAAGGTCACACATCAAGTCATAGAAGAATCTAACGCAAGTGAAAATTTTCATTTAACCAATTTCTCTACATTAGGTGTTTCACAAGTATTAGTAAGATATGTGTGTGCGAGAGGTTATATGTATTGTTTCGCCTAACTTTTCAACCATGCGTAGCCTATGTCAAAGACAATGATTAGCTAAAAGCAATGGTTTCGGTCATCCACTACAAAGCTCTAGTTCATCCAAATGTGCAATAGGAAGCCGTCTAGATACTTTGAGGTGGTACAATACATATCCATCTCAATCTTTTCATCACTTAACTTAGATTGCAAGATTTTAGCACAATGTGAACTAGATTGATCTAAGCAAGTGAGTGAAACAAGGTATGAGCCATAGCAACCAAGTATATAAGAGATAGCATATGAGAGCTCAACAAGTCCATACATACTAGTTGCCAAACTCAAGGGTGAACAAATTTTTCAGATTTCATCAATATTAGTCAATTTCATATAAAAAGTCATGTTTAGCTCAACAAGGGTTCAAATGATCAAAGAGAGCCTAAACATGTATCAACATACCAAGATAGGCATAGAAACAAACTCATAGCTATATTCTTGAAGCTCAAAATGATATATGTCACAAAATGCCATGAAAATGCAAATATGATACAAAGTGAAACAAAACTCTAAGCTACAAAAGAATATAAAACTAGTGTACAATCCAAAGTCCCCTTCCCTAAAAAGGGAAACAGACCCCGAGTTCACTCCTCAGCCGAGCAAACTGGGTCAAGTCAAATGGCTTAGTGAAGATATCAGCCAGCTGGTTATGTGTGTCGACGTGAATCAAGTCTATGTCACCCTTCTCATAGTGATCTCTCAAGAAATGGAACCTAACCTCGATATGTTTGGTCTTAGAATGTAACACTGGGTCCTTTGCTACGCTAATGGCGCTCATGCTGTCACAATAGAGTGGAACTTGTCTAAAAAATAGACCATAGTCCCTCAAGGTCTGAACCATCCATAGCAACTGAGAACAGCAAGCGGCAGCAGCTACATACTCAGCCTCACAGGTAGACTGGGTAATACCACTCTGCTTCCTAGAAGACCAAGACACTAAGGAAGTCCCAAGAAACTGACAGGTGCCAGACGTAGACTTACGATACACACGACAGCCCGCATAGTCAGCATCAGAATAACCATAGAGTGAGAGGGTGGAAGCGGCCGAGTACCATAAGCCGAACTCTGGAGTGAATCGCAGGTACCTGAGAATGCGCTTGATGGCTTGGCGATGAGATGATCTCGGTGAAGACTGGAACCGTGCACACAAACACACGGCGAACTGAATATCCGGTCGCGTCGCCGTCAAGTACAGCAAGGAACCGATCATGCTGCGGTACTCCTTCTGGTCCACCACCTCTCCTTCCTTGTCCTCATCAAGGGCCGTCGTGGTTGACATGGGCGTCGAAAGAGGCTTGGCCTCACCCATATCGAACCGCTTTAGCAGATCCTTCGTGTATTTCCCTTGATGGACAAAGGTGCCTTCTTGGGTTTGCTTGATTTGCAACCCAAGGAAGAAGGTTAGCTCTCCCATCATGCTCATCTCGAACTCCCTGCTCATGGTATCCGAAAACTTGGCCACAAGAGCGTGAGAAGAACCCCCAAAGATGATATCATCCACGTATATCTGCACCAAAAGGATGTCAACGCCCTGCCTGAGGAGAAACAAAGTCCTATCCACCGAGCCCATTTGAAAACCCTTTCCTAGAAGAAATGTCTTAAGGCGCTCATACCAAGCTCTAGGAGCTTGCTTCAACCCATATTAAGCCTTGTGAAGCTTATACACGTAGTTGGGGAACTTAGGGCTCTCAAAACCAGGGGGCTGCCTCACATAAACCTCTTCCACTATGTACCCATTAAGAAACGCACTCTTAACGTCTATCTGATATAGCTTGAACCCTTTTGAGGCTTCAAAAGCTAACAAAATCCTAATCGCTTCTATACAGGCAACAGGAGCAAAGGTTTCCTCATAGTCTCTCTCCTCTTTCTGGCAGTATCCCTATGCTACCAATCTAGCCTTATTCCTCACAACCACCCCGTCTTCACTCTGTTTGTTCTTAAAGACCCACTTGGTACCAATGGGATGACACTCAGGGGGTAAAGGAACTAAGACCCAGACATGGTTGCGCTTGAAATTCTCTAACTCCTCATGCATGACGTTAATCCAATCAGGATCAGACAGAGCCTGTCCAACATCTTTGGGTTCCGAATTAGAAATAAATGCTGAGTGAGAGAAATGAGAGATAGGCCTGGACCGCGTAACACGCTGGTCAATGTCGCCGATCATCGTCTCAGGAGGGTGGCGGCGCTGAATGTGTCGAGGTGCAGCCCTCGATGAAGTCGCCTCCCCCTCGGCAGCAGCTGGGGCCTCCTCAGGTGCAGCATGCACGGGCTGAGGGGCCTGGTCGAACGGTCCCCATGTAGTGGAAGAAGAGGGCTCGGGGCCGTGAGCTGAAGTAGTGGAAGTAGGCTCGACTGGGGCAGTTGGTGGAGGCAGCTCGGGATCACCCCAATCGGCGTCTTCCTCTCCATCCTCCACAAAGATGGTCTGCTCAAACTCATCATCACCTACACGCTCAAAGACAGGAGAAGAACAAGGCATGATTTCATCGAATGTGACCTCACAGGTCTCCATCACACGGTTAGTTTTAAGGTTAAGTACACGATATGCACAAGAGTGAATGGCATAACTAAGAAAGATACAGTCAGAAGATCTGAACTCAAACTTGTCCAAATTACCTTGTTTGAGGATAAAACATCTACACCCAAACACCCTTAGGTGGCTTACCTTGGGTGGTCTTCCAAATCGCAGCTCATAAGATGTCTTCTTAGTGAAAGCCCGAAGAAAGATGCGATTGAAAACATAGCAAGCTGTGTTGATTGCTTCGGCCCAATACTTTCTAGGAGTCATATGCTCATCAAGCATCGTCCTAGCCATCTCAACAAGGGTCCGATTTTTGCGCTCAACAACACCATTTTGAGGAGGGACATAGGGTGAGGAAAACTGGTGCTCAAGACCCAAAGAAGCACAGAACGTTTCAAATTGAGTATTCTTGAATTCTATACCATTGTCACTGCGAATCGCTCTCATGGTATTATTTGGTAACTCATTTTGAAGACGTAAAATCATATCCTTAGCACAAGAGAAAGCCGCATCTTTGCCCACCATGAAAAACACCCAAGAGTAGCGTGAAAAGTCGTCAACTATCACAAGCACATACCACTTCCCACCTTCCGACCTAACCCGAGATGGACCTACCGTGTCCATGTGTAAGAGTTCCCTGAGTTTCTTGGTCATAATTTGGTTCACGGGGGAATGAGAAGCAGACGACAAGGGTGGCATACAAGATCTTTCTCAAATTTTAGTTTAGGCAATCCTTGGATTAGGTCAAGTGAACTTAATCTAACAAGTAGATCGAATCTCAAATGTCCAAACCTCCTATGCCACTTCCAAAGATCGGAGGAAGATCCCGCAACCAAACATCGAGAATCACTAAAAGAGCGAGAGAAATCACTTCTAAACACGCGGCCAAAGAGAGTAATCCGGCAAACAAGATCATGCTTGTTCAGCTACCAAACTTTGCCTTTGGGCTTTGCAAATCATGCTTGTTTTGGTTGGTGTTGGACACGGCCTAGTCTGGATCCCAAACTTAATTAAGTAGACGAACTTGTGGTATCACCATGCGAAAGCACGCAGTCACTGCCGGAGCGTCACTGTGTGCTTGGACCCACAGTGACTACTAATCACTGCCGGGTTGTAAGGTGAAGATAAAAAAACGAAAAGCTAAGCATCCGATAGTAATTTTCCTAGCATTAGTACAGAAAGTTTAATTGTGGCAGGCAAAACCGGTTTTAGAGATGGCATCGCAACCGCCTCCAAAGGAAGGCATCGGTTAATGTAGATTAACCGAGGCGGTTGCTTTGCATGCCACTGTTAATAGATGGTTGGAGGTGGGCGTATTACGGTGCCAGCCTGCATTAATCGATTTTTAAAAAACCCAGAAAGCCCAATCAAGCCCGTTGTCTAGCCCAATGGAGCCTACTGCCACCGTCGCTGCTCCTTGCCGGATCTGGTCACCATCACTGCTGCTCGGAACGATTGATAGAAGCATACCGCCTCCACCCAACGCCAGGCCGGACGAGGGTGCTGGTCCCCGCGCGAATCCAGTCGCATGTTCGCGTCGTCGCCTGGATCTCGTTGGAGAAGAGCGCCGCCGCCTGGATCTCGTTGGAGAAGATAGTAGCCGCCTGGTTCTCGTCAGAGAAGAGCGCCGCCGCATGGATCTTGTCGGAGAAGAGATTTGCCGCATGGAGGGGAGCTCACGAGAGAGGGAGGGCGGAGGGCCGCTGGTGAGGGAGGGCCACCAAGGGGGGAGGGCCGTCGGTGAGGCCGTCCCCACGCCGTCGAAGGAGGGAGGAGGGGTGCTTGCGAGAGAGGGAGGAAGGAAGCCCGCGCCGCACCACCTGAGGAAAAGAGGGAGAGGAAGAGATAGAGTGGGGGGCGCTCAGCTGAGGAAGAGTGGGTGAGGAAACCCTAAGTTCGGGTATATATACTGAAGATCGGCTATCGAGCCTCGACTGGGCCTATTGGGCCTCGGCCATTTTCAGAGGCGGGTCTTATAACGTGCTCGCCTCCTAAAACAGGTTTATGGAGCCGAGCGTTTTAAAAATATCACCTCCGAAAATATTCAACCTCCGTAAATCTATTTTTGGAGGCGGTTGTCTTAAGATGACCGCCTCCAAAAATTAAATATTTTTGGAGACCGCCTCTAAAAATTAAATATTTTTGGAGGCAGTTATTTTTAAGACAACTGCCTCCGTAAATCTATTTTTGAAGGCGGGTATTTTCTGATCGTATCGGTAAATATTTGTGAAGGCGGTTAGATTTGTGCCCGTCTCGATAATGTTTGGGCACTGCCACCTAGAATCATTTTTTAGTAGAGTAGTGAGGTGAGGTTCTCCTAGTGTTTTACTATTCAAAATTTAGTATAAATTTTTCTTTCTAAAAGTCTCCTAGTAATATTTCAATGTGCTATAACTAGTGTAGTGTTTTACTAGTAAATAAAAATACTAGGAGAAGCCCACCACTTTGGTAGTGTCATTGCTGGTTGGAACCACCATCGGCAGTGATGTATCACTACCAATTCTTGGTACAAACTAAAAGTGATTTTTTTAGATAAAGGATAGAAACTATCCGGTTTCATCTACCAAACGGAAAAATTAGGCCACTTATTACAAAGTACCAAGGAGCAAATAGCTCACAAAGCAGTCCACACACAACCAGCAACTAATGAACAAACTTGGAACGGACAAAGTCTCGACTAAGTAGGACCGATAAGCCTAAAAGACAGCCACCCATTGGAACTAAAGAAGTGCAGCGCCGCAGTCTCTAAGAATTGGCCAGCGAAAATCAGTTGATCCCGAGAGTCTTCATGCCGCTATAGTTTTGCCCATTGACAGAGCCAGTAAGTTTCCCTGAAAAGTACCTGCAAAAAAGACTTCAGTCGACACTTGTCAAAAACCACTTCGTTTCGCGTTATCCAAACCGCCCAACATAAGGCAGATGCTGCTGTTAACAATAATAAATTATGTTTGCTACCACCCATCTTAGACCAATTATTGAAAAGGTCCACAACGTTACAAGGGGGTGGTAAGCCCAACAATAAATGTACAGCGCGCCAAAGGAATCTAACATAAAAACATTCAAAGAAGAGATGATATATAGTTTCCGTCGAATGAAAAAAACCTGCACCTCGTATCACCATCCAGTTACACCGTGTTAGATTATCTTTAGTTAAAATCACCTCTTTTTTTAAGAACCAAAAAAAACTTTTATCTTTGATGGTACCCTAATCCGCCAAATATCCTATGACACACTTACCCCATTGTTAATTAGCGCAGCATACATGGATTTTATTGAGAATTTTCCTGATAAATGTAGAGACTAGGTGAAGGTGTCCTTTCCCTCAACTAAGTTCACATTATGTAAGGAACAACAATTCTATGCCAGTTTTTCAGATTATTACCCACTAAGTTACGTCGAAAAGAGACACTCAAGGGTATTGTACTGAGCACTTTTGCCACAGAATCTTGTTTTTTCCTCACAATATTGAATAGTGACGGAAATTTGACACTAAGTAGTTGATTTCCTAACCACTTATCTTCCCAGAAGCGGATTTGTGATCCATCATTCATAGATAATGCATTTCTCTCGACGGTGGGTATTTTTTCTACAGACGGTTTCTCTTGACTGTGCAAGTAGAAATCAAACGGCTTTGAATTGCTTGTATAAATAAATCTTTACAAGCAGTTTTCTTAACAAACCGTCTATAAAAATTATGCATTTGTAGTGGTGGTTCCTTAAAAAAAATCGCTAGTATAAATAATTTGAAATTGATTTTTTTTAGTTTTTCAAATGACCTTATATGAAAAAACCATCAAAAGAAAAGTTGTACATCTCGAAAAGTAACGAAACTTTGTAGTTGACAACATTTTCATTTGAAATTATCTTATCAACAAAAACTACGTTTGAATTTATCAAATTTAAAATGAAATTTTATAAAAGACCTCGGATGGAGAAACTATAAAAATAAAAGTTGTAGAGCTTAAAAGGTATGAAACTTTGTAGTTGACAAAATTTCTATTTGAATTTGTTTACAGCCTCAACCAATCAATTTACATTTGGTTATAATATTTGGGGAACCAAACTCTAATATACACACAAGTAAGTGATAGGTAAAGTGGTAGAAGAGACTACATGTGAGACTAAAGTATAACACCGCAGTGAGATATTTCATATCAGTTTCGATTTTTGTTCTGGCCTATCGATAGTCGTCTTCGGACGTTGGATACACTCACAATATTTATTCTCCACCATTTCGAACCCCGTGGCTGCGAAGTGCACAATTTTGTGCCAAAAATAAAGATCTTTACAACGGTCAGTATAGGCTTTCTATATAGTAGTGGTGGTCGCCGGGTTCTGCTACCCGGCAGTGATATATCCCTGCCGATTTAAGCCATAACACCGCAGTGAGATGTTTCATATCAGTTTCGATTTTTGTTCTGGCCTATCGATAGTCGTCTTCGGACGTTGGATACACTCACAATATTTATTCTCCACCATTTCGAACCACGTGGCTGCGAAGTGCACAATTTTGTGCCAAAAATAATGATCTTTACAACCGTCAGTATAGGCTTTCTATATAGTAGTGGTGGTCGCCGGGTTCTGCTACCCGGCAGTGATATATCTCTGCCGATTTAAGCCATAACACCGCAGTGAGATATTTCATATCAGTTTCGATTTTTGTTCTGGCCTATCGATAGTCGTCTTCGGACGTTGGATACACTCACAATATTTATCCTCCACACATTGATTTTTGTTCTGGCCTATCACCATTGCTTTTGGTTATAAAATAATGCCTCCACGGCCAAAGATAAGGCCCCCATATAGACCGATTTATTTCGTGGGAGAGTCCTATACTACACGTCCTATTATTTGTAATCATGATGATGCACGTAAGAGCTATTAGGAGAATATTTGTGAAAATGGAGACAACATCGAAGGTTAGGCGCCGTTAGCAATATATTGTTAGAATCACAGAAGGAGCTTAGGCCACAGGATCACTAATCTAGTTGCATGAACACGTTAGTGGATTGATGGACTAACCGAACCTTCTGGAAAATCCGCCATCGGTAGAGGTCAATGATGAACTCGCCGGGTTGATGATGAGGAAAGTAGTGGAGAAGATACACCGATCCTCCTCGGTGCTGAAAGGAAGACGATGACGAAGGGGGTCGGCCTTCCCGTCACTTCAGCGCCCTCAATAATCGGATCTGAGGAAGTGGAGGAAGGCTTAGGACGTTGGTCCCAGAAGTGGAAGCCATCCTTTTATAAGCATTGCGTGACGGGGGGCCTTAACCACGTAACGTTGGGGTGCCCCTGATTACGGCACGTACGAGGAAGGATTCCCCTTTGGTTGACCCGGCCAATAGCTCAATTAGTTAGAGCGTGTGTCCATAATATAGTCCTAAGATCACTTATTCCAACATATATTACTTCTCGGGGCCAGAAGGTTGTCGGCTATGCACTGAAGTTAGCGGCGTAGAGTTGATCATCATGGCTCCAATTGTTGTTGTTCTGCGCTGAGATATTATCGACCATCTTGCAAATCACAGGCTCTAAACCTTTTTGCACCCCTGTTGGCGCGCTCCATCCCATCCGGCATATTCTTGCACCTCTGAGACTTACTTAGGTTTTAGAAGAATGTTTCTGAGGTGGTAACATTGTAATGTGTATGTAGAATTCAATTGTAGGAGCACTCTAGTAGGTAATATGTTGTAAATTTTTGTAGAATTCAAATAATTCCCTAGCATCTATAGTTTAAAACAATTACTGCTTGTCATGAAGTCTTAGTGACTGAGGAAGATCATGACACAACGGATGTAAAACGTTCATCACAAACTAGACGAACCTGAAAGAAACCATTTGAGAGGGTTTGAGACGGTTTGAGGAGGTACAGAGAACATCGAGAAGGACATTAGGATGTGGGACTTGAGAAAAGACTTCTAATAGTGGATCGGATTAGTATTTCTCCTATTCTTTGGTTGGCTAGGATAGGATGGTTAGAGCATAGATTTGGGTTACTAAGTACTAACATTGCGACATTACAATATATTGGACTCACCCTCCACTAGGTATATATAATCGATACCCTGTCGGTGGTTCCCGAAGTTAATAGGTTCAAGTTTGGCTCTGAGTGATGTGACAGACTCTCCGTCGAAGGAACATCCCGTGTGATTCTCCGGGGTGTCAGAAGCTAGGTGCTCTTGGGTTCTCCACAATTGAATTTTTATAATTCCACAGACAGTCCGTGAAGACTCACGGACACTTTGTAGGTGGTGTCTCGGTGAGGCTTAAGTGCCTTTCTCTGGTTTTTGGCTAAGTGCAGGGATTGACGGCCCCTTGAAAAGCCCTAGTTTAGTTTTGGCAATTGATGAAACCTAGTCACTAACTTAAGTTGCTAAGTGTGTAGCTAAGAAGAGTTTAGTGCTATGGAGGAAGAAGATGACATGGAGCTCAAATGGAGATCAAGTGGAGATTTGTTGAAAAAGAAAAGGGACAAGGAGTTAGAGGCTAAGGTAAAAAGAAAAGTAGCTCTTTGTTTTAGTGACCAAGGCACTTAGTGAGTGCGATCACATTTAGGATAGATGACTGGACTGGGAATTGCATCGTGACTCATCATCAAGTGCTTTAGGTTGCATACACTTGGAACTAACCTATAGTGAAAATCCTTTGAAAAATGGTTGTGAAAAGTTAACACACGAGCACAAGAGATGCACACTTGGTGGCGTTAGCACTTTTGCCAAAGGAGTTGAAGGTTGAGGGTTTGGCTCGACGGGATTCGGCGAATTTCGGGTGTTGTTTCTATTGAAAAACGTGCGTCGGATGCTACCAAACCATTGGTGAGCGTCCAATGCCTAACCCTCACTTGCACAACACTGGACACTGTCAGACACTGGGCTAAAAGCCCTAGTTTGGTTTTGGCTAATTGATGACACCTAGTAACTAACCATGTTCCTAAGTGTTGTGATTACAAGGATGGTTACTGGGACCAAGTGAGGAGCTATGACGGCGTCCAAGCAATTGGTGTAAGTCCATCAACATGTTCGATCAAGTGCTTCTCGGCTTGGATCATGGAAAAGAGTTCAAGGCAAAGGTATAATCAATAGGGCTCTTTCCATTTTGGTGATCAAGACACTATAGAGAGTGTGATCACATTTAGGATAAATGACCGTACTATTAAGGGGGAAGAATTTGTTTGCAATCTCGGTCATCAAGTGCCTCTAATTGAATTACCTTGAGCATATGTAGTTAGATCTAGAGCACTAACTTAAACCCCACGAAATTGCTTTGAAAAATGCTAGCACACCCTACACTTGTTGGTAAAACCCTTTGTGGTGTTGGCACATTTGAAAACACGGTGAAGTTTAAGAGGTAGAAAGGGTTTGGGATCTAATTCCCTCCTGCCGAGCTTGCGAGGCAGGATTCAGCAATTTCGGTGAGATAGCCCTTGTAGTTTGCTTTGAAAACTGCTAACTTTTGTCCCTAAAAGAGTAGAATGTTTGGGAGTTAACACTTAGAAGCAAGAGTGTTGAAGAGAGACGAAAAACAGCTCTCAGAGGCGCACCGGACGCTGGCTTTGTCCGGTGGGTCCGCACCGGACGCGTCCGGTGCGTCCAGAGCCTCTCTGGAACCTCTCTGTTGCTGCACCGGACGCTGAAATAGTAACCTCAGCGCGTCCATTGTGAATCTGCGCTTAACTGACTTAGAGAGTACACCGGACACTGAGCTTGTCCGGTGGGTTGCACCGGACGCGTCCGGTGTGGAAAAGTGCTCTCTGGAACCTTACTAGACCGTACCGGACACTAGTGTTCGTGCGTCCGGTGTGGAGGCGCGCAGTGGGGAATTTCAAACGGTCAGTACACGTGTCAATGGGCGGTACACCGGACAACCACCGGACGCGTCCGGTGCAAACTTAACGAGCGTCCGGTATGCACGCAGAAACTGCAAAACGGCTAGTTTTTCATCCTCACTTATAAATAGCCAATCAAACTGTTTTGGGAAGCTCTCTTGCGCATTTCACTCATTGCTAATCATCTCTTGAGCCCTCCCAAGCTTCTCCCACTCACTCTTGTGTTTGATTCTCATCCAACTGAGTTTGGGAGTGATCCAAGTGCATTTGTTCATCCAGTTCATCCTTTGGGACTTGGTGATTGTTTTTGCTATGGATTTCTTCTATTCTCTTAGTGATTGCCGTCACCTAGACGGTCTTGGAGCAGCGGAGGAGTTGGCGGAGTTGGAGATTGTCTCCGGCCACTCCCGGTGGACTTGTGAGGGGTTGGCACCTTCTCCGGCGGAGAGCCGCAAGGTAGCTTAATATATTGTTCGTGTCATTGAGTTACCTTGCTTGCAGTAGGTTCTTGTGGTGCTCATTTGTTGAGCTTGACATTGGTTGTCAATTAGCCACCGAATCACCGAGTAGTGGTCGACACAACGAGGACTAGTGTGCCGGCGAGCACGAGAGCCTCGGGATAAATTCTTGGTGTCCTTTGTGTTGATCTTGGACCATCACCTTCGTGTGTATTGGTATTCATTCCGGTGCTCGGTCATTGTTGGTGGTCCTTAACCCACATTTCTAGCCGCCAATTCTCACATAAAACCTGCATAAAGGAACACCAAACATAGAAATAGGGCTTTAAACTAACCAATTTCACGAGTTTTGGTGATTCATCACTTGCAGGAAAGTATTTATGGAAACAGGTGAAAACGGTCTCAAAAGCATACAAGATACATAAGAAATGTCATCCAACATAAGCCCAAGAAGCAGAGACCCAAATACAGTTCAAACTCATTTTAGGACTGCACAAGCAGGCCCGGGTAAAATGGTCATTCCGGGCTCATCCGGACTCTGTTTTGGGCGATCCACCCGGCCACGCGAAGCTAACCAAGAGATCTGCAAGCCTGCAAAAGGTGGGGCCAAGGGGGCCCAACTAGGGGTCGGCCGACGCCCCTGGTGCGGCCGCACCCTGGCTAGCTCCGTTTGGGATGAAACTTCGTGGGCCGCCTCCAACCGACGTACCAAGGCCGGTTCCATAGGTGCATGCTAGGTTCAATGTATCCAAATGGCAGTTTAGGCACTTTATGGTGGAATAAAGGAATATTCCATGGACAATTCCCCCTCCTCTCCAATATAAATAGAGGCCACTCTCGCGCCCTCAAAACACACCATCTCAAGGAGAAGAGCACCACCACAAGAGCAACAATCCAAGGGTTTAGGCCCTATATCTTGAGTTGAGTAGCAGAGAGAGATGTGAGAGTGACTACGGGGAAGAGCCAGACTTGTCGGTGTCTCCCCGAGCTTGTACCTCAACGAGCATCCTTACTTCAACGGGTTCCCCCGCTAAGTGAGTGTTCGTGATTCTTTTGATACAAAGTCTTTGGATCAGCTAAACTTTGTTCTTACTTGTTTGCGGGTTCATCATACCTTCGGGTATACCCAGGCTCGTTACCTGTCGATCTGTAGGGTCGGGGCCCTAGGAGGGCCTGGGTAGGTTCTTTATACGTAAGCATAGTGCTTGGGTATATGGGGCCGGGTGATTACATGGTCCTTGTCCACGTTGAGGGGATGGCGGCAGGTTGTGACAGCCCTGTCCGTCCCTAGCATTCCCCTGCGTTCGGCTAGGATGTAGAGGTTCCTTTAATTGCCATTTGAGGTTGCTGGCAGACCAGTACTCGGTGGTCTTTCGAAGTAAGTGAGTAAGAGTGAAGTTTATCTATCCGTTGACCAAGTACCATAGGAATCCATCTCTACCTACACCAACTCTATCCTTGTGTTGTCCTTGGACGAACTAGCTAGAAGAATACATCCGTTCCTTTGGGAAAATACGATACCCTGAATATTCTGGGTGAAGTGCTACAATGGTACTTCCGTGCGCTTGCGGATTATTTCTGTATGCGTTAAGAAATACCAACAAGCATTTCTGGCGCCGTTACCGGGGAACGGTTGCTATTTCCTTTGAACCTAGTCGTCCTCGTATCTGTATCCCCTATCTTTTCTTTTTACAAAAACAAAATAGTTATTCCTTTTCCTTTTCATGATGAAGCCAACTCCAATTCAAAACCTTTCCGCTTCCAAGGGAGTGTTCTTTGAGCCACCATCTTTTTCAAAACCAAAACGTTCATCTGGCTGTGAACTCCACCCTGGCTTGATAGCCATGATTCGAGCACTACCCTTCTCAGGACATGATAATGAAGATCCTTGCCACCACTTGCGAGATTTTGAGGAAATTTATTCATGCCTGAGCATCTCAGGCATGACACATGAAACTCTAAGGTGGAAGTTGTTTCCCTTCTCCCTCATAGGGAAGGCGAAGCAATGGTACACGCATGCCGTAGAAAGTACGAATGGGGACTGGGATGAACTTAAAGACAAGTTTCATTCTGCATTCTTCCCTATGTCCCGTATCGTCTCTCTACCCAGAGCGATCCTCGACTTTGAGCAAAATGAGAAGGAGTCTATAGGTGCAACCTGGGCCAGGTTTTTAGTGTTACTACACTCGGCCCCAGACCTGTCATTACCCGACAGCGTTCTACTGCATCTCTTTTGTATGGGTCTTGACATAGATGCTGACCTATGCCTAGATGTGACTGTTGGAGGTCGTTTTACACACAAACCTATGACAGAGCAAGTGAAATTCCTTGAAAGCTTCCTAGAAAGGCACACTTTCTCTGTCATGGGAAATAGAATCCTCCAGGCAGAAGTCATGTCGAGTGTTGAGGCATCCTTATCAGTCGAATCCAACCACTTACCATCTTTAGGATCGGCTCTTGAGTCCTCACCCGACTCACGAACACCGAAGGAAAGAGTATTTCATCCTTCGGAGTTCCCTATCGAATTCGAGGATTATGGCAATACCTCGAAACATTTTAGGCACGAAAAGCTTACACTTCCTTCTGAGGAAGTTTTCCCTATGTCACAGAACCTTCTAAATTATATGGCCCACAAGCACTAATCATTGTCCCAAAGACCTTTGATAATCATGCTTATGCCCCAAATAACTTATAAGGGTCTGCCTGGTTTTCACAGAAACCCGTATTCTCCGAAAAGGATCTCATTGCGAAGACATTGCAGTATTACAACATTTCATACAAAATACATCAGAGTAGAAGTGCGGAAGTCTTACATTAAATAATATTACAAACCAGTTGTTGAAAACTTAAACATAGGTATGAATATTACAAACCATAGCATAAGCAGTAGCAGTGGAGTAACTCTTATACAGTATACATATCTTACAATATTAACCCTGCCCAAGGGTTTTAAACTTTCACTCATCATCATCATTGTTCACCTGAACGACCGCCATACAGCACGGCCTAAGACAAATATGTTCAGGCTGCTCACCTGCAACATGGGTTAACAAACCCGGAGTACATGGGGTACTCCGCAAGACTTACCCAACTAAAAAGTGGGGAGAAGATTCAGGAATGCAGGCTGAGGGCAATCAAGGAGAGGCTTTAGCAAGAATCAAAGTGTTTGGCAGAAAAGCTCTCTAAACTTGTCCTACTTTCAATGTTTTATTTCAACATTAATCATTAACCCTGAATCTAGATTGATTCATAATTGCCATCCAAATTCAAAACCTTACCATATTCTTATCCTAGTTCCGAACCACTTTTCGGTGTATGGTCGAAGGATCAAGTCTCCATTATCCGAGGAGCAACGACGATTCGAATCGATTAAATACCCAGCTAGGGATCCCTATTCACACTGCATATGTAGCACCTAAGCTTGCATATGCCAAACCCGTCTACCACGGCTTTTCCAAAACTTGAACCGGTTCTGCGCCACCCAAGAGCACAGTACTCCTCTCTTATTCAGGCACGCCGGCCACGAGGGTACACGCTACTCTCGCCATCTCTCCACTCCCAGTGCATGGTTGTTGGTTCAAGTAGTAGAGCGACCGGAGCTAGGGCTTCCCGTAGTATGTGGGTAGTTGCAAGGTCATGATCACAGTAAGCCTACAACGAACGGTCCTTATTTCATTCTCCGTCGGTGACCATGCATTGGGACTCTAACCCAAGTACAAAGTAACCGAACGGTTTCCAAAATCTCTTTCCGTTGGCGACCATACACTAGGACTCCAACCCAAGTGTAAAATCGACCGAACGGATTCATAATTATTTTCATTTCTCATGATTCATCCATAGTATAGTATCATAGCTCAGAAAATAATATTTTATGCAAAACTAAATTAATTAAGCAGGGCTAAGCATTTTCCAAACATTTCATTTAAATCAGGTTTTCAGGATGATATTTAATTGGTCAAGGATAATAATGCATCAATTGGGTTATCACTCAACTCCTATCAACTTAATGCATTGGTTTAACTCAAAGTGATAAACATTTTATAAATCACAAGGAAGGGTTTAAATTTACCGGGGCTTGCCTTGAGTTGCAGACAGAGTAGGATCCGGATCTGAACCACAGATATCGAACCCACCAACAACAGTCGGTGTTTCTTCAACGGCTACCTGCTCGATCGTGATCTCCTCACCCTCAGTCACTACACGTAATGTAATGATGCATGCTTTAATGATGGTGCAGAAATAACATGAACAAGATATAAAGTAAATGTTTATTTTAGTAACCTTGAGTACAACTTTCCTTCACGATAAAGTTGCAAGCCAGCAAAACTAATCTACCGTCTACCGACTTAGAGTTTTATTTTAACAGTTGTTGAAAGCCGCTGCACAACTGTTCAACTTCTACTACAATACAACAATTGAATGACCCATGGTCTACAATCAATCCAAAAGTCACACAAAACTACAAAGGATTAGGGTGTCTATTTATGTTGTTATTCAATTACTAGAGCATAAAATAATAAATAAATAAACTATCTCCATTTGAGTCCAAACTTTTTCTACAGTTAAGTCTTAACCTACAACAGAACCAAAATGAATTTCGTGATTTTTAGATTACCGTAGAATTTATTATAATTCATCAAAGTTGCATTTAACCATTAGAAGGAACAATTTTATTTACTGCAAGAAGTACTAAAAATTATTATTTCATATTTTTGTTGTATTCAGTATATCACAGATAGCTCACACAAAAAATTTCATAATTTTTGGTGCTACAAATTTATTCATACAAAAATAACAAAGTGTAACACTGTTTATTTACTCTAAATTTGGAAAATACCAATTTAATCCTAAAAAAATGAAAAACGGCCTTTTGGCCCGAGGCGACTCAATGCCTGCAGGCCGGCCACGAGCTCCCGTGCTCCCTCAGCACGCGCCCCGCGTAGCTGGGCCGATCCTGCTCGGCCCACGCGCGCGGCCTAGCTGGCCCTCTTCCTCCTTCTTCTTCCTCGCGCTCCCGTGCGCGCGCGACGGCGCTGGCCACGGCGGCACGTCGCCGGTGGGTCTCTGCCGAGGGGAAAAAGCACCACTGGGCTCCCCAAGGCAAGGCGAAACTATCTAGGTGGTTGTACGTGCGTTTAGGGTTTCGGGGCTCGCTCGTCGGCATCCATGGTGGACGGCCACGGCGGCTCCGAGTGTTCCGACGACTACGGACCTTCTCAATCCAAACCAACTACACCTAGAGAATCTGCGAGGTTACCACAACCTGATGCGCACGCTGACGAAGGGTAGAACAGGACGAAGCACCAATCTTGACGACAACCGATGTGACGGCGGCGAGCTCCAGCGATGTACTCTCTGTTCCGGCGAACCTAGTACGGTAGTGTCGGTGCTAGTTTTGGCGGGGCTAACACCGGCTAGTAAATATGTGTTTTGCGGTTGAGGCTACGGATGATGTGTAAGGGGAACACAGGGATTATACTGGTTCAGGCCAAGCAGGCCCTACGTCCAGTGGAGAGGAGAGTCTTGTTGCCTTGCACCGGGGTCCTTGTAGTAGGGGGTTACAAGCTAGGCGAGAGAGGGAAGCGCTCCCAGGTCTCTTGTGTGTGTCTAAGTGTTTACAAGTCGTTTGCTATGGGTACGTTTGTGTGGGTGAGAACTTAGAACTTCTCCCCGTCCTCCCAAAGCTGGCCTCTGCTCTCCCTTTTATAGTCGCAAGGGAGAGGCCAGGGTAGCGCCTACAATGCTACCTATTAAAATAGTGAGGAGTTGCTGTTCCCTGTTTGACTATGCAGCTACTGCCTTTTCTCCGCGTCTCCGGGGCATGGCTGTCGCGGTTCGCACGTCCTTGGTGAGTTCCAAGGCGGCAGCAGTCGTCGGATTACGACGTGCCGTAGGGTCACACCTATCGGCTATCTTTCCGTACGATGTGACAAGAGGGTGAGTCACCTTAGGGCGTTGTCTCGGGACTATGAAGGCGTGATGGGATTGAGCGGGGGATATCTCCCCTGGTCATATTTCCGGTCTTTGAACAGCTCTTCCCGAGGGTCAGGCGGGACCGGATGGAAGGCGTGCTCGTCCTTTCGAGTGGACAGCGCAGTAGGCGCCTTTCCCGTTCTTGCGTAGCCCGTCGTCAGGCGCTTGGACTGTCACAGTCGGAGTTGATAGGTCCCGGCGGAAAACGGGACGGCGCACCATAGACCATACCGTGGAGGACAGGTGGTATGGCCGTCAGGGGCGTGCGAAGCACAGTCGCGTCGAGAGTCTCGCCTGACGGGACAGTGCATGTAAAGTGGTCAGAGAGATCTCTTGTGGTCCAAGATTGCTCCGCTGACATCACCTATGCCTTGGATGCCTTTGCGAGATTGCGCTCGAGGAGAGGGAAGCTCGGGCGAATCGGAGATTTGGGGCGCCGAGGGTGCCGCTCTCCCGAGCTCTCCCGGGGAGGCTCGGGCGCTCGGGCCGCTCTCCCGAGCTCTCCCGAGGAGACTCGGGCGAGTCAAAGATTTGGGCGCCGTGGGTGCCGCTCGCCCGAGCTCTCCCGGGGAGGCTCGGGCGAATCGGAGGTTTGGGCGCCGAGGATGCCGCTCTCCCGAGCTCTCCCGAGGAGGCTCGGGCGAATCGGAGGTTTGGGCACCGAGGATGCCGCTCTCCCGAGGAGGCTCGGGCGCTCGGGCCGCTCTCCCGAGCTCTCCCGAGGAGACTCGGGCGAGTCGGAGATTTGGGCGCCGTGGGTGCCGCTCGCCCGAGCTCTCACGAGGAGGCTCGGGCGAATCGGAGGTTTGGGCGCCGAGGATGCCGCTCTCCTGAGCTCTCCCGAGGAGGCTCGGGCGAATCAGAGGTTTGTGCGCCGAGGATGCCGCTCTCCCGAGCTCTCCCGAGGAGGCTCGGGCGCTCGGGCCGCTCTCCCGAGCTCTCCCGAGGAGACTCGGGCGAGTCGGAGATTTGGGCGCCGTGGGTGCCGCTCGCCCGAGCTCTCCCGAGGAGGCTCGGGCGAATCGGAGGTTTGGCCGCCGAGGATGCCGCTCTCCCGAGCTCTCCCGAGGAGGCTCGGGCGAATCGGAGGTTTGGGCGCCGAGGATGCCGCTCGCCCGAGCTCTCCAGGGGAGGCTCGGGCGCTCGGGCCGCTCTCCCGAGCTCTCCCAGGGAAGCTCGGGCGAATCGGAGGTTTGGGCGCCGAGGATGCCGCTCTCCCGAGCTCTCCCAAGGAGGCTCGGGCGAATCAGAGACTTGGGCGCTGTGGGTGCCACTCGCCCGAGCTCTCCCAAGGAGGCTCGGGCGCTCGGGCCGCTCTCCCGAGCTCTTCCCGAGGAGACTCGGGCGAGTCGGAGACTTGGGCGCCGTGGGTGCCGCTCGCCCGAGCTCTCCCGGGGAGGCTCGGGCGCTCGGGTGCTGCTCTCCCGAGCTCTCCCGGGGAGGCTCGGGTGCTCGGGTGCTCGGGCGAATCGGAGTCGTGGGCCTCTGTAGACGCGGCCTTCGTGGGCTTCCACTGGCCTTACTTGGGCCAGGCCATGTTGGGAATGAGCGTTTTTGCATTGAAGTTGGGTACCCCTAACTTTGGTACCCGACAGTAGCCCCCGAGCCTGTGGAGGAGTGAAGGCACTCCTCCACAGGTTCACGCTGGTTCTTCCTGTCAAAAAAGATAAAGTGCGGGTTGTTTTTTCTAGGGGTGCGCGCGAGCGCACCCGCCGGGTGTAGCCCCCGAGGCTTTGGAGGGATGATATATCCCTTCAAAAGCTTAGAATCGTGTTCGTTAGTCCTCGGGTGTTTTTCTATTTATTTAGGTGGGTTGTTTCCTTGGAAGCGGAGCCCCCGAGCCTCCCACCGTGTGGGAGATCGTTCGGTGGTCTTTCCAAGGTGCAGGGCAAGTTTCCGAGCCTCCGTTTTCATATCGGAGATCGATCGGGTTCTTCCCTGTCTTTTTTAATTCGACCTTCACGCTCTTTTTTCGGGAAGAGGAAGGTTTGGTCCTGCTCGACTTCCCCGCTGGGGCACGAGTCGGCATTTCCGGTGAGCTACAAATGGGTTGGTCCAAGTGGAGGTCCGTGCCCTATTCGTTAAGGGTCGGCTAGTGGCCTGAGCACACTCCAATTATTTCCCGAGGGTCAGTTAGTGGATGTCGGGTCCCTTCGATGGGTCCCGAGGGCATGATGCCTCCCACGGAGGGATTCCACGTAACCGACTCGCTACTGGGACTTGGACACAGCATGGGATGTCCCTTGTGACGTTCCGGGCGTCGGGATACTGGCCGTTTTCGTGACCCATCCACTAGCTGTCCCTAACTTGATTTCCCTGGGGCGACTGTTCGAGCCTCGGAGGGCCAGTCTTCGATCCCCTGGGAACGTAACGGGCGCCCGAGCCCGGGGTTTCTTCGTTGAGAAAACGTAGGTGGAATCGAGGCGCGCGGTTGTAATGATTCGGCTCACCTTTTGAGGCGCGAAGCCTGACGGACGCGACGGTTCGACTCAGTCGAGGCGGTTTGCGTGCGCGGTGATGGCGGGTCTCTTCCAAGCCGAGGTCGAGCTCCCTCCTCTGAACCTGCCGTGAAGAAGAAGCGGGCCATAGTGCCCTTGTAAAAATAACCTTTGTGATGAAAGTTGAGGACTTAGCATTTTTAGGGATGCCGTAGCCTCGGTGGTGTAGACAGAGCCAGAGCTGTGCCAGTCCGACCCGAGGGGTTTCCACTTTGTCGCGCACACAGCTAGGTATCTCAGAGAAGGCTCGAGTGAGATCGTTTTTTACTAAATTTCCCAAACGCCCGTCTCTCTTCTCGCACTCAGGAAAAATTCACGAAATCTTTCTGGAGCACAAGTTGACCCTCGGGCGGAGGGTGGTGAGTGGAGGTGCCGTAGCCCGGAGGCGTAGGCGATCTCACGGCTCGGCCAGCCCTGCCCTAAGAGTGTCCTTTTACTTCTTTAGATCTCGCAAGTTTTGCTAGAGTGCAGAAAGGAGTTCGGCGCGGAATTTTTGAAAAAGCGATCGAAAAGGCGCAGAGAAAATTAGATCATCGGTCCCCAAGCGTCCACCCCTCGTCCCGTACTTGAAAAATTCCATGAAATTGCCTCGAAGCGTAAGTCACCCGTCGGACGGTGGGTGGTGAGTGGAGGTGCCGTAGCCCGGAGGCGTAGGCGGTCTCGCGGCTCAGCCGGCCATGCCCTAAGGGTGTTCTCTTGCCTGTTCGGGTTTCACGGATTTTTTCAAGAGTGCTGGAGAGGTTCGGACGTAAGGGAGGTTTCAGTTTAAATCTCAAAATTCATGATAATTAAAGAACGCTTATTTATCGATTCCGAGACCACAAATATGAACAAAG
Organism: Eremochloa ophiuroides; assembly: GCA_038502445.1. NCBI lineage: Eukaryota > Viridiplantae > Streptophyta > Magnoliopsida > Poales > Poaceae > Eremochloa > Eremochloa ophiuroides. Next base: position 32,909,490 of record JAHLJS010000003.1, read on the forward strand.
CCTGGAAGCTTAAGGGTAACTGTGACTTAGCTGCTCGAGCTACCAGCGTTGCGCTGGTGATGATCGTAGAGGCGGTGTCCCGCGCGGGGGGCACCGGATTGGTCGGGTTGACGCGGATGCGCTTCCCCCGCCTAGTTCGGCGGGAGCGGCGCGTGGCGTTCCCTCTGTTTCCCTGAAACGGGTGGAGGTGTCGCCGGGGTCCCTTTCCCAGCCACCTGCTGGGCCGGGGTTAGGATGATGATGGCCCGGGGCTCAGGTTGGGCGGAGGTTCATCTCGAGGCCGAGGACAGTGGCCGCGAACTCGAGGCTCCCGAACCGGAGCACCGCGCCAGCAGGAAGCGCAGGGACGTTGGCTGCCATCCACAACCGGGATCAACACGCAAAAGGCCCCTACCTGGCGCGCCAACTGTCGGTGCTAGTTTTGGCGGGGCTAACACCGGCTAGTAAATATGTGTTTTGCGGTTGAGGCTACGGATGGTGTGCAAGGGGGAACACAGGGATTATACTGGTTCAGGCCAAGCAGGCCCTACGTCCAGTGAAGAGGAGAGTCTTGTTGCCTTGCACCGGGGTGCTTGTAGTAGGGGGTTACAAGCTAGGCGAGAGAGGGAAGCGCTCCCAGGTCTCTTGTGTGTGTCTAAGTGTTTACAAGTCGTTTGCTATGGGTACGTTTGTGTGGGTGAGAACTTAGAACTTCTCCCCCGTCCTCCCAAAGCTGGCCTCTGCTCTCCCTTTTATAGTCGCAAGGGAGAGGCCAGGGTAGCGCCTACAATGCTACCTATTAAAATAGTGAGGAGTTGCTATTCCCCGTTTGACTATGCAGCTACTGCCTTTTCTCCGCGTCTCCGGGGCATGGCTGTCGCGGTTCGCACGTCCTTGGTGAGTTCCAAGGCGGCAGCAGTCGTCGGATTACGACGTGCCGTAGGGTCACACCTATCGGCTATCTTTCCGTACGATGTGACAAGAGGGTGAGTCACCTTAGGGCGTTGTCTCGGGACTATGAAGGCGTGATGGGATTGAGCGGGGGATATCTCCCCTGGTCATATTTCCGGTCTTTGAACAGCTCTTCCCGAGGGTCAGGCCGGCCCGGATGGAAGGCGTGCTCGTCCTTTCGAGTGGACAGCGCAGTAGGCGCCTTTCCCGTTCTTGCGTAGCCTGTCGTCAGGCGCTTGGACTGTCACAGTCGGAGTTGATAGGTCCCGGCGAAAAACGGGACGGCGCACCGTAGACCATACCGTGGAGGACAGGTGGTATGGCCGTCAGGGGCGTGCGAAGCACAGTCGCGTCGAGAGTCTCGCCTGACGGGACAGTGCATGTAAAGTGGTCAGAGAGATCTCTTGTGGTCCAAGATTGCTCCGCTGACATCACCTGTGCCTTGGATGCCTTTGCGAGATTGCGCTCGAGGGGGATAGGGAAGCTCGGGCGAATAGGAGATTTGGGGCGCCGAGGGTGCCGCTCTCCCGAGCTCTCCCGGGGAGGCTCGGGCGCTCGGGCCGCTCTCCCGAGCTCTCCCGAGGAGACTCGGGCGAGTCGGAGATTTGGGCGCCGTGGGTGCCGCTCGCCCGAGCTCTACCGGGGAGGCTCGGGCGAATCGGAGGTTTGGGCGCCGAGGATGCCGCTCTCCCGAGCTCTCCCGAGGAGGCTCGGGCGAATCGGAGGTTTGGGCGCCGAGGATGCCGCTCTCCCGAGCTCTCCCGAGGAGGCTTCGGCGCTCGGGCCGCTCTCCCGAGCTCTCCCGAGGAGACTCGGGCGAGTCAGAGATTTGGGCACCGTGGGTGCCGCTCGCCCGAGCTCTCACGAGGAGGCTCGGGCGAATCGGAGGTTTGGGCGCCGAGGATGCCGCTCTCCCGAGCTCTCCCGAGGAGGCTCGGGCGCTCGGGCCGCTCTCCCGAGCTCTCCCGAGGAGACTCGGGCGAGTCGGAGATTTGGGCGCCATGGGTGCCGCTCGCCCGAGCTCTCCCGAGGAGGCTCGGGCGAATCGGAGGTTTGGGCGCTGAGGATGCCGCTCTCCCGAGCTCTCCCGAGGAGGCTCGGGCGAATCAGAGGTTTGGGCGCCGAGGATGCCGCTCACCCGAGCTCTCCCGAGGAGGCTCGGGCGCTCGGGCCGCTCTCCCGAGCTCTCCCGGGGAAGCTCGGGCGAATCGGAGGTTTGGGCGCCGAGGACGCCGCTCTCCCGAGCTCTCCCGTGGAGGCTCGGGCGCTCGGGCCGCTCTCCCGAGCTCTTCCCGAGGAGACTCAGGCGAGTCGGAGACTTGGGCGCCGTGGGTGCCGCTCGCCCGAGCTCTCCCGAGGAGGCTCGGGCGCTCGGGCCGCTCTCCCGAGCTCTCCCGGGGAAGCTCGGGCGAATCGGAGGTTTGGGCGCCGAGGACGCCGCTCTCCCGAGCTCTCCCGTGGAGGCTCGGGCGCTCGGGCCGCTCTCCCGAGCTCTTCCCGAGGAGACTCGGGCGAGTCGGAGACTTGGGCGCCGTGGGTGCCGCTCGCCCGAGCTCTCCCGAGGAGGCTCGGGCGCTCGGGCTGCTCTCCCGAGCTCTTCCCGAGGAGACTCGGGCGAGTCGGAGACTTGGGCGCCGTGGGTGCCGCTCGCTCGAGCTCTCCCGGGGAGGCTCGGGCGCTCGGGTGCTGCTCTCCCGAGCTCTCCCGGGGAGGCTCGGGCGCTCGGGTGCTCGGGCGAATCGGAGTCGTGGGCCTCTGTAGACGCGGCCTTCGTGGGCTTCCACTGGCCTTACTTGGGCCAGGCCATGTTGGGAATGAGCGTTTTTGCATCGAAGTTGGGTACCCCTAACTTTGGTACCCGACAGGTAGCGTTCAAAGGAAACGGCCTATCGTCATCTCAAAATCAAGAGAACACCAGAACGCAAAACCGAAAGGTAAACGGCTCACCCAACGAGCGGGCCACGGAGGGAATGACCACGGCGGCGCTCTGCCGGACCTCGGGAAGAACCGAGCCACACAGGCAATTCCGGCAACGAGAAAACCCGCAATCTGACCCAAACAAAACGCAAGGAGGTGGCGGGGCTAGCTACAAGATGAAAAGGCTTGTGATAGAGTGGAGACGACGAGTTTCGTCGTGAACGGAGAAGCTCACAACGGCGACCGAGAGAAGGGAAACGGAGAAGGAAGAGCTCAGCTCGTCTTAATTGAACGGGAAAGAATGTCCTCGACCTCGCCACGACGACTGCGACTTGAACCAGCGCGGCCATGTCCCCGGCCGCATGCCCAGGCGCGTGGGAACGGCGGGACTTGCCGACGGCGACCGTGCCCTTCTCCCATTGGCTTGTTACTGTAGCCATACCTCTTTGTTCCCGATTTTATTTTCAAAATTACTTTCAAATTTGTATATAAACTCAAAAAATTCCCTTAATAAAAGTTGTAGGAAATTTTAAATAGAACAAGTTTGCTTTTTGAACCTTATTCAAATTTTTGAATAGTTTTTGAATTATCAAAAAGGGGCTAATTGGCTCATTTCAAATTCAGGTTTAAATTCAAAAATTCATTGAATAACTTCAAAATCTCCAAACACCAAAGTTGTTCTATTCAGTGAGTTTAACAACTTTTATGTAACAAGTTTTGTCTAGTTCTTAATAATTTTCAAAGTAAGAATTTGAATTCAAATCTTTATGCCTAAATTAGGGTTTTATTTGAAATTTCAAATAATAACTTGAAAATCTCACAATATAAAAGTTGTTCAAATTTTCAAGAACTACAACTTTTGTTTAAGGACCAACATCAAATTCTAAATAATATTTGAATTAGGGTTTTCTAATTGATTTCTATTTGAATTTCTCATTTGATTTAATTACATAACCATACACATGAATTATATAACAACATCAATCTAAACCACCCATGCACAATCACATGATGAAATAAAATTTATTTTAGTTGATGCATAGCAGAGGTGATCTACACCTGGGTGATTTGCAGTAATTATGATGACATGGCCAGTTTTAATTTGTCGTAACACGAGGGGTGTTACACCCTAAAGCGGAACCATCAAAGGAATGGCTAATGGAAGTGAAACGTTCTTCCGAAGCAATTCGGATTCTTTCACCTTCGACAACCATGCCTTGTTCGTTAAAGGGAACTATGATAGAAGCCCTGCACAACCTCACGGTCGAGACAAATATCATGTCACAATTCTTAGCGGAAACCCTTTTGAGCAATGTACCACTAATCTCGACTAAAAAGCTCTTCAAAAGTCCCTCGGGACTCATTTTCGAGTGTTGTGAGATTGCTAGGGCCGTGCCAATCATGATTGAAGAAGCCGAGGTTTTCTTGGATTTCCACATCTATGCCATCCTAGATTTTGAACTTCTCATAGGCTTCCCTTTAGAAAAGCTTATTCAAAAACCTTCTCTTGGTAGCCTGGATGAGAGTTTTGGGAAAACTGCTTCTATCACTCCTATCCTTCACCATGAAATTCCAACGGCAAAGCAACTTCCCAACCATGACATGTTCGAGGAGGTAAAGTTCATATCTCCGTTCATTTCACCCGAACTTGATTTTGAAACTGAACGTCGATCACCACGCTCTCTCGAACCTAAGCTCCATCCCTCTGGCCATCAAAGTTTTGTTCTCGATAGTGGTCAAGACTCAACATTGAACCTTCTTGATATATCTCTTGAGAACAAGAACTTCTGTGCTTCGGACATCTTGCCTAGTACCGCTAGCTTCTATGAGGTTTGCATCCATCTTTTGATCCTCATTGGCAGACTCTATAAGAGAATGGTTGTGGATGCTTATGTTTATAATAAGTATTGCAAATCTCATATGGCACTAACCTTGCAGCTTGAACATTGATGCTGATTGCTTGGTGGTGGAAACGGGAATAACACCACCATTGATAGCTGCAAGATGAATTCCCGCGATCAAGCTTAAGACCATAACTTAAACACTGCCGGGAGGTACCCCGGATTATCATAAATATTCATATAGTGATAATATATGTATACATTCTTTTAACTTTCCTTTTCCATAAAAAAAATAAGGATATGTTTTAGAGTTAGTATGCACCTTTGGGTATTCTTGACGCTAACCATTTCAGGTGAAGACTAAGAAGAACAACGGGGCATACGATGCTTGAAGACATGGAAGCTGCATCGACTACAAAACCATGATGATCTTTGGTGATAGAACACACTCAAAATAAAAACCAGACTCTACAATTGACTTTTACACAAAAGTCTAAGTGTGGGGGAAGATGGTGAGAATTTTGAGTTCGACACACACCAAGGGTCATCCAAAAAAGGGCCCACGGTCCATACACCCTAGTTATGTGTGGCCTAGCCTCATGGATCACCTGAGATGGACCATAAGCAATCAAGCCACTGTGCAGGAAGCTCAAAGCTCCATCCAAAGATGCCGATGGTAAGAATACTCAGGTATAAAAAAAAATGTTCACCAATATTTTTTCTCATTTTTGTCTCCATAAGAATAATTATCATTTATGCTTCCCTTGTTATGTCATTGCTCTGGTTTGGGTGTATTCACATGGACGCATGTAACCCATAGGTCCTTTTAAATTAAGCATGTGCTTAGGTTAAATTGGCCTTCTTTAATCAATCTTAGACATGGTGTTTAATTTTGGTTAATGAACTTAGAGTATTATGATTCATAAACTGTGGAAGTAATCTGATGTGGAGATAAATAAAGGTTAGCTTCATTCCTTGCAAAATTTGACCTTAGCCTTGTTTGAATTTAAAAAATTGGTGAACAAAGAAAAAACAAATAAAAAATAAAAAATTACTTTTCTTGTTCTAACAAACAAAAATAATGATAATTGACAATGACTTTGTAGAATGAGCTAAAGACATAATTAAGAAAGGGTTCCTCGGGTATTTTTTGTCACTAACCATTACAGGTTTGAGGCAAAAAGAACAAAGGATTGGAAGACAAGGTAAGATCTAATCAAATATCATCCAAACAACAGAAGCATATTTAGAGGAGAATTCCATCACCTAGACTTGGTTTTTGCTCACTACCAAATGTTGCAAAATCCAAGTGTGGGGGAGTGGATGTCTCTAGAACCTCATGCCATGCTTTGTTCTTTGACTATATTTGATTGTTTCTACCTTGCTTTCTTGCTATGTCTTGCTCACCTTGCTAAGTCATTCAAAAAAATATTATTGTTTATTTGATAATAAAATAGTAGTAGCAAATAAAAAATAATAATAATATTAGTAGTGCTAATAATTATAATAATAATAATAATAATATATTTAATAATTAAAATAATAAAGTAGATTCTTGATAGGAAAAAGATTTTGGCTCCCCGGTATTCAAACCGGTAGAGCCCTTGTTTGTTTTCACTTTGTCTTTTATTTTATTTAAATAAAAAGAGGTACAAGCACAAGTGTGGGGGAGATCTCTCGAGCATAACTAAAACAAATTTAAGATCTCCCCAACACATTGCACAACCATCAGACGATCCATCATGAAAGAAGGACAAGACAAAGAATTTTAGCATGGATGATTAAACCTCTAGGTTGATCATACCATCTCTGAATCATCATAAACTCCTCATCTTCAAATGGTGGTATGTGCAACTCTACCCTCATTTCTCCTGAAGTTTAAAATTCAACAACCTAAAAAGACAACTTTTTTGTACCATATCTCCATGCTATCTTTTGATAAAATTTGCATACTCCTTATTCTTCGCTAATATTCCTACAACTCGTGAGCAAATTATGCATAGGTACCCCATTTTCATCTAAGTAATTGGAAAACATGATATAGTAGGATGATATGAATCTTGCTTCCTCTTGCAAAGAACTTGGGATTTACTTTTGAAAATACAAAATTCAAAAGCATGCTCCTCAATGATCAAAATTCCTACCAAAGCCATATTTTACATGCTACAAGCTTTCTACATAGCCGCTTACTTTGTGTTGAGTCTTGTTAAGACTTGTTGATCTTTGTTGAGAGAGGTTTCATGCTCCCAAGATCGAAATTCACATACACTCCACATATGCATGCTGCTCCTACACTAGGAGTACTCAAAACATGCCTCCATTTAGTTCCACCAAAAAGCTCTACTCCTACACAAGGATTAGACCAAAAAAAATTTGTTAGGCAAATACTTCATGTTCTAAAAGATGATGATCTCTCTGTATATGTGGTTTATTAGAAGAGGCATTGGCAATGCAAAAGTATAAAAAAGGGCACATGAAGGTCCCAAATATGTATAAAAAAGAGAGAGTAAAAAAATGGACAAGTGTCCAAAGAAAACAATGGGTACTTTGATGCCCGTCTCTCTCCAAAAAAAATGATGAGCACATGAAGGCTCATGAAAGAAAAAAAAGAGTAAAGATAGCCATGTCTCAAAAGTAAAGAGCTAGAGAAAAGAGAGATCATCTTTTCATACAAAAGGAGTATTTAGTCTGCCATGTTTTCCACACACTTGCACTTTGTCGATTTAAGGGTATGGCACTTCTCTCCATGGGTCCGAGATTTAACTCGACAATATATGTAAGGTAAGTGTGCAAATTCTATCATACATGCCCAAAACTCCACATAAACTTTAGAGGTAGGATGATTAGAAGAAGGCAAAATTATGCCTCGGTGAGGAACCACCTCCAAAACTTGAGTGATTTGAGAGTTTATCATTCAAGGAGCAAAAGCTATCTTTAATTTTTAAAATATAAAAACCCAAGTTTCCAAGCAGAGTGGAGCAATAGGACTTGAATCTAGGCTATTCCATTTTTCAATTACTCAAGAGAATTTGGTAGACACTTGGAATGCTCACAGGTGTAGGTGCAGCTTGGAATAACTTGTATGCGGATTCCATATCAAGCAGATGACCCATCTTAGTCCTAAAACTTTACTCAAGGACGAGCAAAGGGCTAAGTGTGGGGGAGTTTGTTGGCAGTCCTTAACTCAAATTTGTAACCGCCAATTCTCACATAAAACCTGCATAAAGGAATACCAAACATAGAAATAGGGCTTTAAACTAACCAATTCCACGAGTTTTGGTGATTCATCACTTGCAGAAAAGTATTTATGGAGACAAGTGAAAACGGGCTCAAAAGCATACAAGATACACAAGAAATGTCATCGAACATAGGCCCAAGAAGCAGAGACCCAAATACAGTTCAAACTCATTTTAGGACTGCACAAGCAGGCCCGGGTAAAATGGTCATTCCGGGCTCATCCGGACTCCGTTTTGGGTGATCCACCCGGCCACGCGAAGCTAACGAAGAGATCTACAAGCCTACAAATGATGGGGCCAAGGGGGCCCAACTAGAGGTCGGCCGACACCCTGTTGCGGCCGCACCCTGGCTGGCTCCGTTTGGGCTGAAACTTCGTGGGGCGCCTCCAACCAATGTACCAAGGTCGGTTCCACAGGTGCATGCTAGGTTCAATGTATCCAAATGGCGGTTTAGGCACTTTATGGTGGAATAAATGAATATTCCATGGACAATTCCCCCTCCTCTCCAATATAAATAGAGGCCACTCTCGCCCCCTCAAAACACACCATCTCAAGGAGAAGAACACCACCACAAGAGCAACAATCCAGGGGTTTAGGCCATATAGCTTGAGTTGAGTAGCAGAGAGAGATGTGAGAGCGAGTACGGGAAAGAGCTGGACTTGTCGGTGTCTCCCCGAGCCTGTACCTCGACGAGCATCCTTACTTCAACGGGTTCCCCCGCTAAGTGAGTGTTCGTGATTCTTTTAATTCAAAGTCTTTGGATCAACTAAACTTTGTTCTTACTTGTTTGTGGGTTCATCATACCTTCGGGTGTATCCAGGCTCATTACCTGTCGATCCGTAGGGTCGGGGCCCTAGGAGGGCCTGGGTAGGTTCTTTATACGTAAGCATGGTGCTTGGGTATACGGGGCGGGTGATTACATGGTCCTAGTCCACGTTGAGGGGATGGCGGCAGGTGGTGACAGCCCTGTCCGTCCCTAGCATTCCCCCATGTTCGGCTAGGGTGTAGAGGTTTCTTTAATTGCCATTTGAGGTTGCTGGCAGACTAGTACTCGGTGGTCTTCCGAAGTAAGTGAGTAAGAGTGAAGTTTATCTATCCGTTGACCAAGTACCATAGGAATCCATCTCTATCTTCACCAACTCTATCCTTGTGTTGTCCTTGGACTAACTAGCTAGAAGAATACATCCGTTCCTTTGGGAAAATACGATACCCTGAATATTCCATGTGAAGTGCTACAACGGTACTTCCATGCACTTGCGGATTATTTCTGTATACGTTAATAAATACCAACAGTCATCTACTCTACTTGGAGGTATAACTACACTACACTTCTCTCTTTACCTTGTGCACTTACTTGTGTAGTGGTAGTGTAACTAGTATGCTCACCTAGGAGTAAGTAGTTCCAACCTAGGCTAGCTTGTGTGTGAACTTAGAGACTTAATTTAGAACGGTTAGAAAGGCTTGCATTTTGAGTAGGCTAGCACAAAACTCGCTTCGCCGTTTGTTGTACTAATCACATGGTCAAGTGTTATTTGTAGATGTTTAATTAAGCTATTCACCCCCTCTAGCCTCTTCGGACCTTTCATGGGCACAGTGCTTGAGCACCAGACTATACGTCCACATCCAACGCTATGAGACGTTGAGAGAGTCGGACACTCGGGAAGCCGTCGGATGCTCAACTCCGGAGCATTTCTTCTCCGTCCGAAGCAGTGCACCCGAGAGCGTGTAGTTTGTATAAAAATCACCAGACACATAGCGTTAGTCCGACGGTGTGCGTCAGACACTGTCCGACGTTTTGCGCTCTCTGGAACCTCTCTGGAACACGTCGGATGTTGGGTTCGTTTAGTCCTTTGGTTCTGTCTGACGTCTCTATCCGACGCGCAGTTGAGTAGCAGTTCACGTGCAACGGTAAATTTCAAACGATCAAGCTGACGTGGTGCCTTCTGGTTTGCTGAGTGAAGGCGTCGGACGCTGAGCATTAGTCTGACACCCCCGTCCGACGCTCTGTCCGACACCCTCCATTTCAGTGGATAACGGCTCTATTTTGTTAGAGGCTTATAAATAAGAGTGGGTTTGCTTTAGGGCGTGGCTCTTGGACATTCCTGACTTTCGAACACACTTGTGAGCATAACCCACTCCCTCCAACTCTCTCCTCTTGATTCAACTTGAGATTTTGTTTAAGAGAGAGTGATCCAAGTGTAGTGTTCATCGTCCATTGCATTCAAGAGCACTTGGTGTCTTGGTGACGAGGTATTTCTTATTACTCTTGGTGATTGCCGTCACCTAGCTGGTTTGGAGGTGGAAGAAGGTGTGGAGGAGCGTTGGTGATTGTGCTTGCTCACACCGATGATTGTGAGGGGTTCATGCCTACCCCGAGTGGAGTGCTCAAAGGCAACATTAGTGAATTGCTCATGTCATTGAGTTACTTCCTCCGTGGTAGGCCCTTGTGGTGCCTTGTGTAGGGTCGATGTGATACCGATTAGCCATCGTGCCACCTGTTGAAGTCGACACAACGGGGACGTTGCATGCCGGCAAGCACGTGAACCCCGGGGATAAATCTCGTGTCAAATTGTGATCCTCACCTTCGAGTGAGTGTTTGGATTTTTTCTCGGTGATTGGCTTCTTCCGGTGATTGGTTCTCTCTTCCAAGGCAAAGGTTTAAAGTTCGAAGCTCTTCCCTTTTACCTTGTGCAAAGTAATTAGCTAGCTAGTGGTACTTGTGTAGCTCTTGTTGCTTTGTTTGCTTGCTAGCTAGTCCTTTGAGTGGCTTAGGTGCTTAGTTGAACTAGAATTGTGTAGATGGCTTGCCAAGGTTAGTAGTTGCATTAGCATTGCTATTATCGCCATTTGTTATACTAACCTTGTGTTTGAGAGATTTGTAGAATTTCAATTTAGGCTATTCACCCCCTCTAGCCATTAGGACCTTTCAAGTGGTATCAAAGCCGTGGTCACCGTTTAATCAAGGCTTTACACCCTTCGGTGTATTGAAATGACTCATATTATGTTCAATCATGTTGGGGGTAAATCACCTCACTTCGATGGCACAAGCTCATTTGATTATTGGAAGAGGAAGATGAGGATATACCTTGGCTCAATTCATGAGAAGGTGTGGGATGTGACCGCTAGTGCATACATTGTGCTTGATCCCGCAAGCCCTATACCTAGAGAGCAAGAAAACAACCAATGCAACACAATGACGCTCAACATAATCTAAAATGGTATTGATTCCAAAGTGTTTGAGCAAATCAAGGATCTTGATAGAGCAAGTGAAATGTGGACAAGATTGGAAGAAACATATGAGGGAACTTCAACGGTAAAGAGTGCCAAGCTCTGCATGCTCAAAGACAAGCTCACCAACTTCAAAATGAAGGATGATGAGAGCATCCCAGAGATATTCTATAGGCTTCAAGTTATCATCAATGATCTCAAGGCCTTGGGTGAGAAAACAAGTGATGAGGACTTCTCCCATAAGTTTCTCATGTGCTTACCCAAGAGTTTCAAGACTTCGAGGACTATCATCTTCCGGGGTGGCTTGAAGAGTGTCACTCCAAATGAGATCCTTGGTGATGTGATGACCAAGGACCAATACAATGAGAAGAGAGATAATGAGGAAGAGAAGGAGGATGACAAGAGAAAGAAAAGTGTGACTTTCAAATCTACCACTTCTTCATCTAAGAGCAAGGGCAAGGGCAAGAAAGCACAATCAAGTGATGATGACACAACTAATCTTGATAGTGATGATGAGGCACTAGCTCTCTTTGTAAGTTTGGGAGATTCATGAAGAAGAAGAGCTATGGTGCAAGAAAGAGAATAGATAACTTCAAGGGCAAAGATGTGGTGAGAAGGTGCTACAATTGCAAGAGCCCAGATCATCTTGTGGCAGATTATCCTCATGCTAGTGATGATGAAGATAATCACAAGAAGAGCAAGAAGGACAAGAAAGACAAGGTGAAAAAGAAGGAGAAGAAGTTGAACTTCTCCAAGAAGAAGAAGGGTGGATCCTATGCGGATAGCGATGCTTCCTCCGATGATGATGATTCTAGTGATGACGAATTGTGTAGGTGGCTTGCCTATGTTAGTAGTTACATTAGCATTGCTATTATCGCCATTTGTTATACTAACCTTGTGTTTGAAAGATTTGTAGAATTTTAATTTAGGCTATTTACCCCCCCTCTAGCCATTAGGACCTTTCACCCCTCTGTCATCTTTGGTAGACACTCCATCTGAGTTGATAGATTCTAGCTTAGCTCCTCCTAGGTTTGTTTGGGTTTCAATATTAGATGTCAAAAGCTATGCATCATGCATGTGTAAGGGGTAACTAGGGTGGTGTTAGTGTCATGCTAGGCTTGGAATGGATGAGGATTAGGCTCTTCATAACAAGTACAACTAAGATTTTGAGGTTACCTCTCCATGCATGAAAAAGGAGAGATAAAGTGTGAGAGTGAGCAAAGATGACTTAGCTCCGCCAGGCTTTAGCCATATCTGTGCCTAATGCATAAAAGTCTACTCCGTACTCCATCTATCCCAAAATAAATGCATAGCACGCTTTCGTGTGAAAATCAAACTTAAAGTTTGACTCAGAAAATAGTATCAATATTTGTATCTCTAAATGAGTGGATTTTAAAAGAATATTCTACTATCAATATAATGTTACTCCATCTCCGAATAAATCAATTCTTAGAGTTGTCTTAAATCAAACTTCTCTAAGTTTGACAGAATTTATAGAAAAAAACGACAAGATTTATAACACCAAATTAGTATTACATATACACACCATAAAATATATTTCCATAATATGATCATTTAGTGTCCTAAATACTTGTGCTCTTTTCTATTAATTTAGTCAAATATTAAAAAAAATAACTTAAAATAATTTAAAAGCACTATAAATGTTAATGTTTCTATATGAATTTAGTTATAAGTTTAAAAAGTGTGACTTCTAGAAAAAGTGATGTGCATTTATTTCAGTACCACGGAGGTATGTCACCTGGAATCTGGCTAGTCCTATGCCTACAAGATATTGATTCCTTTAGGAAAAGGTCACATCACAGTATTCCAATCAAATTGACAAATTAGGTGAGCCAAACTGCCAAGCTTCAGAATTTTGTATATAAGGTGACCCATGCCGTCAAATAAACACACTGAAGTGTTATGTTGCAGTTCACAAAGAACACACGTTGTATGGGGATCCACAAGGTCATCCTTTCCTTGATACTTGCCGCGCTCATGATCGAGCAGCTCGCTGCGGGAACTATAGCAGTTCTAGACGAGCGTCGTCTGGGCACGCCAAATTTTTATGATTCACAGGCGCATGGACCAAGAAAGAGTAGTCTTCCTAACGAAGGTATACCATCCTAGCCGGGCGGACTTCTTACCCCATTTTCATTGGCATATTATCTTTTTTTTGGCATAAAAAAAATTTCTCGTTCTAAGCCATGATATAGAGTTGTATTATCGTCTGTCAGGAGATAGCAAACGAAGTGGGGCAGCTGTGGTTGATGACAACAAGGGTATCGGCGCTGTGCGCGGTTACTTCGTTCCCCCGACCCTCCCACCTTGCCGCCACAAGGCATGCTAAATGGACAGGAGTTGAGGACGCTGGCTGCCGGCCTTCCGTTTCTTGCGTCTGGTTCTGTTCGTGTTTCGTCTGGTTCTGTTCGTGTTTCTAAGTATGTAATCTTGTCGTCAATAATAACAAGAGAGAATTACTTGTGTGTTGCCCTAAAAAAGTGTATCTTCCTTTCTTGGTCTTTTTTCCCCATAAACTTACCTATGAGGCCCCGACACTATATATATTCACTTACCTATATGGTCCTTTTGTTAGTTTGTTAGGCACTTAACGGTGTTAAGTTAGAGGTAAAATGACCATTATACCGGTGACAACAACGATTGAAGTGCAGAGTTCAGTTTATTGGTCTTAGATTTGAAGCAATATTATGACTGGTTTAATGTTTTCATAATTGCATAAAATTCAAAATATACTCATTTTTTTTGGACATAGAATAGTACATAGTAAGATACACATATACACTGCAATAGCCAATAGAATTAGCTGAAAATTCATTAGGAAGATACACAGATACATTGCAGTCGTCGCTGCCCAATGCCCTCACCACGCAATACTACGAATATACATTTATGCATCACACTGGGCCCCACTTGGCATTTCTTTTTTTCGCGATCGTGCTGCTTGGCACGTATTTCATTAAAAAGAAAAGGAAGTGGAAGTTTGATAGAGCTCGTCCTCCCTAACTCTTGAAGCTAATGAGGATTAGCTACAAAACGAAGAGAGGAAGAGAGGACCTTTTACAGCACCGGCTTAATATTACAAACGAAATTTTGCGACCAAGAGCGCTAGCACTCGAGCTATAGAAACTCGACTAGAACCGCTAGCTTGCTGAACCGGCCAACACCCACTCCCTGGCTTCTTGGACGATCAACGGCAGAAGCTGACGCGGCGGCGTGCCGGGACGACCGAAGGATCTCGCGTTCCTTTCCTCCCACACCGACCACCCAATAAGGAAGAACAAGGCATCGAAACCCCGTCTGACCACTTGGCATTTCTAGTAGGCAACACTTGAAAACACCCTCTTCGGGGCATTTTAGTGCAGTTCGTACCATTTCGGCCGGTTACAAAGATGCTTTCAAGAACTGATCTAAAATATATGAGATGGAAAATCTGGGTCTTACAATGTAAAACATTTTGGACTCACGACATGTTCATATAAGACAGGAAAGCAAGGAGCGTTTGCCCTATACTACAGAAAACCATAACAACTGATGCTAAAGCTGTGAAGCCTAACCATGGGTTGCCAAAATGCTTATGCCATAACCATGCCATCCATCTGTTTATTCGACTTTGGTAATGTGCCTCCAAAGTATGACATAACAACTTCAGGTAGTGATCACCATAAAAATCAAAAATGACATATTCATATAGTCTGGCGAACAGAGTTGAGACCTCCTCATCACTATTAAGCTGGTGCACAATAACTCCTTTTCGAGAAAGTAGAGCAACATCATCAGGAACACTAATTAGCTGGGACATAAAGTAGACATAAGAAGCAATGTCATTCCCTAGTCCCGGGCAACTTTGCTCAAAAGCAACGAGATTCCTGAAGAGAGTGGCAGATTTATCATCAATTGGCAAACGTGGGATATGAAGTACCCCATCTCTGAATTCTATGTCTAGAAGTGAGTGAGGGTTCTGCTCATCAAACATCCTGTCCTTAAATTCAACTCCTGCGTCATGATATTGTTCTGCTGTGCGCCAGCGTTGAAATTCCTTACAAGAATGCATGCTTTCATATTGAGAACAGGATGACCTCTTCGTTTCTTTTTCTTGTGATTCAAAATTTCTAAGGAAGTACTTCTTGGCCCAAAGTAATAAAGATGGAAAGTAACCAGTCCTTTCCTTCATCCGGTGCTTGTGTTGTAGACTGCGAGAAGGCTTAAAGTACAAGTAACATAAGTGGAGCAAGTGGTCAAAATCCTTTGGGCTATTGTTATCTTGTATTGCTAGTGGAAAGTGTAGGAGAATCCCTTTAATAAATTTAGAGATGTTGTCACTAAGTAATCCATGTGATCTTTCACCACTCACAAGAAGTTCATATATTTTTGTAACAACAAAAAATGGAATCTGGTTTTCTAACAACAGGAGATCATACACAGCTGAACTGTTATACCAGTGCTCATCCTCCTCAACATTTTCTTGAGTTTCGGCACCGTAGGAATCCATACTGTTAAATCGTTTCGTGTCATGATGAGTATGAATATGATCTTGTTCTATCTGAATTGCAAAATCCTTACTTGTTTGTTGTGAGATACCAACATCTGTGCTCTCTACCATTATTGTTTGCTTGCCTTTCTCGTGAACTCTTGCTTCAAAATTTCCAATAACCAACTCTATCAATTCATTCTGATCCCCCGAACAACTTTCACGAATATCCCTTCGCAGTTGAAACCCACCAATCCCATTAAGGCTTACAAGTATGAAGCAACTGTCAAGTAAGAGCATCTCTACAAACATGTTCCTATTGATTAAGTTATCATCGGAATAACAGGTTCTTGCTTCTTTCTCAAGTCCTGTGGTCAATGTTAGGTAGTCTTGCAAACTTCTATTGCAATTTAGTTTAAGCACGTAATCAAGACAAACCCATTTTTCTTTCTCCAGTGGCAACAATGTGGGCGCCCCATGGTGGTAAGGACCAATTGAGAGGACCCTTGGCTCATAAGCATTTGGGTCTGATGCACGAATGCACTGCAACACCTTGTAGATCATGCTGCATTTAGTTCTGTTGCCATCGATATTTCCGTGTGATCTCCAGTAGATGAGTTCGTTAACCAGGGAAGCAACCAATTCATCGACATCATCATTATGACGTGTACATAAATGACTTCCAGACATGCTCCCCCTATACATCCATAAACAAAGCAGTAGGATCAACTTTTTGTTTCATCAGAAGGTTCAATGGCAAGGAGTAGGATTATATAGCAAAACAGATTTAGTTCCCGAAGCAATATTATTAGCAACTTTATATTATACAAACAAAAACCACTTGCAGTAACTTAATATATCTTAAAACAGAGTATTTGTTGTTTACTTTGTGTCTTTTGAACGATTGTAGAGTCGAACTAACAATATTTGTATTATTTTTTGGCATAAGCTAGGAGGCATCAGTAAAGATTTGATTCCACGAGTATTTCTATTATTAATGTGTTTTTGTTTTACTTTATGACTGTGTTTCTTGACAAATTAAACAAAAGTTGGGATGTCAACTTTCTGTATAACTTCGACAGGGTTTGAAGATCATAAGAAGCTTCGATTATAAATAAATATATTTTCTTCATGCATATTGTATCTGCGTTTTGAATAAATATATAGGAATGAAATTAAAGTTGGCATAGACCTACGGAGAATATAATCCAGAAAATATATCTTCGCCAGCACAAATATATTCCATAGAAAATCGTTCGTCAATAAGGAAACGAAAAAAAAATACGATCACATTATTTCATTACCTTCGGGATTCGTCAGATCCCTATTTGCTCCAGCAAATATCATCACCTCAGCTGCTGACGGAAGTCAGAGAAGAAGAGACATCGATATCCTCTATTATACGACGTGAGAAAGCGATATGGGACGCCTGCATAGTTTACGGCTCTGCGCCGTGTGGGCTATATGAATTCGATGAGTGGGAAAGCGTTACGCTAAAAGAATGCGGAGGATTTCTTGATGGACGCCTGCTGGTCGTTCGGATCTGAGCCATGACCAAGTTTTGCCTCGTCGTTCTTTTGCTGTGCCACACTGGGAAGTCAGATCCGACAGGTCCGACCAAAAAACATGGTGATGGCAAGCTCACCGCTACCACATTTTCTTCCCATATTCCAGAAAGAGTAAAATACATCACAGGTCCATTAACTTTTGGAGGGATGTCATCTGGGTCCATCAACTTTTAAACTGTATTTTTGGGTCCCTAAACTTTTTATGTTGTGCACTGCAAGACCATTCCTGTACGGTTGCTTGGCAAATTTTCATTGAACCCTTTTGTTTTGTTAACTCCCTCTCAAAATAGCCCTCGCAGTCGCAGGGACGAGAGCAGCTGGCAGCAACGACGTTGTCACCGAGCGAGCATGCCGGCGGCCGTTCGGGGCAAGCTAAGCCATCGCCATAGGCAGAAGCAGGCAGGCGGCAGAACGATGCTGCGGCCAGGCGAGTGGCCGCTTAGGCCAGCCAGGCCACCGCGTGGCCCCATGCTAGAGGGTGGGTGGTCGTCCCTCGTCCTCGCCGGGCAGTCATCCGCGTCGGACAGCCACGCCACCACATGGCCCACCTCGGCCTTACGATTGCTGCCGCGAGATTGGTCTCCATTCCTCCACGAGGCACTCATGACGGAGCAGCAAGCGCACCTCGTTGAGCTCATCGCCCACCACAGCTCTCAGCTCTGCAACCCCTGTGGCCAGGCCCAGGCTGACCTCAACGAGAGGCCCGCCGTCGTGCAGGTGCGCCAGCGCACGTCGACGTCGTCATCGTTCCACCGCCCGCTCAGCCACGTCAAGGTGCTTCTGTTCTGGTTTGATACTGCTTACTGCGGCAACGACTCGTTCCTCCGCGTGGACTACTCGGACGCGGACGTCGGGGTCCTCGAATTGCACGATCCGTCCGGTCGACGACGTCGGGGCGCTCGACACAATAAGCCACATGATGAGGTGCCTCGGCTACTATCTGGAGCTTGGGTGCCATGCGCTTCACTACGACCTTTGTGGCGACAACGCCTACAACCATGACTTGGACTTGGAGAAGTATTGGCAAAGCCACACGTTGCTAGCTGCGGTGCTTACTATGAGGTGAGGTACTACGACGTCGAGGACGAGGACTAGGAGGAGCGGGTACTAAGACGTTGAGGACGAGGACTGGGAGGAGCTAGACGGCTGTTACTGTTGCCGGTTGAGATGAGCCACACCCACACGTTCTTGAGGCAGTTGCTGGCGGTGCACGGAGAGGCCGGAGCATGAGCGCCGGACGTAGGAGAGGCATGCAGGGGTGATGGCGGGGGGCTCACCTGCCCGTAGGTGATGGCGGCCTCCGAAGGTTGCTGACGCTGCGAGCAGCACCGTACCCACGAGCCCACGATATATAGTGATCGCCAAAGCAAGCTACATGCTGCGAGCCATGTCTACGTCGACCTGGACTTCTTGCGACTGCTCGTAGGAGACCTCTGGTTCTAGCGATCGACCTGGACTTCTCCTAAGCGGCCACTCGCCTAGCCGCAGCATCGTTCAGCCGCCTGCCCGCTCCTGCCTGTGGCCATGGCGTGGCTTGCTCCGAATGGCCGCTCACACCGTCGCACGCTCGCTCAGTGACAGCGTCGCTGCTGCCAACTGATCTGGTTCTCTGTGAGGGTAATTTTGAGAAGGTGTTATCAAAACAAAGGGGTTCAATGAAAATTTACCAAGCAACCGTGCATGTATGGACTTGTAGTGCACAACATAAAAGTTTAGGGACCCAAAAATGCACTTTAAAAGTTGACAGACCCAGATGACATCCCTCCGAAAGTTAATAGACCTATGGTGCATTTTAATCTTTCAGAAATAAGCCAAACATGGCTATAATTAGCCTTGTGCAAAATTTTCGTTGATCACATATAACCCTCTTCTAACATATTACTTGCTCGTCCCAAATTACTACATATATTTTGGCTTTCACCAAGTATATGTTCCAAGAATGGCCAAGAGAGACCTCAAGACGCGGGCACTGCACTATATATACAGAGCCTCAAAACTAACCGTTGCTAAAACAGCATTCTCGGAATAGTCCGTCATTCAAGGCCCATATTGTGCATCGTTCATACAAACCAGCCATTGGATTCAAATCCGAGTGGCAGATTGTTTACCCTACGACCCAGACTATCTAGGGGCATGCTACAGACCGCTCTGGTCGAATACCTAGGTCAAATCAGGCCCGGTTTAGATTCACCATAAAATGTAAAAAGTTCCGTCACATCAATTTTTTAACATATGCATGGAACATTAAATGTTGATTAAAACTGAAACTAATTTGACAGTTTCGCAAAATATTTTCTCATGAATCTTTTGAGTCTATTTTGATTATGATTGAACATTTATTACAAAATTTAGCACGTTACTACAGTAACCCATTTTACATGCCCTTATTTTGTTGGGCCTTCGTTGCTTCCGTAAGCAGCCAGCCAAGCAGCTACATGTGTAGCAAAATCCAAAAAAATTGATGTCTACATATCCCATGTTGCTTAAGTTAAAAAAAGCATAACTCATAAACCAAGTATTCTAATTAAAATCCGATTGCATCATCGTGTTCTTTGTAATAAATTCTTCAAAACAAGATCCCACATAGATATATTTCCATAAGATCATTTGTCTCATGATAAACATGTATATGAAGTTAATTGTCGAACATCACAAAATACATTATAGAACATCGCATATATAGTGCGTGAACAACATTAAATACATCGTAAAACATCACATTATACTAAGTGAATATCCCCAGATACAGCCTAAAACAATATATGTAACTAAGTGATCACATGAACAACACTAAATACATCCTAAAACAACACATGTATACTAAGTGAACATCTTCAGGTACACCGTAGAACAACACTAATGAGCTATTTTGTGACGAAGAATGTAACGGTAATGCAAACAATTTCAAACTGCGGACGTTACCGGCGGAATGTAATTTTTTAAACTAAATTCATTTACGTTGCCATTACCGTGCAACAAACCAAACGTAAATACATTATAAAACATCACATATATAATACGTGAATAACACTAAATACATCGTAGAACAATACATATATACTAAGTGAACATCCTCAGATACATGTGCTTGAGAGAATTCTTTCATTGGCCTAAAAAAGTTCTGCTTTCGTCCTTGACCATTTTAGTTTTGAAGTTACCTACTTGGTCTGAAATACTTTACTTCTTATCTGCCTTTCTATTATATTTAGCAACTAACAGTGTTTATTGGGACATAAATTGACATTTTTAACCCTGAGCGAGATAGTGAAGAGTGCAAAGTGCAGTTTTGATTTATTCGATTTTGAGAATTTTATAACATTTTCACATGGTTTGAGATTATCATAGTTACATAATTAAGATACAAAGTATTTGTGAACATGGAAGCATTACGTTATCTCTATTTGCACATGCCAATCAATTAAATTAAACAATGACATGCACCGATGCATGACAATGGGGTGCCAATCATATTGACGGTCACAACTAAAGTAAACAATGAACGAGGTTAACATAAAACAGTCACTTTGGTTAAAAAGAAACGTAAAGTTAGTATAGTTTGTGGTGCCTCCAACATCGCCTCTGCTCCATTGCAATTCTGATAACGTTACTGTGGCCTCAGATATGATAGAACAGTCAGCACTGTCTGCGCGATAGTGCAAAAAAGCACAAGTAACCCAGCAAACAGTGCCAATCCCAACCATGGATTGCTCAGGTGGTTGTGACTCAACCAAGCTATCCATCTGTTTGTGCGACTTTGGTAGTACATTTCCATCCTCCAGCATATCGATCTCAGGTAGAAATTGCCCACAAAATCAAACACTACACCTTTGGTTAACCGAGTAAAAAGTGACGAGACCACCTTGTCACTATGAAGATTGTGCACTATTATTCCTCTGTTTGAAAGTAGGGTAACATCATTGGGCATACTGATTAGCTGAGACATAAACATTAAATAGGCAGTAATGCAGTTACCAAAATGAGGGTTAGTCTGCTCAAATGCTAGCATGTTCCTAAAAAGTGAGCCTGTTCGGTCATCTACAAATATGCATGGAATTTCCAGTACACCATCTTTAAATGTCACATCAAGCAACGATTGAGTATTCTGTCCATTAAACACCTTTCTCTTGAAAATGATTCCGGCTTCATAGTATTGTGTTGCTCGATGCCAACGAGTTACCTGTCCAACTTGTAAGAATTCTAATTTCTGATTTTGTGATGAACTCCATTCACCTTGTTCATGCCTACGACTAATGTTAAGTAACCTGAAAAAAATATCGATGAAATACTCACCAAACTGAGGCCACGCGTGACTGGCTTCCTGCTGAATTATTCTCGGTTTGAAATACATGTGGCAAAGATGGAGCAGGTGACAAAAATCATTAGGTTTCTCAAATGGACCAAAAGCTCCAATAAAGTACTGCAGATTTTCCTCAATGTAATTAGAAACACTTTCTGTGAGTGTCTTCTCATCTGAGCCGACAAGGACCCCATGTAGTTTCCTAACAACAAAAAATGGAATCTGATTTTCAAGGAGGAGCAAATCGACATGTGCGAAATTGTGATACCATGGCACTCCAGAGTTTTCACTGCAACTACTGGAAGCTTCTATGTCTGAACTCACTTTGACACCATCAACTATTTCTGGATCTATCTCATGCGTAACCAGACTCTGTTTTGGACTGTTTCCCAGAGATCTTTTCTCTTGTTGTACACATCCTGTTCCATTGATGTCAGAGATGGCACTGCATCCAGTAGCTTCTTCAGTTATTCGTGAAACTCCATGTGTGCCACCAAGATAAACTAGTATAAAGCATCCATCTAGCAAGAGCATCCGCTGGAAGCTTTTGCTGTCCAAATAAATTTCATCTGAGTAATATGCTCTTGCTTGATATTCTATATTCCTAATAGCCAGTAGGTAGTCTCGCATACTCTTTTTGCGGTTCAGATTAAGAACATAATCCAAACACCTCCATTTCATCTTCTCCATAAACTGTAAATTGTTATTACTATGATGATATGGGCCAATTGACAGAACAGATGGTTCGTAAGCAAACTTATCAATTTGACGAACAAGCTGATGTACTCTATGAATCTGACACAAATTGATTGTGTCATCAAGATTCTCATCAAGCCATTTGTGATAACCAAGATGCTGTTCCATGGAACTTGTTATTTGTTTAATTTCTTCAGAATCAGCACTACTACATGTATCCTCAGCCATCATTTCAAGCGTTTTTTCTGCAATTGTACAGAAATAAGTCACAAGGCATGAACAAGAATTTAAATAGATTCAATAAACAAGTTTAAACAAATGCCATACTTGTGAATATTACTATGAACGATCAGAAGAGAAATTGAACTAACTATATAGGATGTGAGGATAGGATATATGCCGCAGTGGTTACGCAGACCAAATTGTTATCCCCATGGATGCCAATTTAATTTTATACAATCCTAAAAAAGGGAAGAGAGAAAGTTAATTGCAAAAAGAAATCAGACTAGTCAGTTTGCTGAAATTCAGTTATGCTTTCCAAAAATACATGATGGAGTAAGCAATTCCAATAGATCTATCCCATATCCTATCCCTTAAAGACTAGAAAGTAGAAACATAGGAGATGGAGGTGCTCCGTCTGTCGGGGGCCTCCTCTTCCCCCGGGCTCCCTTCAAGCCTTCCAAGCAGCGCATCCACTATAGCTCCTCATGACCGATTTGTGGAAGTCGCCATGGTCAAATAAGTCAGAGGGAGCTTCACTTCTCCAACTATGGCAGCTGCCGTAGTCCCCAACGCTGGGGAGGACGCCCACAACCACAACCAGCTGGAGGACATGACTCAAAGGTTTGTGTTGTCTTAATTGTTAAAATGAGAAAGCTGATGAATATTTTAGTCTTTGATTGAACTAGTTGCAACTCGATTGCAGGAGCTTTAGGTATATGTGTAAAGCTAAGAGCATCTCCATTGGTGGCGGAGCTGCAAATCTCAACATGCATAGGGCCACAATCTAAGCATCTAAAAAAACAAACCTGGCCTGCATACCAATAGCCAATACCTCACAAAACCAAAGAATAAAATGCACAATTTAATAAATATCTCAAATGCACGCTTAATTGCACAATAAACTTGATATAATGTGGTGTGCAACAAAATAAGTACCTAACTAAAGCATTTTGGTTCATCCTCGCCTCTCATATCTTCGTCAAAATTAAAATATGACACTAAATCTACATATGCATGGTGTACAAAAAATGAGGTATGCAATTTGAAAATAAAATTATTTCTGATGGCAAGGTCTAGTACTTCTGCTTGTACTACTTTTAGTTCTTATACTACTACTCTTGAACTTAGAATCTTGGGTCTCTGACCGTGGTCATACAATAGTTGTATGGGGACAACATGGATTTCAATATCTTTTAGTCCTATTTCTGGCCTAGTACAAAATTTGATATAAACCAAGTAAAACAACCATGTTGGGCTGCTAGTGTAGCCACAAACTTTTGAAGAATGAATAACAGGAGATTGTGAGATTTAGAATACCTGACTAAAGCACTGAGCACTTGACCTGTTGACCATTACTCAGCACGCGGAGGACACCAATCACTATTTATTTTGTTCACCGCTTCGCATCAGAGGACGATAGGCTGGTTGGCCGTGCCGCCGTTCCCCCTCTCGCAGTGTCGCCTCTCCTAGCGCCTATCTGGCCGTCGAATACGCCATCCCCTGCGACAAACTATTAGCCTCGACCGCAGACGATTTGGCTGCGCTCCCCCTTCGATTTGCCACCCGGCAAGCCACCCCTAATTACTAACTAGGGTTTGCACTTTCCTTGTTTCAGCAAGTGAACGAGAGCCAACGAGAGGACGAGAGTAAGCGCACGCAACTCTAACAAGGGAGACGGAAGCAGGAGGCCTGGGCCAGGATTTAAATAATATTTTTTATTGATTAACTGTAAATCTACTATTTGGATTTGAAAAATTATAAAATAGCATCTTGTCGGCCGCTGGAGAGTCGATTAGGGACCTGTCGGCGGTTGAGTAGCCGACAAGTTCCCATCGGCCGCTCCACAGCCGACTAGTGTCCCACGCAACCAGACCGAGTCAGAGATGTTGGGCCTGTCGGGCCGATAGGCCTGTCGGCCGCTGGCGACCCGATAGGGACCTGTCGGCCGCCGAGGAGCCGACAGGTCCCTGTACAAGGCGCGGCCTTCTTCTTCCTCCTGACGCCGCGCGCTGTCTCTCTCTCACCGCGCGCTCGCCGCCGCCGTTCGCCGTCCCGCCGCTCCGGCCGCCGTCCGCCGCCCCCAGCCACCGGATCCGGCGGAGGGCCCCCCGCCGCCGCCCTCCACCCTCCCCGCGCGGGCGCGGAGGCCCCGGACGGCGCCCCCCACCGTGCGTCTGCGAGTGTGCTCGGTAAGTTTTTTTTCCGTTTTTTCTGTTTTTTTTCTTTATAAATTTCATTAGTTTTTTAAGATTTGTTAGTTATGTAGTTTTGTTTTAGGGTTAGTTAGATTTAGTTAGTATATTTAGTTTTAGGGTTAGGGTTAGATTTAGTTTAAATTGTAAATTAGTTTAGAGTTAGTTTTAGTCGTAGATTAGTTTAGGGTTTGTTTCAGATGTAGATTCGTTTAGGGTTATTTTTAGTCGCAGATTAGTTTAGGATCTGTTTTAGTTGTAGATTAATTTAGGGTTATTTATAGTTGTAGATTCCTTTAGGGTAACTTTTAGTTGTAGATTATTGTACCATATATGATTTTAGGGTTATTTAGTTTTTTTTATTAGGGTTAGTTAGGGTTAGGTTAGTTTCTTTAGTTTTTTTATTAGGGTTAGTTTAGTTTATTTAGTTAGTTAGGGTTAGTTTTTGTTTATTTAGGTTAGTTTATTTAGTTAGTTAGGGTTAGGTTAGTTGATTTAGTTAGTTAGGGTTAGTTTATTTAGTATTTCGGATTAGTTTATTTATTAGGATTATTTATTAGCATTTCAGAAATAGTTACTGTTAGTTTATTTATGTAGTTAGTGTTAGTTTATTTATGTAGTTAGTATTAGTTTATTTTTAGGATTATTTTTTATTTTGTTTAGTAGTACTTGTTTATTTGATTTAGGGTTATTTGAGTTAGGAATTTTTTCCCTAGTTGTATTAGTTTTTGTAATTAGTTTCTTGTTAGGGTTTAGGGGTTATGGCGATATTGAACTGACAGTGTAATTTTAATGATGGGAGCAGCAACGTGGTCTGATCTAGTTCGTTTCAGAGTTTACTATGGCAAGGGTGAAATCAGAACTGGGGATAGCAGTGTAGAGCTTAGTCAGTTCCAGTTCTTTGACACACAATTGAACTCACCGTTGGATTACAGCCGGAGACAAGTATTAGCCTGTGTTTACACCTGTTGGCGCAAAAAGTGGTTCCCTAAGTCCAACACACCAGCGAAGATGGAAACGACCCTTGAGGCAATAAAGCTCTCGCAGATCCAGCTAGCTTCGGACCCGGTCTGAGAGTGTCAGTAACACCCAAGCGTGCCAGTCAATTTGACCTGCAATTGACAAGGAAAAAGATAGTAATCAGTAATCACAGGGCGGAACTAACTGGTGTGTCCAGGTAGTTCCAACTGTATGGCTCGAAGAGCCGATGTAATGGGAGATGGACTAGAAAGCTGATTCTGTCATGTTATGAACCGATTGTAGCGAAACATGTTTTATAACTCAAGTTAACCGATTCAGACAAGAATTCAATGACATATACTTGCATTAGACGGAAATATGCTATAAAAGATGTAGTCACAGCAAGCTGACATGATCATAAGATGTCTCAATGTAAAACAAGATGAAATCGGCTATTTCAGCCGATTTAGTATATACGGGCAACATACAAGCCTATAAAGCAAACAATGTTTCAACTCTCCGGCTAATGGATCTAGATCGCAATCTTGCAACAGTGAAGATCGAGCGGATCGAGGCAGTCATGATGAAGTTGCAACTTAGATCCGTTAACCTTTGAATCTAGACAAAGTTTATTTTATTACTTGAGTGCGACTCGTATCTAATCTAGATCCAAAATACAACCGGCTGGTGCAAAGCATTCTATCTTATCAATATAAAACAGATGGCAAACATAATTCGTTGAACATATAGATCTATTAGATAATAAGCCGACGCATATGGATCAAGACGGGCAAATTGATGATTGCTTTAAATAATAAACAATAAACATAAGCAACATCGGTAACTTAATGAATCCAGCTAAACTGCCAAATTAAGTAGAGCCGATAACTAATCCATGCATGCAAACTGTCTTAATCTATAGCCTGTCCACCGGATGACGTTAACTAATAGATTAATCAAGCAAACAAACACGAATCGATAACTAATCCGCGCATGAAAACCGTCCTAATCTGCATCTCGTCCACCGGATGACGGTTAACACAGATTGATCGGGTAAACTAGCGTGAATCATCCTTGACTCATTGTGCTTCCCACGTCCACCGGATGACACCAAAGAAACAGAGCTTAGCAAGGACCCTGGTCCGCCATGCTTCCACGTCCACCGGATGACGCTAAAAAGACATAGTTTAACAGGGGGTTGACGATACTTATAAGCAAGCCTGCGTCCACCGGATGACACCCAGCCTAGATGAAGTAACTCGCCGGACTCGACTGACTCTAGGGTTTGTTGGCCGAAGCCGAAAGTTGTGTTGTATTGATGTTGTTGTTGTATGTTTTACAATGGCTGAGGGCTTATATTTATACCCTGAGCGTAGATAGAGTCCTAGTCGAATTACAACTCATCAATAGATAAGGAAACTAACAAACTATCCTATATCTAAGGTAACTTGGAGTCACATCTTCTCTTTTATAACGGACTCCGATCGTGATCGCATCTTGGCGGTGCAGACTCTGGATGACTTCACCAATACAGACGCTGCACGCCTTCTGTCACCTTCGCTCGATAACCGATTCACCGTGCAATCGGCTATTCTCCTTCCTTCTGTTGGACGGAATCTGCTTCCGAGATCGGCTATCTTCCTTCGGTATCGGCTATCGGCTCCCAGCCCAAAATTTGGTGTTAACACATGCCCCCTAGTTCGGAGTATGATTTCTTCATGCTTCGAACTATGATCTGATGGTCTTCCTTGTGCCGAGAAACTCACTAGCAGCCATAGTGCGTCTAGGTCTTCTTCCTTTAATGTCATTTATGTCTCGTTCATATTTATGCTTTGTTATGATATTCGCTTGATTCGGTCAGTACTATCGTAGTCTTGTTCGTACGTGATGAGAGGGCTTGGCAAGAGCCGATCTGAATGAACATAGAGCCGCTGGCCTTCTAGACTAGCTTTGTATTCCTTTTAGATTTGCTTGTGATTATTTTTGGGAATAAATCTAAACTGGTGTAAAACCGCAGGCCTTCTAGACCAGCTTCGTATCAGTTTCAGGTTTATACTTGGAACTAATCACCGTTAAGTTTCCTGCTTCACGGACCCTGGATCGGCTAATTAGCCGATGCAGTTGTGCTTTCACGAGAAAAACCAGTTAACCGATCGTGCCCTGCCAAATCGGCTAAATAGCCGATTTCTGTCTGTTTGACGTTCAGATAGTCTGAACTGAATGATTTGACTTGTTAACATCAATCGATTATGCTTTAATCTGTTATAACTATCTGCATAGACTCGTTTAATGTAGATTGTTCTATTTGATTACACATATCAATCGATTATATATCAGTTCAGTAATTGTTTCTGTGGCAAAACATGGATACATGCTGGAATCGACTCTTTAGTCGATTTCCAATTAAATTGGCTCTCAGAGCCACATAGTTGGAACTATCTGGACACACCGATTAGTTTCGCCCTGTGATTACTGATTATTATCTTTTTCTTGTCAATTGCAGGTCAAATTGACTGGCACGCCTGAGGGTTATCGATACTCTTTGACCAGGTTTGAAGCTAGCTAGATCTCGGAAGCTCCGACGTTTCTGAGATCATATCCGGTTTCGCTGGTGTGTTGAAGCGCAAGGAACCACATTTTGTGCCAACACACTTTTTGGCACGCCCGGTGGGACCGTTTCACTCATGACTAAGGGAAAGGCTCCGGAAACCGTGGCTCCCAAGGACGACGGCGTCATCAGAGTCAAGCATGAGGAGATCGATCCTGAAGATGCTGTGGTGCTAGAGCAGATCATCGAAGAGTTCACTAATGCCTGCCTGCTGTCATTTGCTAAGCATCGCGATGGCCGCGTGTTCAAGAAGAACCCCTACCCAAGGTGGGTCATGCCTGGCCACACCGACAAGGAGGAGCAAGAGTTCAAGGAGTTCATCCAGAGCGCCATCTGGAACGCTTCGCACCAGGCAGTCGGGCACCATCACAACGTTTTCCTGTAGACATTCTACAACATCATGAAGACCGTCATCAAGAAGCAGGACTAGGAATCATTGGGCCCAACATACTTCAATATTCCCCCAGAAGATACCAAATCAGATGCAGCGGCCGGAACATCCGATCCTCCGCTACAACAGCCGAAATCGTCAAAGTCATCTGATCAACATCCCAATATGACGATGGATTCGGCTCCAAAAATAGCTCCGCAGCCTAAGCTATACAGAGATTACTCTCCTGAGCAGATTGCCGCTTATTTGCGTACAACTGGGAACGCGCCGGCCGGGAACGTGCAGACTGGAAACGTGACTTCAGCAACTCCAAACTATCACATCGGGCACACCTATGATGAGCTCACGTCGGCGCCACATCCTGGTTATGTGCAATCACCTCATGACGAGTTAATAGACAAGATGAGTGCAATGCTCAGGGACCAATTCGGCTTGCAGCCGAAAGCGGGGTGTCGATCAGATACAGGAGCCCCTACCCTGAATGGTTTGATCGTGTGGCATTACCACCAAGGTACCGCATGCCGGATTTCTCCAAGTTCAGTGGTCAAGATGACATATCCACCATAGAGCATATCAGCCGCTACCTGACTCAGCTTGGTGAGGCGTCTTATGAGGATGCTCACAAGGTCCGTTTCTTCTCATTGTCCTTAACAGGGCCGGCTTTCAGTTGGTTCACCACTCTGGAGCCCGGAACAATCCAAAATTGGGCAGACCTGGAAAGCAAGTTTCACGGTTATTTCTTCTCTGGCACTGGGGAGAAAACTATTGTTGATTTGACCAGCATGCGCCAGAAGAGTAGCGAGACTGGATCGGCTTTCATCAAGCGCTTTAGGGAAATGAAGAACATGTGCTATTCACTGAACCTACCTGACAAGCAGCTCGCTCACTTGGTCATTGGTGGGATGCTCCCGCACATTCAGGAAAAGCTGGTGGGCATTGACTTTGATAGCATTAGCCAGGTGTTGCAGCGAGTGACGGCCCTAGAGCTGCAAGCTCAGACCTTCCGTAAGGAGGGGAGGTACAAACAGACGGCGTTCGTCAGTAATTCAGACTCGGAGGATGAAGACGAAGATGAAATCGCCGCTGTTGAATTGAGATGGGGCAAGAAGCCCATGGCCGTACCCAAAAATTGGAGCTCAGAGGATCAGTATGATTTCGATACAAATAAGCTGGACAAATTATTTGATCTGCTGGTCAGTGCTGGCCAGATTACCTTCCCTGCCGATTATGTAAGGCCCTCTCCTGAAGACTTGAAAGGGAAGACTTTCTGCCAGTACCACGGCCTCACCTCACATGACACCAACGGATGCCGCGCATTCAAGACTCAAATACAGAGGGCTATCTCTCGCGGCTTGTTGAGTTTGACAGCCCTGCTAAGGGGAAAATGAAGATTGATAAGTTCCCATTCCCCAAGGGCCAGAATATGGTCGAAGTGTCGGCTCCTGCTGGAAAAATGAAAGTTCTGACCTCCAACCAAGCTAGAAGGAATGCGTTAGTCGATCCCGATATGCAGATATCAGCTGAGGAGCTGGCGATGATCAAGAGAAGGCGGGAGCAGAACCGGAGCCAATACGAGAAGGGGGAGTCCAGCGGCACCAAGAAGACCAGGCCAACCTCCCGCGACCTGTTGAACAAATGGCGTCGGGAAAAGGAGAAGACTCACCGGAGGCAGCTCGAGGAGGAAGAGTACCGGAGATGGGCTCGTGATGAAGAAGAGGCCCACTACTAGGAAGAGATGGCTCGGCGCCAGGAGGAAGAAGAAAGCCACTGGCATTGCCCATTCTTTAGGCATTGCTGGAATGAAGGTTTGAGATTGCCGACTCTCCGCAATTGTCTGGAGTGCAGCGATCAATACCGAGAGTACAGGCACTCTCAGACCAACCGCCGGTCTGTGCATGAGAGGCTCGGATGCCCACGTGACATGCAGGGTCGGCGCGAAAAAAGAGACCTGTGCGATCGGCTCAACGAAGCAGCAGTTGATCACCAAGAGCCGGTCTGGCAGGAGAATCAATGGTGCCCTGGGAACTTGACCAAGAGCCAGAAGCACCGCGTGCAATGCCTTAGGAACAGGGAGCTCAAAGAAGAAGGCCGCCCGAAGCAAATCTGGCGGGAGAAGCTTCCTCAGGACAAAGGAAAGGCAACAGCCGATGCGCAGATGGTATTTGTACTTCCGGCTGAATTCAGGGCGTCTCGGGTCAAGAAGATTGAAGTTTTCTCTGATTCTAATGAGTCGGAGTCTGAGCAGACCACCGCCAAGCTGGTTTTCGCGCAGCAAGCTGCATTTGACAAGCCGCCCAAGCACCGGCACCTGAAGGCGTTGTATCTCAAAGGATATGTCGATGGGATGCCCATGACCAAAATGCTAGTCGATGGTGGCGCCACTGTCAATCTCATGCCCTACACCACATTCCGCAAGCTGGGCAAGGGCCCTGATGATTTGATCGAGACCGACATTATGCTCAAAGATTTCGGGGGCAACTCTTCAAATACCCGGGGGGCAATCAATGTCGAGCTAACAGTCGAGAAGAAGACGCTGCTCACCAGCTTTTTCGTGATTGACAGCAAGGGTTCTTACAGTCTGCTACTTGGGCGTGATTGGATTCATGCTAACTGCTGCGTGCCATCGACCATGCACCAATGTGTGATCCAGTGGCATGGTGAAGAAGTTGAGGTGGTCCCAACCGATGACTCGGTGAGGATAGCTGCAGCAGATGTGCCTACTAGGAAGCTGGGGATCATGATTGTTTCTCTGGCAAGACTTGGGAAGAAGGCTCCATTAAGGTCAGCGATGAGAGTCAACAGCTGGTCAGGGCAATCGGCTCTGAGTCTTTTTATTAATGGACAATCCGATCGATGGCACTGAGGGCAAGCTTGGACAGGGCTTTACGTCGGCCGATAAACTTGAAGAAGTGGATATCGGATCTGGTGACAGACCAAGGCCGACGTATATTGCCGCCAATCTTGACCCCGAGTTCAGGCGGGAGTTGATTGACTTATTGAAAGAATACAAAGATTGCTTCGCCTGGGAATATTACGAGATGCCTGGTTTGGACAAATCGATTGTCGAGCACAGATTGCCTATCAAGCCTGGTTTTCGGCCATTCAAGTAGCCGCCACGACGATTCAAACAGAATTAATTACCTGACATTAAGGCCGAGATTGAGAGGTTGTTGGAAGCCAAGTTCATTCGAGCTTGCCGATACGCCGAGTGGGTATCGAATATCGTCCCTGTATACAAGAAAAATGGCAAGTTGCGGGTCTGCATCGATTTTAGGGATCTGAATAGAGCCACCCCAATGGACGGCTACCCAATGCTGATAGCCGATATGTTAGTGGATTCGGCTGCGGGGCACCAGGTCATCAGCTTCATGTATGGTAATGCTGGCTACAATCAAATCTTTATGGCTGATGAAGATATTCCTAATACTGCTTTCAAATGTCCTGGTGCTATCGGTTTGTTTGAGTGGGTTGTAATGACATTCGGTTTGAAAAATACCGGTGTAACTTATCAAAGGGCTATGAATTATATCTTTCATAAGTTGATCGGCAAGATTGTAGAAATTTACATCGATGATTTGGTTGTGAAGTCCAAAAGCTACAAGGAGCACTTAGCTGATTTGAAGGCTACACTGGAATGTACTCGGAAGCATGGCTTGAAGATGAATCCTAATAAATGTGCTTTCAGAGTGTCAGCAGGCGAGTTTCTGGGTTTCATGGTACATCGCAAGGGAATCGAGGTCGGCAGCAAGAGCAGGAAGGCCATCGATCAGCTTGTGCCGCCGACCAACAAGAAGGAATTGCAGTCCTTACTTGGCAATATTAATTTCATTAGAAGATTCATAGCCAATGTGTCAGAGAAGGTACTGCCGTTCTCACCACTGTTGAAGCTGAAGGACACTTAGGAGTTTAAATGGGGTGACGTACAGTAAAAGGCTTTCGATGAAATCAAGGAATATATGAAGTCTCCACCTATTCTGGTACCACCACAGGCAGGCAAGCCATTCAAGCTGTACGTGACGGCCGAAGACCATACAATTGGATCGGCCCTTTTTCAAGAATTTGAAGGAAAAGAGAGGGCAGTTTTCTATCTGAGCAGAAGGCTCTTGGATCCCGAGACAAGATACACGCCAACTAAGAAGCTGTGCTTATGCTTATTCTACTCGTGCACCAAGCTGGGACACTATTTGCTATCTGCCGAATGTGTGGTAGTTTCCAAGGCCGATGTGATTAAGCATATGTTGTCAATGACCATCCTGAACGGACGGATCGGGTCTTGGCTCTTTCTGAGTTTGACTTAAGGTTCGAATTGGCTAAGGCAGTCAAGGGTCAGAAAATAGCTGATTTCATCACCCAGCATCATGAGGGCACCGTTAGTATAGTTGATGTGGCGCCGTGGAACATGTTCTTTGATGGATCATCTTGCAAGCAAGGCGGAGGTGCTAGGGTAATACTAATATCACCTCGAGGTCAGCGATTTGAGTATGCTTTCCAGATCGGGCCGACGGTGACAAACAACCAAGCTGAATATGAGGCGATTTGGAAGGGATTTCAGCTTCTGCATGAAGCAAAGGCCGACGTAGTTGAGGTTTTTGGAGATTCACAATTAGTCATCAACCAATTGCTCGGCCTATTTGAATGCAAAGACGACGTACTCAGAGGTTATTATGATCAGTGTCAGGCTTTGATCAGAGGGTTCTTAGTAGTTTCGCTATATCATATTTCCAGAGCCCAGAATCAAGAGGCTAACCGACTAGCGCAGAGCACTTCGGGTTATAGATCGATGCAGGAAATCCTCAACACCGAGCAATCAGCCGATGACTGGCGGGGCGAGATAGCAAGATACCTTGCAAATCCTTCATAGAAAGTTAGTAGAAAGTTGAGGTACAAAGCTATCAAGTACGTGCTGCTGGACGGTCAGTTGTATTATAAGACTGTCGAAGGGGTGCTGCTGAGATGCCTCGGGGCAGAAGAATCGATGAAACTGATGAGTGAAGTTCATGAAGGAGTCTGTGGTGCTCACCAATCGGCTCACAAGATGAGATGGATTATCAGAAGGACTGGTTATTATTGGCCAACAATGCTCGAAGATTGTTTCAGGTATTACAAGGGTTGCCAAGAGTTCCAGAGATTCAGAAATGTGCAGAAGTCTCATGCCTCAGTTATGAATTCTATCATCAAGCCATGGCCGTTCAGAGGTTGGGGAATCGATCTGATCGGCCAAATCTATCCACCGTCCAGTAAATGTCACAAATGGATTTTGGTTGCAACAGATTACTTTACTAAGTGGGTAGAAGCTGTTCCTTTGAAGAACGCCACATCTGGAGATGTAGTCGAATTTATAAAGGAACATATCATTTACAGATTTGGTATACCACAGACTATCACAATAGATCAAGGGATGATGTTCACTTCAGATGAATTTTCGACCTTTGTTGACGACATGGGCATTAAAGTTTATAATTCGTCACCTTATTATGCTCAAGCCAATGGTCAGGCTGAGGCATCAAATCAAATTTTAATCAAGATTATCAAGAAGAAGATTGAGCAGACTCTCAGAAGGTGGTACTTGACGCTGAGTGAGGCTCTGTGGGCATACCGGATGGCTCAGCATGGATCAACTAAAGCTACACCATATAAGTTGGTCTATGGGCATGCTGCTGTTCTTCCTTGGGAAATTCAGTCCGAGACGCGGCGTGTCAAGTTACAGAACGAGCTTACAGCCGGTGAGTACAAGGATATCATGATGGACAGTCTTGAAGATCTACATTGTCATCGGCTCAAGGCCCTGGAATGCATCGAAGCTAATAAGATACGGGTAGCTAAGTATTACAACACTAAAGTAAGAGGAAAGAGCTTTGCCAAATCAGAGCTGGTATGGAAGACTATCCTGCCTATCGGAACCAAAGATAGCCGATTCGGCAAGTGGTCGCCAAATTGGGAAGGCCTGTATCGAGTTGTTGAATGTGCGCCCGGCAATGCCTATGTACTCGAAGATATGAAAGGAAGGAGATTTGCCAGGGCGATCAACGGAAAATATCTGAAGAAGTACTATCCTAGTATCCCAGTTGGGGGATGATAGCCGATCGATGCAAGATCTGGCTCATGCAGCCGATTCTATGTGGAGGATCGCCTTCAGAACAAAAATAAGAGTCTGTAACAGCCGATTTCGTTCTAATGGATCGCCTTTAACAGAAAATGAAACACCCACGATGGAGTGTAACAGCCGATGTGATTACATCGCCTTTAGTCCAAAAATAAAAAATGTATATGTATCCGGACACATAGAAATCAGATTGGTGATTTTGAACAAAGTTTTTATTTCTGATCATATGTACAGGAGCCCTATTACATTCTAATTCGGATTATGTGTGGCTCTATCTATGATGTTCTGGGCGTTGGTGACAGCCGCGACCCCGTCAGCGTGGGGGAAGAAGTTCGCCAGTTAGCGCTGGCCTCCTCCATGTCCTGGCCCTCTGGGAACCCGGGCTCGATGGCCTCCAGGGCGATGCCGGAGCGGAGTCGCGCGGCTGTGAGAGCCCGAGTGGCGCCGTGACGAACGCCGGCCATGGCCACCTGGAAGACGCAGTGGTGAACATCCAGGAGCCGCTCCGCCTGCATGTTGCCACGGGCATTGACGGCATTGGCGGCGGTCTCGGCGGCCACACGCAACTCTTCAAGCTGCGCGGTCAGGGCTGCGAGAAGAAAGAAGGGTCAGCACGAAGAAGATCATCAGCACGTCACAATAAGGACTTCAAGGCATTACCTACCACTGCGGCGTTCGATTCGGCGAGCTGGGCCTGTACCCTGGTCACCACGGCCTCGGCGGCGGCAAGGGCAGCGGCTTGGGCTTTGTTGACGCCCTGCAGTCGGCCATTCTCCTTCGTAGCCTCTGAATAGAGCTTACAGTACTCTACTATTTGGTGGTGGAAGCGGCGACCGTCAGCGGCGGTATAGGACCCGTCAGAGTCCGCAGAGGACTCCGAATCGGATCCAGCGCTCGGGGCCGGATCTTGAGGGGGTCTTGAGGAGGCGCAGTTCGGCGAAGCCGGGTGTTCACACCAATCGGTGCTCTCGGCGGGAAAGGAATCAGGCGGATCTGACTAAAGGTTGACAAAGAAGCAGATGTATCAGAATCAAGAGAGATCAATGCCATGGATGCAAACTGATTTACCTGCTGTAAATGGCTAACTGCTGGAAAATCACCCAGCGACGACGGCCGTGAAATGGGCTAGCGGTAGCACCCGCACCAGGGGTGGCTCCAGCGGCACCCACACCAGGGGTGGCTCCAGCGGCTGCAGGCGCGGCCTGAGACGGCCTGGCGGCGGTTCCCGAACCTCCAGCACCGGTGGTTCCCGCATCACTGCGCAAGAGGTCGATGGTCAGATTAGATCGGATCGATGTGTCAAGAAGTGAACAGTAGCCTTACTCTAACCAGGCTCGCAGATGGTGCCTCTGTTTACCCACGGCCCGCAGGCTCCGGCTGAAGTTGTCGCCTTCAGCGGAACCCGAAGCCGGCCGCTTGCCGTGGTCTCCGTCGCCAGCCATGGGATTGGTTTTGGAGATTTGTTTTTCTCTTTTTGAGGAGAAGAGGCGAAGTGCAAAGGCCGGGTAAGCAAAGGCTATAGTGTTTGCGGTTCCTCGCTCAGGCCGGGCGTCTATTTATAAAGACGGAGACACCAAGGCGGTTTTTCTCCTAGGGAGACGAAGTGACACGGCGGATTTTATACTGGAGTTTGCCCACGTTTCTTGAATCCGGAACTGACGCCGCACGTGGGAGGTGGAACGTCTTGGTCGGTTATTTTTGATCGGTTGCTTTAAATCGGTTGATCAGGCCATTTGCTTGGGATCGGCTAAGTAGCTAACTTACTTGGATCGACTAAATAACCGATTTTTCTGAACTGCGACAAATACTAAGGATCAGGCTGAATAGCCGATTCCAAGACAGAACAAGAAAAAGGCCGATTTCAGTCTGGCCAATGTACTTGATATGGTTTACAGAAGGAGTTGAACATGAGTTACAAGCCCAACAAGGACCGAATAGAGGAGATACATTCAACGTGAAGAGCATGGCCGGTCTGCACAGATTCTTGGTCTTCATCGGCTGTTGAATTAAGGATGTTCAGGCGCTGGTTGATCTGTTTGCCTTCGATGACCCTGGCGCTGACTTGTTTTCTCTTCTCGGTCATATCAACAGTATTTGTTGATACGAAGATTTCATGTTGAGTAATGGCCAAGTTTACTTCCTTAAGCTCCTTCATCAGCTGCTCGCGCCTGGTCTTCAGAGTGTTCAGTTCTGACTCGGCTGAGGTGATGTTGTTCTTCAGCAGTTTGACTTGATCTGCCAACACGTGAGCCTCTTGCTTGTTGATCGACCTGTTATTTCTCAGCTGCTCAAGCTCGGCCAGGTTTATGTGGGCAGTGTTGATTCTTGGAGTGGCACTTTTGAGCTTGACAAGCTGCTTCAAGAGGCTAAGAGTTGCCGGGTTTGTATGCTGTTGGATCAGCTCAATTGCCTGATCGATTGTTTCAGGTTGCCGGGTTAGATCAAAAAGGTCTATCTCCAGCTGAGGTAAGAGCTCATTTAGCCAATTCCTAAAGTCTGGCTCTGGCAGCGCTGTGGATTTGGAGTTTAGTTCACCTTCATCACAATATTCTTCCAGATCAAAAGAATAGCTGGGAGTTGAAGGCTGCAGCGCCTGCATTCAGATGTTAGGAGATGATAGCATGGATAATGTGATCAGTTAAGGGATAAATGCTTCACCTAAATAAAACTTGAAGGAAGTGGGGCTGATGAAGTGCCTGGCTGATCTGTTGTGGCAATATCTTTTCTGGTAGTAGGGGTGGCCTCAGCATGTGTTTCTGTGGTTAATTGAAGATCTGCAGTAATAAGAATGAGTAAGAAACAGAGCAAGCACAATAAGTGTTAACAGCCGAAGAGCGTTACCTGGATGTTCAGGAGATGGTGTTTTCTCTTCTTCAAGTTGGTTCCACGAAGGAGGGCTGTTCGGCTGCATTTTTAGAAAGGATCAGAAAATATTCAGCAAGGTAGGATTGTGTGCTTACAGATTTGGTTGATACCTGAGTTCCTTCTCCTTCTTGCTGGATAGCAATGTTTTCATCCATTCCCAGAAAGTCTTCAGCCGTGTCTTGGTGGCCTGTTGTTTCTGAATGGGTTTCGGTTTGGATGTTTTCAGAAGGTGCCTGGATCGGTTGAATGCTTGCCTATTACATAGCTGATTTCGGTTAGGTAAGCTGAGTAATAACACAGAATACTTTAAGGCATCCAAGTAGCTGGGCGGGCTTCCTCTTGGATCTCTTTTTCTTGGTGGTCGTCTTCTGAAGACTTGATGAAGCCTTTCTTTTCGAAGCCAGAGCAGTTGTCATACTGGCAGGGGCCTTCATCATCTTTTTCAAGGATGGAGCCTGAGAGCCTAGCCTGGCAGTTGGGCAAGAGGGATAATAGTTGATCTGCTCTGGTGGGTTGGATTCTGGGTCCTGCATTAACAGAAGTTAGAACACAATTTGCAGCCAGTTTGAAATGAAATCGATTAAAATGCTTACTGCCGAGGTGGAGTTGAAGCTT
The DNA here is from genome assembly GCA_038502445.1 of Eremochloa ophiuroides. Lineage (NCBI taxonomy): Eukaryota > Viridiplantae > Streptophyta > Magnoliopsida > Poales > Poaceae > Eremochloa > Eremochloa ophiuroides. The sequence goes on from JAHLJS010000003.1 coordinate 32,947,648, forward strand.
GGGTCCAAGGCTCTGCATCTATCATGGATTCTCTGACAGAAAAGATGAGCATGCCATTGTTGCCACCAGTGATCAAAGGTTTCTTGGGACATTGAAATTTGGCTCCAATGCTCTACAGTCTGAACTGGCAAGTCTGTTCCCAATGTGAAGACCCTGTCGGCTTCTAGCCTCTCGGTGATTTCATCTCTAGGCCTCAGAAGGTGTAGAAATGGAAGCTTGGGGGGCAGTTGGCCGAAACCCAGTTGTCTTGCTGCAACGTTGGGGTGATAGAATTCATATGAAGGCCAGCTGGGCTCATTACTGCTAGTACCACGAAGGTGCATGAAGTCAACTGGCAGTGTGCCAGGCTTTATGATGATATTGAAAATTTCAGTGGCTCCGGCATCAGAGCATCCTGTGCTGAACCTGAAGGTATAGGGCATTGGGAAATCATTATCATATGCATATGGGAACCAAGTCGAGGTGTCTGGTCCAAGCCTCTGTAGAGTTTTTCAAGCAAGATCCCTCGATTCATGTTGATAAAGATGGCTGAGGCAGCTTCTCCAAAATTCCGACAGCCCTTGGTAATCTGGCTGCTGTCCTCTTCTGCATAATTGGTGGAGGGGTAATTGAGGTTGTTGAGGTTTTGCCTAACCATCTTGTGCAGATACAAGTTGAGCCATAACTGAATCAACCACCAGGGACCTGTTATGCACCGTACTTCTTCTCCTTTTAGCAGATAGCCAGCAACTCGGTTCATTAATCTGTAGGCAGATCCCAACAATATTTTACCTAATGGGATTGAATTGCCTTGGGCCAATTTTTCTACAAGGGCTTTGAAGGGATAAGCCGGCCCCAAGGAAGCACCACAGAAGACGAACCTTTCCAGCCACAAGATCAAGAAGGCTATATATTCCTTGTCGCTGATGCTGGAGGTTGTTTGCTGATGGGTTTTGATGTAGCCGGTCCAGCCCTTGTACTCGTTCAGTTTGGGGAACTTCTTTTCGCCACCTGAAAGAAGATCCCACAGTTGGAAAGACCCGGTGATTTGAAGGTCAGTCAGCATATGGATATCGCCCAAGGTGATGCTCATTGGCCCATCTCCAAATACAAAGGCGTTCAGAGAATTGGATCAGAAGTAACTTGCAGCAATCAAGAGAGGTTCATTCTTTTTCATATCACACAGAGAAAGATCAAGGCACTGGCTCAGATTGCGCAGCTCCCAGTCTCCCCATTTCCTTTCTGAGATGCGGCGGAACCAATTTCTCCATCCATTAGGCATGCTTGGCCAATTCCGGAAGCGCTGCCTGGACCATGAAGATGCATCCACCAGCGGACCTTTAAAGGGGATCTGGTTAGTCTCTTGATTGATGAACTCCACGGGGTTGGAGTCGCCCATCGGGCTCAGGAAGAAAGCGGTCGGAGCGTCCCTCAGCGGAATCAGGATTTCATTCTTCAGGTCTTGAGGTAGATGGGTGATAGGTGTGACCAATCGAGTGGGGATTCATGAATGGAAGACATGTTGGCAAGGTTCATACCTCGGGAATCTCAAAAGGAGTCGCAATTGCTTGCGGATTCTTGAAGGCGGCGGATCGAGGCTGGAGATGCAACAGAGGATTCTTGGCTAGGGTTTCGGTTTGCAGAGGTTTTGAAGTGATGAGCGGGAGGCTGCAATTTTGACTAGCAGGTGGACTGAATCAAGACTCGATGCTAATTTTGGAATAAAAACCAGTTTATCCCAAAATTGGGGGCATGTGTTTACACCAAAATCTGGACTGGGTGTAGATAGTCGAGGCCGAGCGTAGATAGCCGATTTCGGGGCAGAGGCCCAGACAGATAGTCGATCGGGTCCCGGAATCGATTGTTGGGCTGAAGTATAGACGGTGCAGTTGAAGGAAATAGCCGATTGATGACGTCAGTGCAGGTCTCCGGCGCCAGGAAACGATCACGTTCGGAGTCCGATAAAGAAAGGAAAGATTGGGCTCCAAGTTACCTTTAATTTAGGAAAGTTTGTTAGTTTCCGTATTTATCTAACTCAGGAAGTGGCTCTGCCTTAGCTTTTAATGCATGAGTTATAGGCATTGAGAGATTAAATCCCTTACCAAGTTTAATATCTAAATTGCCCGCACAACCTTCTCGCAAAAGCTTTCCTATTGGTAACCCAATCATTACATCAAAATCCCAAACATCAAAGTTATAGAAATTCAGCAAAATTCGGAATTCATTAATCACAATAGGAAGAGAACATAAAACACTGCACTAGAAATAATATGTCCTGAACGATTTTTCAATAATTTATTTGTAGGAATTGATGGCGTATCTTTCAAGAATTTTTCAGCAAATGTAAGAGACATGATATTGACACCTACTATTGGATTATAAAAGGCATCAAAAGGATATGCATCAATTTGACATTTAATAGTAATGGCAGGAGAATTTAAAAGAATTATATCATTTGAAAGCTCAGATTGTATCAACCGCTCATTACTCATCACAAAAATCAATTCTCTTGTTATTTATCTAAGGAATTTTAAATCAGCAGGATATGAAATATTAAAACTTTTAAAATTCAGATATTCTTGTGGTTTCATAATTTTATGATAGCGTGAGGTGTTTCCATAATCATCAAAAAGTTCATCCTCAAATTGAAGCATAAAATCAGAAATTGGAGTTATCTCCTTCTCATTAGATAGTTCAGGTAAAGGTTGAGATGAATCAGACAAAACTTTAGAATCAAATGACAAAAATTCATCTTCTAATAACTCTTCTTTTTCTTCAGGAAGATCAATTAAGATATTAATAAGAATAGTTTTAGCATGTGAAGCAGTAATATGCATAAATACTCCTCCTGCGGCCAAATTAAGATATTCTTTATTTCTATCATCAAGGCCTAAAAAGAAATGTTGCAAAAGCATAGGTTCTGGTAAAGCAAGATTAGGTCCAGAATTTATAAATCCATCAAAGCGCTCCCACGCCTTGTCTAATGATCCATTATCTAATTGTTTAAATCCAATAATTTCAAAATGAAGTTTAACGACCTTTTTGATAGGGAAAAATTTAAGACAAAAATTACCACGTAATACTTCCCAATCTCCTTAGCTACTCCCAACATGGCAATTATACCATTTCTTTGCTTTTTCCTATTAATGAAAACGGAAAGAGTTTCCATCTTAAAGTTTCATCTGCCATGCCCTTAATGTGCAAACATGAACATGTCTGCTCAAAATCGGCTAAATGGGAATAGGGGTTTTCGCTAGAACTACCAGAAAAAATGTGATCCTGAACTAACTTAATTAATCCCGGGCATAACTCATAGCCAGATGATGTGATGGGTAAAGATGATTCTTTTGGCTGGAGATACGACCCCGATGGTGCTCCATATTAATATAAAAGTTGGGACGTGGGTTCCATACTTTAAAAGGTAAAAGATAAAAGATAAAAGTATAATATAAGATTAAGATAGACTAAGACAAAATCAGCAAACCCTTCCCCGGCAATGGCGTCAGAAATGTTTGTTGGTATAAATTAACTGCACTCTATTTAAATATTATTATTATCAAAGTATCCGCAAGCGAACAGATAAAACACCGATGTAGCACTTCACCAGACAATCCCGGTTTTAATATTGAACCCAAAGGAACAGTAGGTGATACTGACTAAGTCTATTGGCTCTTAACCCGATAACACAATCAATCCAGAGAATATCAAGAATGAGGAGATAAATAATGATTATCTAGACCCGACAACCGGTAAACTTTGAATAATATCGTTCTAATCGGGCAGTGAAATAAATAAGAGCGGAAATCAGAGTTCCCTCCTACCAAACACTTATACACCTATCGATCCTATCAACGGGAAGTGGACTCCAGAGGAATCAACGCAGCTGTCACCTACGCGAACTACCACTATCCGGCCAATCAGGGGACATTCACAAGTAATTATAGCCCAGACACCACGTCTACACTACAAACTACTACTTCAATCAAGGAGCTACCAAGATCAAAGCACTCAAATAGAGTTGTAAACTTAAGAACGAATAAGAACAAATGCTTACTTGAATCAGAATGTTGAATACAAAAGTACTTCAGAACGCAACTCCGAGCGAGGAAGCTGAATCCAGACGAACACAGCTAAGAAGAAGCTCCGACAGGCCGGGACTCCTCCGAATCTCTACTCATCTACTCTATCTCTCTAATCTCTCTCTTGATTGCTAGCCCAGATCTAGTGGATATCTATCTAATGCTTCAGGTTCTTCATCTCTTGATCTGGCTCTTCTTCAGGGGGGTCTGGCCCTCTATTTATAGGCCGGTGGGATACACGCACACCGTTAAATCAAACCGACTTAACCAAGGGCCCAAATGGCGGTGGTAGAAGACTCCAGAAGACGGCGGGAGGAAACCCTAGGGGGCGCCGCCCGGCCCCCCTGGGGCCGGTCGGCCCCACCTGGCCAGGTGTGGGCCTCCGCTTGGTTCGAGTGTGTTCTACACTCTTCCAGGGTTTTCGTAATGATGTTTCCTTCGCGTGCAAGTTTCGTGGTAATTATGCTCTTTAATCCTTCTTTTAAGCTTTTCTGAAAAATCCCCTGGGAAATAGACAATTCACCAAAACTCATGGAATCTGTCAGTAATAACCCTATTCTACTGGATATTCATGTTTAATGCTGGGATAATTGACAATAAAATTTGGACGATAACAAGTGTCAACAATAGCATGCATACATTTTTTGATTGCTGCATGAGAAACTTAGAAAAACCCCAAAAAGAGAATCCTGTTAGAATCCTGCTAAAATCTATTAATTAAAATCAACTCAAGAATAATCAAAGTGCTCATTGGCTGACCGCTAACCCCTTGATAATTTGAGCCTCGAGTTTTGGTTTTCTTGTTGGAGTATAACTATGCAGGAATAATATTATAACTAAGGAGAGAGTTTATTAGTGGCACCCACCAGGACTACTACTAGCTCACTCTGAGAAACATTCAAGCACCAAGTAATGCAAAAATTAAGCTTGGGGGAGGAGCATCCCCTAGTTATCAGTTAATTATACCTATGCGCTTATTGAGTCTACTTTATACAAGCACAAAATACTAAAAATATGTGAACACATGAAGGTTCACCATAGTATCATAGGAAAATCTAAAAATGCCAAAAATATGTGGGCACAAGAAGGTCCACACCCTTTAGAAAAAAAAAACCCAAAAATATGTGGGCACATGAAGGTCCACTCAGTTAGGAAGTTCCTGCTGGAAATATAAAATCAATCACTTACCATGGATTGTATTAAACTTAACCCCTCTATATGAGATTTGGTATTTTTATTGGCAATTGAGTTTCACAGGAAAATACAAGATCAAAGAGCTAGTTAACCTGACACCTCTACGCTGTCGATACACCTGCTCCCAGAAGGATCACTCAATTTGCAACATCAAAGACCCTGCCAAACGTCAAACTTGGGGGAGGGCACCATCCAATTAAAATCCAGCTAAGTATCAGTTTCCCGCACTATTATTCTTATTATTATTACTATATCACTTTTTCGTGTGAGTTAGCTAGTAAGATAAAATTTGAAAACCAAATAAATATTTATCTATATATTAGAGTTTGTTTAGAGTCAGTTTAGGCTAGAACCAAATTAAAAATTGATGAACACTAAAATTTTGTTTTGGAGATGATGAATAGTTGCTCTGCAATAATTCCTTTTAAGTGCCTAGTTGTCAAACTTAGATTCTCCTGAGTTTTGGATATTACTGTTTTAATCTAAGAATTTACTCTGAACCTGAAACTTGTGGAGGCATATGCTCGAGCTAAGTCTAGGTAATTGATTGATATGATTCATGAAGGTTGAACTACTATTTATCTTATTCCTAGCATTACTAAGTTCTGGAGATTTATTTTTGAAAAACTTAAAATCTACATGATGAGCTCTTGTATGACAAAATGTGAATTCGTACCAAAGCCATATATTATACATTTAGAGATAAGAAACTTTTGCACATTCATGCTGCTTGCTTTCCATTGAGTTTAGCCAACCTTTGTTGAATACCATATGAGAGACTTGTCATGCTTTTAAAACCAAGATCACATACACATTTCAGCACATATGCATTATTCCTACCCTGGGAGTAATCGCAATCATTTCCACTTTCATCGATGCTCATCATAAAAATGTTTTCTCCTGCACTGGGAGTGAATACCAAAAATATATAAAGCCCATAGGACAGCCCTGTTATAAATGCTCTAAGTTTTCACTACTGTTATCTCTCCAAATCATGTATTGGATGCATGTGGCTATGAAAAGAAAAGGGAGTAAAAGATGGACAAGTGTCCCAGCATTAAAACAATGGGTACTAGATGCCCGCCTCCTGAATAAAAAAAAGAGAGAGAAAGAATAAAGATAGCCCATGTGTTCCTCCAAGTTCCAAGAGAGATCTATTTCTAAAAAGAGCATAAGTAGAATTAGAGTTAGCCACAAAATACCACATATACACCTATCTACCATATTCCATACACATGCACATCTTGGTTTGATTGTATGCCTCGATTATCTCTGGATCCATTGTTTGACTTTACAACATATGAATTGTAAGTATGCTTAAACCTTGTTATTGCCACTCCTATGAGCTCCATTATAATCCTTAGTTATAGGAAGGCATAACATAAATACCTTAAGTGAGATCCACAATTACCACACATATTAAGGGACTTGAGGTGTCATACAATTAAGCTCTGAGTTTTATTTCGAAAACTTGCAAAACTCTGGAATACTGGTACTGTGAAGAATTTGAGACATAGTGCTTGACTTAATTGTTCTATCTTTCAATTGCTCAAGACTTATGCGAGGGTTGTAAAGCTCCATAGTTAAAGGTAAAACGAGTAAGACTGAAGGTTAGACCAGTTATTGTCTAATCTGGAGGAGAATTTCTATTTGAAAGCATGTGTAGTTGGAAAGAATGAAAGCATTGTAGCAACTCCTTATTACCCTCGACCCATCTACGTGGATCTAAGCGCTAGGGGAAGCCTCGTCCGCCCTGCTCGTGTGCGCCGCGACCTCACCGGAGCTCCGCCGCGTGCCGAAGCCGGGAGGAGACCCCGACGAGACCACAAAGCCGCCACCGATGAACCATAGGCCTTTCTGACCATGCGAATCGAAGGAAGCCGCAACCAATCGAGCCAAACCGCGACCGTAGCCGCCCCGCCGTTGCTTACCACCGCCGGAGTTGCGCCGCCGATCGACCTCTCCGCGGGGAGAGCATCACCGTGACCCTCAACTGAGCCGTAAGGTTGTAGGCCTCTCTGACGAAGCCAATCGAGGATTTCAGCACCGAATTGCACGAAAACACGGCCGCCACCACCTCCTCATCGTCCGCCGCTGCTAGCTTCCAACCACCGAAGCAACAAGCTCACCGGACTGCCCTACCTATCGAAGCTGCGATCTAATCGGAGCCTAGTCCGCCCGCCGGAGGATATCGACCCTTGGGGAGGGCTCGTAGACCACCACAGCATCGAATCCACGCGAGCTCGCTGGAGGTGAGGTGCTCCGCCGTGCCGAGTTCGAATAGAGAAGGGAGGAAGGCGAGGTAGACCTGGTTCACGAGGACCACGTCCCCGCGCTATGTCCCACGCCCGCGATCCACCGCACACCGCGCCTATGGGCTGTTGAGCCACACAGCAAGGGGAGAGTGGGCTCGGTCCACCACAGACCACAGAGAAGAGAAAGGGTGGGTGAACCCGGTTCACCGTGAGCCGTGCCTCTAGTCTATGGACCGCAGGAAGGGAGTTCACCATGAGCCGAGGCCATACGCCGAGCCACGCCGCATACCGAGAGCCGCCACGTGGCGCAAGCCAGAGCCGCCACGTGTCGGGGTGATGACGTCACGCTGACGTCATCCAACCCCACCCGACAGGAGCCCGTTGACCAAGTCAACGGTCCGGCTGGCCCACGGTCTGCTGACGTCAGCATGACGTCATTGCTGACGTAAGCGTTGACTTGGTCAACGTGAACAGCGCCCGACCAATCCCATGCTGCCACGTGTCACCCCTGGTAATTCGGTCATTTTTCTATTTTCAGAAAATATGATAATCTTCGGAAATTCATAACTTATTCATACGATGTCCAAAAATTGCGCACCATATATTGAAATTCTCAGAAAAATGAGATCTACTATCTAAGACTATGTTTATGTGCATTTGGGTCTTTATTTTACTGGATCTTTCTGAAATACTCTGTAGGAGTCGCTGACGCGACTATTTCGTGTTCGATTTCAGAGCCGGAGGAGAATCTGACTGAGGAGAACGACCACGAGTACCTTCAGGAGCTAGGAGACGACTACGAAGGTGCCACGTCCCACCAAATCCTTAGATCCTATTTACGTATTGCAAATGACATTGTTGCCATTGCTTTATGATTACATGTTATGCATAGGTTGCATGATAGTATAATTGAATTCCCTGCCTTTTTAAGACTTTACCCTGCTGTCCGCTGCTAGGTTAGCTGCTGCTTTATTACTGTTACTCTTCCACTACTTACTACTTGCTATATGCTATGTGGTGGACTTGGGACGGTGTATATGAGAACCTGATTATAACCACTGGGAGAGAGTGCTGCGTGCGTCTTAGGTGCGTGGTAAGGGTTGATGTCGACCAAGTGGGATATGAGACAAGCCCGTGGGGCAAGTCATGCCGAGGATGCAACCTGGGCATCCCCACGAGAGATACCTGTGGCGGGTAATGGTGTACGAGGTGGTTCCGTGTGGGATAGCCTTTGTGGTTTGAAACCCGTGAGTGGAGGTGCTGTGATGGCACGGGGAGAGTATCCTCTAAGTGAAGATGCCTGCTTGGTCACCCTAGGATCTGCTGGTACTCAGACTATAGGAATCCTCTACTTCTCACTCGCTTCTGATGGGCGGGAGACGGCTGGACTACTTGGTAGGGCGGTGCCACTACTGCTAGGTTGTGAGGTGATAAGGGTGGGTGGTGACGGATGGTGGAATTCCCGTACCGTCCTAGATGCGCAGTACCACTGATGGGGCCCGGTGCTGCGTCTCCCAGTCTCAGCGTGAAGGTGTTGGATCCGGAATATCTCAGGGCTGAGTGGTAGGGTGGCATCGACCTAGGCAAGCAAGCACCCAGAGTTCTGTCTAGGTGTTTGCGCGACACCTATGATGGCTAATCTTGTAAGTGGTAGAACCTCTGCAGAGTGTATGGTTGATCGATCGATACATATGCCGACTCATCGGCTATGGACCTTTCCTGGAGCCTTCTACTGGTGTAGTGAGTAATTATTCTTTTCTCCCCCTGGATAATGCCTTCCGGCAGTGTACCGCTGTGGTAGTGTGCCGCTGAGATAGGCTCGAGAGGGAGTTGGGCCTGTCGAATGAGCGTGAGGTGTGGTTACGTGAGATGTGGTGATGGGAAGGGGATGGTGGTGTTAAAATGGAGATAAAACTTGATTATTTAAATATTGAATATAATTGCATAGGAAACCCCAGCCTATAGGTTTGCTTGAATAGCCTTGCATCCACCTTCCACAAAGCAAAAGCTGCATAGGTGGGCTCCGTGGCCAGTACATATCGTACTGATAAATTTGCTGTCAGGTGACGAGATTGAGTATGACTTCGAAGGAGATGATTGGGAGGATTAGGGTCTTGCTCTACACTCAAGTTGGCTGCGAAGGATGAATCGCTTCCGCATCTTCTAAGCTTCTCCGATTGTTGATTCCGCCAATGTGGCGATGTATTAAATGTTTATGTAAGACTTAATTATCGTTGTATGGAACCTGGTATCAACTGAGATGTGGGTAATGTCATGGATTGTCCCAAGCAATCTGTTGAATTACAATTTGAGCCTGTGGATTTCCCTTCGTGGAAATCAAGGTTGTTTCAGTTGGTATCGGAGCCATACTTGACTGTAGGACGAGACCCATAGAAAATGGACGTTAGAATAGGAAGCCAGACTCTCCTTCGGTTATATTACCGACCTTGCATTCACTTTTTATGCAATGGCTTATCTAATACATGGACCTGCTAATCCGTTTCTTGAAAAATTTGCAGATGACCAGCCTTGGACCACCACTTCGTCCACTGCACGACGGCACTACTGAGATCCCGATCAATGGGAGGAACCACGGCGGATTTGCCTTGGTACTACGCCAGGTGTTGGAGGAGCTGGGAGCACCGTCTGACCAGATCCAGTACTTCTGCCGAGGGAAGCTTGTTGAGGCTGAGAGGTTTGAGGGACCTGTCACTACCAGAGTTGAGACACCCGTTAGCCTGACCCTCCCAGGGATGCCGGTTTTTACTGACTACACTGCTGGAGAGACTGTGGAGGACGGAGTACAGTCCGTCTCCTGCAAGGTACTGCGCACGGTTGTGTACACAGCCTACGAGTACCTTAGGGGGACCCACTTCCGTCTGCTACCTCAGGCCTTGGAGCTGCACCCTGACCCTATCCAGAGGATTCTGTACACCAGCCAGATCGTTCAGGCCGAGACTGACCCCTGTCTACGCACAGTGGCACACCACCTCCAGGAGCAGGACGAGTTCATCAGCTCATTGGAGCAGAGGAGGCAGCGTGACCGAGCACGCATGGCAGAGGTCGAGGACAGTCTGCAGAGAGGGACACAGACACTGGAGAGTTTGAGCAGGGCAGTCACTGACTTGCAGCTGGAGATGCAGCGCCGTGACGAGTTGCACCGAGCCGAGATCACCGACTTGCGAGACAAGATCGGGGATTTTGGGCTTCGCAACGACTACCTGAACAGCAGAGTATTGGGTTTACAGAGGAGGCTGGACGACAAGGAGAGAGCACTTGCTGAGAGGGAGCAGAGGAGCAGAGATAGAGGAGTCGAGATGATCACGTTGCGCTCCAGGATCAGGGAGCTGGAGAAGCAGCTGGAGAAAGCCGAGGAGAAGTCCACCCGCAACCAAGGGATTCTGATCGACCGCGTGAAGATGGTGGAGTTCCTGAAAGACAAGCTGCGGAGGACCGAGACAGCTTGGAAGCAGTCTGACGCCAAGAGGGTCATTGAGATCTGGAAGGTGCAGAGTCCGCTACCCCCCGATGGAGCAGACGAAGCCCTGGCAGGGAGACTTCCGCGTGCCACCCACTACGCTCAACATGGGAGCATGTCTGTCTTTGAGGATGCAGGAGATTGAGGCTACTCCAGAGCTAGCTGTAGCACTTGACTACGTCAAGCGCCTGACCATGACCGACGATGAGATCGAGGCAGAGGACAGCCGCATTCCTGACGCCGTACTCGACCTTATGCACCAGTAGCTTATGGGACCCTGCGTGGCCCTTAGTCCAGTACTACCATGAGTTATCCTGTCATTAGCTATCTGCGCATAGCGCGATCTTCATAGCAGTTAGGAACATCCTTTATGTAATAATAACCCATGTGATGAGTGACATTTGGATCTTATGTTTCTTATGGTTCCATGTGCTTCTTTGGTTGAGTATAGCATAGAATGAAAAATGTTTTAATGCATTTAAATCGTTGAAAACATCTAAATCCCACTTAAACCACTACTTAATTATCACTGCACTAAGCACATGTCCGAATGTGTACAGATGTCAATGAGACGTTCTGCTCGTCTGGAGAACCGCCAGCCCTCCCCCGCACCTGCACCAGGACGCGGGCGTGGTCATGGCCATGGACGCCCAGCTGGCAGGCGTGCTGGAGTCAACCTGGAGGAAGAGCTGCGCCAGGCAGAGGATGCACCGCCGGTGAACGACCCGCCACCACAGGGCGAGAACGTGCCTCCGCCACCTCCGCCACTGCCACCATCGACGTTGGCGGAAGTGATGGCACAGCAGACCCAGCTGTGCCATTGCTACGGGGATGAACAGGCACCATGGGCCACCCCAGAACGACTTCCAAAGGAAGCTGGAGGGATTCCTGAAGCTGAGGCCACCCACCTTCGACGGGACCGACAGTGATCCACTCCCTGCCGACGACTGGCTCAAGGAGATGGAGAAAAAGCTGGACCTAACCACTTGCTCCGACGAGGAGTGTGTTGGGATTGCTAGCCACCAGCTGACAGGTGCTGCACGAGCATGGTGGGACAACTACACCAGCGCTCACGATGACCCAGCCCGCATTGACTGGGATGAGTTCACCGAGGCTTTTCGTGACCACCACATTCCTGAGGGAGTCATGGAGGCCAAGGAGAATGAGTTTCACAACATCTCCAAGGGAGCTGACCGGATCCACGAGTACACCACCCGCTTCAACTGCTTGCTCCGCTACGCACCTGCGTCTTGCGTGAGTTCCGAGAAGAAAAAGATGTACTACTACAGGAAAGGACTTCAGACCAAGATCAGGTTGGCTCTGTCAGGAAACAAGAGCTACACTCTGCCTGAGCTAATTGACCGCTGTATTGAGATCGAGAAGGATCGCATGGAAGCACACCTGGAGTTCGAAGCACAGGGCAAGGGGAAGAAGCGTAGCCCTGAGGGACCCGCTCGCACTGCTCCATCTCAGAAGCAGCATATGGGTGCACCTCCGCCTTACCGGACTCGTCAGGAACCTTCTTTAGGTACAAGCCGTGGTGGTGGTACCTACAACAACAACTACCGCCGCCCCGCTCAGACCTACCCTGCGCCGACTCGAGCGGTGCAGAACACGCCCGCCCCGGCTGCCAACACACCGAGGACAAGCAACTGGAAGGCCCCTGCGACAACCCCAGCAGGCAGTGCGCCTTTCACTTGCTTCGGATGCGGGAAGCCTGGACACCGTGTGGCTGCGTGCCCCGACCTCAACCGCGCACCAGCAGCTGCACAGGGCACACCAAACAGGGGATCCGCTTCCCGTGGAAGGCTGAACCACATGAACGCTGAGGAAGCTGAAGCTGCTCTTGATGCTGTGTACGGTATGTTTCTAGTACAGGGTAACTTGGCTACAGTTCTATTCGATTCGGGAGCTACATGTTCATACATTTCATCTGCATATGCACGTAAGCATAACATACCTGTAACCCCAAGGGCAAACCCCATCCTAACTAGCTCACCCTTAGGAACCTTCAGAAGCATCTACATATGTAAGGGAGTGGTAATCACAATCGAGGGACTTGACTTTCGAGCTGACCTAACTCTACTACCCTCCAATAGCTTAGATGTCATCTTAGGCATGGACTGGCTAACCAAACACCGGGGAGTGATATCCTGTTCACCTAGATATGTCCAAGTAACCCACCCTTGGGGAACAGCTGTCCGATGTGTACCCCAAACCGAGAGAGTCCAAGCCCTCCTATGTGCCCTGGAGACTAAGGCAGATAAGAAAGAGCTGACATTCAGAGATGTGCCAGTGGTCTGTGAGTTCAACGATGTATTCCCAGAGGAGTTACCAGGTATGCCACCTGACAGAGATGTGGAGTTTGTTATTGAGCTGATGCCAGGGACTGCACCAATTGCCAAAAGTCCCTACAGAATGTCGGCTGATGAGTTGAAGGAACTCAAGAAGCAGCTGGGGGAATTGCTGGTGAAGGGCTTCATTAGGCCTAGTGCCTCGCCCTAGGGATCTCCTGTCTTGTTTGTCAAGAAGAAGGACGGCACGATGAGGATGTGCATTGACTACCGAAATCTGAATGCAGTCACGGTCAAGAACAAGTACCCACTGCCCCGCATCGATGATCTGTTAGATCAATTGAGTAAGGCCAAATACTTCTCGAAGATTGATCTCCGATCAGGGTACCATCAGATGAAGATCAGGGAAGAAGATATCCCGAAGACTGCGTTTGTCACTAGGTATGGGCAGTATGAGTGCACAGTAGTCTCATTTGGACTCACTAATGCTCCGGCATACTTCATAAACATGATGAACAAGATCTTCATGAATGAGCTAGACAAGTTTGTGGTGGTATTCATTGATGATATACTGATTTATTCAGCCACAAAAGAGGAACATGAACATCATCTGAGGACCGTATTGGAGAGGCTGTCTCGCAACCAGCTATACGCCAAATTCTCCAAGTGTGAATTCTGGCTAGAGGAAGTTGCCTTCCTTGGTCACGTACTGTCAGGAGAAGGAGTTGCAGTGGACCCAGCCAAGATTGAAGCTGTGAAAGAGTGGGAGCAACCCCGTAATGTGTCAGAAATTCGAAGCTTTTTGGGACTTGCAGGATACTATCGCAGATTTATTGAGAATTTGTCTAAGATTGCAAGACCCATGACCAACCTGCTGAAGAAAGAGAACAAGTTCATATGGACTCCTAAATGTGAGAAGCGTTTCCAGACCTTGAAGGAGAAGCTCACTACTACACCTGTACTAGCCCTACCTGATATTCACAAGGACTTTGTTGTATATTGTGATGCCTCTCGGCAAGGTTTGGGCTATGTACTAATGCAAGATGGTAGAGTGATAGCTTATGCCTCGAGACAGCTGAAAGAGCATGAACAGAGATACCCGACTCATGACCTAGAGCTTGCAGCCGTAGTGCATGCACTCAAGATTTGGAGACACTATCTAATAAGCAACAAGTGTGCCATCTACATTGATCACAAGAGCTTGAAGTACTTTTTCATGCAAGAAGATCTAAACATGAGGCAACGCAGATGGCTAGAACTCATTAAGGACTATGATCTTGAGATCCACTATCACCCAAGAAAGGCTAATGTAGTTGCCGATGCCCTCAGCCGTAAGAGCCACTGCCACACTCTCATCGCCGAGTCTATGCCTCCAGAACTTAAGAAGGAATTCGATGCATTCCAACTCGAAATAGTATCTCACGGTATGCTGAATGAGCTACGTGTCGAGTACAATCTCACCTCACGAATCTGTGAAGCGCAAAAGAACTGCCCTGAGATAGACTATATTCGAGGTTTGATGAAGCTGGGAAGAGGTCCCGAGTATCGAGAGGATGAACAGGGAACGGTCTGGTTCAAGGATAGAATTTGCGTACCAACCGACTCAGCACTACGGGAAGAAATCCTGTCAGAGGCCCATGACCAAGTATAGTATTCACCCTGGTTCGGCCAAAATGTATCAGGATCTAAAGAAACATTTCTGGTGGGAGAATATGAAGGCAGATATTGCAGGGCATGTAGCACGATGTGACACTTGCAGCAGAATCAAGGCCGAACATCAACGACCAGCCGGCTTGCTACAACCCATTGCGATACCAGAGTGGAAGTGGGAATGCATATCCATGGACTTCATAGTAGGGTTACCACGGTCAGAAAATGGACATGATGCATTGTGGGTAGTAATTGACCGACTAACCAAGGTGGCACATTTTATCCCTACCATAACAAGGTGTAGCGCGGAAAGGCTAGCCAACTTATACATAGCCAACATCCTGAAGCTACACGGGACACCCAAGAGTGTTATATCAGACAGGGGACCACAGTTCATGTCCCAATTCTAGAAATCCTTACACAAGTCCATCGGGACCAAACTTGACTATAGCACAGCTTATCACCCACAGACCGATGGACAGACAGAGAGAGTAAACCAGATTTTGGAGGACATGCTTCGCGCTTGTACGCTGAAATACGGGGCAAGCTGGGAAAAGTGTCTACCTCATGCTGAGTTTGCTTACAACAATAGCTATCAGGCAAGCATCAAGAAGTCACCATTTGAAGCCTTGTACGGAAGACCTTGCCGAACCCACTGATGTGGTCGGAACCCGGGGAAAGAGCGTTCTTTGGTCCTGCTAAGATCGTGGAAGCAGAGGAAGGAGTCACTCAAGTTAGAGAAAATTTGAGGATTGCACAAAGTAGGCAAAAGAGCTATGCAGATAGAAGACGTAGAGAACTTGAGTTCAAGGTTGGGGATTATGTCTACCTCAAGGTATCTCCACTTCGCGGCACCGTCAGATTCCACATGAAAGGGAAATTGGCACCAAGATATGTTGGGCCATACAAGATCTGTAAAAGGATTGGGAAGCTTGCTTACAAGCTGGAACTACCGGAAGAATTATCTGGAGTACACCCTGTGTTCCATGTCTCGCAATTAAGAAAGTGTTTGAAGCTTCCCGAGGAGCAAGTTCCAACGGATGCACTAGATCTGCAAGACACACTTGAATACAAGGAACATCCGATCAAGATCTTGGCACGGGATACAAAGGAGACGCGAAACAAGACCATTTCGATGTGCAAGGTACAGTGGAGCAATCACACTGAACGAGAAGCCACTTGGGAGAAAGAATCGGACTTGCGGAATATGTTTCCTTATCTCTTTGAAGGGTACGTCATCTCTTGAATCTCGAGGTCGAGATCCTAATGAGGGGGGAGGACTGTAACAACCCTAAAAAAATCCCACACCAAAAATACCAACCAAATAAATTTTTTCCTTTTATTTCCTTAAACTTATTCCATGTGCATGCATGTAGAAAAGTAAAACCTACAAGCAATACATACATGTGTGGGTATCACTTGCATTTTTAATTCATCAAAGGAGGATGGAAATTCATGCAGCATATTTGAGATTCGTTGTTAATTTATGCTTGTGATTATTGTTGAGTTGTAGCATATAAATATGTAAACATGCACATTTATACACAAAACAGAAAAAGAAAAGAAAAAGAAAAAGGAAAAGAGAGAGGAGAGAAACCAGCCCAGCCGGCCTAGAAGCCCAACCGGCCCGTCTTCCCTTTCCCTCTCCC
Source organism: Eremochloa ophiuroides (assembly GCA_038502445.1). Taxonomy (NCBI): domain Eukaryota; kingdom Viridiplantae; phylum Streptophyta; class Magnoliopsida; order Poales; family Poaceae; genus Eremochloa; species Eremochloa ophiuroides. The sequence goes on from JAHLJS010000003.1 coordinate 32,964,226, forward strand.
ACCGCGCGCGACCAAGCCGATCGGCCCAGTTGTGGCCCAACCGCGCGAGCGACGCGCGCGCCGCACGCACCCGTCCCCCGCAGCCGCTGACCGCCCGGCCCCGCCTGTCAGCTGCCGCATTCCCCTTCTCCTGTTCTTCTTCCTCGAAAAGGTGAGGGGAGGTGCACGTGAATTGCGTGACCGACAGAGCCTCACCCGACAGCGCCACGCCTGACGAACCTGTTCCCCGCCTGTCCCCTCACCTTAGTCTCCAAGGCACCGTGAAACCCTAGCCGGGCGCTCGCCACAGCCCTTGATTCCCGTTCGGCAGATCACGGCCGTCCGCCATTGAAGCCACTTGAGCTCGGCTATAAAAGGGGACTGCCCGAGCAGCCCTAGCCCCGTTCCCACTCGCCGCCGCCGCGGCACAGCCACCGCACCACACCGCATAGCGGAGAGAGAGGGAGAAGGCGGAGCAGAGAAGGAAGGGAGCACCGCCGAAGCGCTGCTGCCGCGGAGCACGCCGGAGCCGGGCACGGAGGAGAAGCCGGAGCCCCGTCGCTGTTCGGCACTGCACTGCGATCCACCTGCACGGCACCAACTCGACACGGCCCCACTATCCCATCTACACCGACACCACGGTGAGTCACCGGAGCTCTCCCATGCCAACCTCGCCTTGCTGTTCGCCATGGCGTTCCGCCTACGGGACGCGCAGGCACGAGCCTTTACCGGCTCAGGAAGATCACCTGCACCACATACTCACGGGACCGGTCGAAACCCCCGGACTACGAGCCTTGTTAAACCGAGAACGCAGCACGACGCGTTCTCGGCTGAACGCGCTTGCCACCGACGCGTTCCGACGCTGATTCACCCGTTCCGAGCATCTCCGATTAGTATCCGTGCAGGTTAGAGCGTCGTGGAGCACCGCCACGACCCCTGGAGCCATCTACGCGGATCAAAGCGCTAGGGGAAGCCTCGTCCGCCCTGCTCGTGTGCGCCGCGACCTCACCGGAGCTCCGCCGCGTGCCGAAGCTGGGAGGAGACCCCGACGAGACCACAAAGCCGCCATCGATGAACCACAGGCCTTTCTGACCATGCGAATCAAAGGAAGCCGCAACCAATCGAGCCAAACCGCGATCGTAGCTGCCCCGCCGTTGCTCACCACCGCCGGAGTTGCGCCGCCGATCGACCTCTCCACGGGGTGAGCATCACCGTGACCCTCAACTGAGTCGTAAGGTTGTAGGCCTCTCTGACGAAGGCAATCAAGGATTTCAGCACCGAATTGCACGAAAACACGGCCGCCACCACCTCCTCATCGTCCGCCGCTGCTAGCTTCCAACCACCGAAGCATCAAGCCCACCGGACTGCCCTACCTATCGAACCTGTGATCTAACCGGAGCCTAGTCCGCCCGCTGGAGGATATCGACCCTTGGGGAGGGCTCGTAGACCACCACAGCATCGAATCCGCGCGAGCTCGCCGGCGGTGAGGTGCTCCGCCATGCCGAGTTCGAATAGAGAAGGGAGGAAGGCGAGGTAGACCTGGTTCACGAGGACCATGTCCTTGCGCTATGTCCCACACCCGCGATCCACCGCACACCGCGCCTACGGGCTGTTGAGCCACACAGCAAGGGGAGAGAGGGCTCGGTCCACCACAGACCACAGAGAAGAGAAAGGGTGGGTGAACCCGGTTCATCGTGAGCCGTGCCTCTGGTCTATGGACCGCATGAAGGGAGTTCACCAAGAGCCGAGGCCATACGCCGAGCCACGCCGCATACCGAGAGCCGCCACGTGGCGCAAGCCGGTGCCGCCACGTGTCGGGGTGATTACGTCACGCTGACGCCATGATGACGTCATCCGACCCCACCCGACAGGAGCCCGTTGACCAAGTCAACGCTGACGTCAGCAATGACGTCATGCTGACCTCAGCAGACCGTGGGCCAGCCGGACCGTTGACTTGGACAACGTGAACAGTGCCCTGACCAATCCCATGCTGCCACGTGTCACCCCTGGTAATTCGGTCATTTTTCCATTTTTAGAAAATAGGATAATCTTCGAAAATTCATAACTTATTCATACGATGTCCAAAAATTGCGCATCATATATCGAAATTCTCAGAAAAATGAGATCTACAATCTAAGACTATGTTTGTGTGCATTTGGGTCTTTATTTTATTGGATCTTTCTGAAACACTCTGTAGGAGTCGCTGACGCGACTATTTCGTGTTCGATTTCAGAGCCGGAGGAGAATCTGACTGAGGAGAACGACCACGAGTACCTTCAGGAGCTAGGAGACGACTACGAAGGTGCCACGTCCCACCAAATCCTTAGATCCTATTTACGCATTGCAAATGACATTGTTGCCATTGATTTATGATTACATGTTATGCATAGGTTGCATGATAGTATAATTGAATTCCCTGCCTTGTTAAGACTTTACCCTGCTGTCCGCTACTAGGTTAGCTGCTGCTTTATTACTGTTACTCTTCCACTACTTACTACTTGCTATGTGCGATGTGGTGGACTTGGGACGGTGTATATGAGAACCTGATTATAACCACTGGGAGAGAGTGCTGCGTGCGTCTTGGGTGCGTGGTAAGGGTTGATGTCGACCAAGTGGGATATGAGACAAGCCCGTGGGGCAAGTCGTGCCGGGGATGCAACCTGGGCATCTCCACGAGAGATACCTGTGGCGGGTAATGGTGTACGAGGTGGTTCCGGGTGGGATAGCCTTTGTGGTTTGAAACCCGTGAGCGGAGGTGCTGTGATGGCACGGGGAGAGTATCCCCTAAGTGAAGATGCCTACTTGGTCACCCTAGGATCTGCTGGTACTTAGACTATAGGAATCCTCTACTTCTCACTCGCTTCTGATGGGCGGGAGACGGCTGGACTACTTGGTAGGGCGGTGCCACTACTGCTAGGTTGTGAGGTGATAAGGGTGGGTGGTGACGGATGGTGGAATTCCCGTACCGTCCTAGATGCGCAGTACCACTGATGGGGCCCGGTGCTGCGTCTCCCAGTCTCAGCGTGAAGGTGTTGGATCCGGAATATCTCAGGGCTGAGTGGTAGGGTGGCATCGACCTAGGCAAGAAAGCACCCGGAGTTCTGCCTAGGTGTTTGCGCGACACCTATGATGGCTAATCTTGTAAGTGGTAGAACTTCTGCAGAGTGTATGGTTGATCGATCGATACATATGCCGACTCGTCGGCTATGGACCTTTCCTGGAGCCTTCTACTGGTGTAGTGAGTGATTATTCTTTTCTCCCCCTGGATAATGCCTTCCGGCAGTGTACCCGCTGTGGTAGTATGCCGCTGAGATAGGCCCGAGAGGGAGTTGGGCCTGTCGAATGAGCGTGAGGTGTGGGTACGTGAGATGTGGTGATGGGAAGGGGATGGTGGTGTTAAAATGGAGATAAAACTTGATTACTTAAATATTGAATACAATTGAATAGGAAACCCCAGCCTATAGGTTTGCTTGAATAGCCTTGCATCCACCTTCCACAAAGCAAAAGCTGCATAGGTGAGCTCCGTGGCCAATACATATCGTACTGATAAATTTGCTGTCAGGTGACGAGATTGAGTACGACTTCGATGGAGATGATTGGGAGGATTAGGGTCTTGTTCTACACTCAAGTTGGCTGCAAAGGATGAATCGCTTCCGCATCTTCTAAGCTTCTCCGATTGTTGATTCCGCCAATGTGGCGATGTATTAAATGTTTATGTAAGACTTAATTATCGTTGTATGGAACCTGATATCAACTGAGATATGGGTAATTTCATGGATTGTTCCAAGCAATCTGTTGAATTACAATTCGAGCCTGTGGATTTTCCTTCACGGAAATCGAGGTCGTTTCACCACCAGTAGCCGACAGGCCTGCTATCGGCGCCGACACCCGCTGCCAACGCTTGTCGGCTGCCTGACAGCTGACACGTAAGCCTATCGGCTTCTGGACGGCTGACAGGTCCCCTGTCGGCCCCTGGCTGGCCGACATGATGCTATTTTTGTAATTTTTCGAATCCAAATAAGAGATTTGCAATTAATCATTAAAAAAATATTATTAAAAAAACATGTTTAGTTGGACATTTCAGATTTTTTTTTGTTTCGTTGGAAGGATTTTTTTTTTTGTCTGGTTGAAATGGCGAGATGATTTCAGTGGGATGGAGTTCTTAACACCGTTAGACAGATTTACCACAAAAATTATACATATCTCTGCTACAATGAGGCCTTATTTAGATGCACATGTATCTACTTTAATTCATATGCGCTGAATTAGATTGCAGTAAAACTTAGCTTAATTTCTACCGCAATCCATTTTATAACACATATAGGTTTAAGTAAATACAAGAATATTCAAATAAGCGCATACAATTCTAGCATAGTAGCATATCTTAGTGTATCGAGCTTGATCAATTATAAATAAAAAACTATAGATAATCAAATAAACACAATTATTAGATTAATTATAAAATACATTTTCATACTAAATTAATTTGAAGCCATAAATATAAATATTATTCGCTAGAACTTGATCAAACGTGAACTGCTATATCTAGCATGTAATCTATAGTTGCTTATTTTTATGGGCGGGAATACATGTCAAACTCATAACGTTGCTAGTGCGATAATAAATTATTTGGGAGGAGGGATTCTTTCTCCTACTCCCTTCGTCCCAAAATAGTGTCGTTTTAGGATTTTGACTATCTCCTTTTAATTATTCGTCTTATTTAAAAATTTTGTGAAAAAATTAATTATTTTATTATGAAATGATTCATTATTAGAAGTATTTTAATCTTGATTTGTTTATTTTTATATTTTTCGCAAATTTTTTAAATAAGACGGATGGTCAAACATCGCTTTTAAAAAGTAAAAAACGACACTTATTTTGAGACGGAGGAAATATGTCTTTATAGATTTATGTTTCATAAATAAATCCCTGAACACTTATACCTTGGCCATTTTACCAAGAGTGATAAGCTTGAGCCATGCCTAATACCCAGCAAATGCTTTTGTATTTGTTCTCTTCAAGCAGATAAAGCAGCATCATACAATTTGGTTTGCACGGAAAACCAGTACACATCACGTATATAGTAGAAAACATTTAATTTAAACAAAGTGATGCCTAAAAATCACAAACTGCAGCGCAGTGTTACAGAAAATGGCACAAAAATAGAAACAGTGGCAGTGTTTCAGAAAACGACAAAACAAATAGCTATTTTTTAATCAGACGAGTTTTATAGGTCGCTCACTCGCTCACGCATAGCCAGTCATGCCAACGCTGGGAGTTGTCTTACCGATCCTTTTTGCAGCTTGGCCAGTGGCCTTGGAATAATACATGTAGAAGTAGACGTTCAGAATCATGGTGAAAACCACAAAAACTGCTCCGGCAATAAACACTCCTTTGCGCAGAGACTGGCATGTCCAGTTACCAGCATATACCATATCCCTGTACTTGGTGTGGTATGCGTTCTTTGTTGCTCCAGCAATTAGGCAGGCCTCTGCGATTGCAAATGTGATCCTGCATACATGTGCCATGGATATATAAATAATGGCACTACCAAACATTCTTTTTTCTTGTCATATGTGATAAGAGCATAGAAGAAATAACCATGAAGATGCGAAGTATATGATGGACCAGGCTCTGCTCCCGCCTGGTGCAAGTGGTGCACCAAAGCACATGCATCTTGTAACACCCATAAGCAGTGAGTGGCCTGAGAGAAGAAACAGGAAGGCACCAACACCATAGCCAGTAGCAATATCGGAGTCATAAACACAAAATGTGGTATTGGAGCTGTCTGTAACTATTGAACCCTGTTATAAAATTGTAAAAGTAAAAAAAATCATTACCAGAACATGCAGCTCTTATAAATATGTTCTAGCAAACTAATTTCCTTTTTTTATTTGTCGAAACCAACAGCACAAGCTGATTGGTTTTTGACACATAAACCTAAAGATTATATTGTTTTATGTATTACATCAGCCATACTTGACTTTCCAAAAAGGAACTCATAAGCTTTCGTCCGTAGCCAACTAAAACTGTCAAAAACATTTGCTGGAGCTAAAAATAAGCGCTAATTTTGGCTGATGCTGATTTGTTGTGAGAAAACACTGTTCCATGCCTGAAAATAAGCGTTGATAAGCTGAAACGAACAGACTGGCAATGCTAAACTTAGACCAAGATGGGAACTCATAAGCATTAAAATACCTATAGGCAAATATAAATCTGTGTTTCCCAATTCAATCCTAAATTCAATCTTTTTACGAAATGAACTTCCGAATTGGCCCTCATTTGGAGCCAAAAAATACCTATCAGGCAGGGCATGAACCAGGTGTAGCATGAGCAAGATCGATGCGACGAACGTTAGGCGAAGGAGGGCATTAGCTGAGATTATTAATTCATTTCCAATATGATTTGTATGTTACTGGAAAAACCTCTACATAACCCCCTAACATGTTAAGGGTTGACTACATAAACCCCTAAGCTATAAAAGCCTATGTTGTAGTCCTTAAAGTATCTAATACCTTTCAAATGACCTCCAGGATGGTTTTATAGGGCTATTTTGTCACGTACCTGCCAGGCTAGTACATTTACCCATGCTTATACGAAGGCCCATCTGTAAGTGGGTACATTCTTTTTTTTTCCCCTTTTTCTTTTACTCATCATCCTCACAGAGTCACAACTCCCCTTCGCCTTCCACTTTCTGGAATGCTCCATGCCTCAACCTCATGACACTCATCGACTACATGCAGCTCACGTGCCACACCATGCTCCTGCACCCACGCCACCCCCCTCCCAGATCCTCCCTCCCTCTTGCTTTCTCCTCCCATGGCTACCTCAACAGCAAATTCATGTTCCCTACCAGACCATGCCCACCTTAGTAAGTTGCCAGGCCAGAGCATCTCAAAGATGGACCACAGGTACTGATACCAACATTGTAGACCATGGTGGCAAAATAGCCCAACAAAATGATCCAGTGGTGATTTAAACATTATTAGGTACTTCAAGGGCTACAATACCATGTTTTATAGTTCAGGGGTTATGTACTCGACCCTTAATATGTTAGAGGTCATATAGACTTTTCCTATTGTTTATTGTGTCAGCCATGTCAACATCCACATAATATGACATAATATGGTATTTAGACAATTTTCAATACTTTAAGGGGTAAAATATCTAGTTTTCTAGGTGAAGGGGGTTAAGTAGACTTTCTTTGTTATTGTGAGATCTAAATTTTGTCATTCAACATTGTAGAGAGGTGAACATATATTACTTCATTAGTAACACTAAAAATAGGCGCTCACCATGTGATTGACTTACTCCACTCCGTTTCAACAAAGGAAAGCTTAAGTAAAAAATTATATTTTCTCAACATAGCCTAAGCACAAGGTTTCGAAAAATCATTTTGATAAAAGTAGAGATTCCATACAATGATACAAAAATTCCAGTACACAAGATAACCCAAGAATGTTAGCACAATGCAGTATGAAAGAACTGCACATGCCATTTTTGTGTAAAAGTTACAGATAAACTAAAAACTAACATTGACACATCACAGTTTACATTCTACCAAAATCATGGACAACAAATATGTGATGGATACAAGACTCATGACTTTAGATTTAGCAATTGCTTCTTAATGAAATACAAGTCAAGTCGTGTTCTCGAAACAAAAACTTTAGATTAGCAATTGTATTTGAGTGATTAGTCTAACTGTTGCAGTTGGATGTGTTGGTAATGTACAGACTGCTATTTTCATAATTTGATTATTCCATTATCATTCGCAATCCAAACCGTTGTATGTGGCCTCTAGGTTTTATTCCAGTAATTAAACCATAAGTACCATCTTAAAATCATATAGATTAACAAAAAATAAATAAATAAATTGGATCTTGGTTGGTTAGTTTGTAAGCTGCAAAGAATGTGTTTGATAAGATGCTAACTGGCATAGTATCAAAGGGGCATAAGGTTCCAAGCTTGTTTTTTAGAGCTAAGATACGGTATAGTAGACAGTTTCATGATTCCCTATTCAAAACTAAGTTCAGCCTTTCAACATCAGTTTGCAAATCTGCCCTTGTTTGGCGCAAAGAAGAAATCTCAGGGCCAGGAGCCAGGGAGCATGTTTTTTGAGGCGCTGTGGCAACACGCGGCGCCCTACCCCCCTTCACAACGCCTAAACGTTTATGGCGGACGCCTAGGCGATTGCCATACACACATTTTAGGTGCCATGAAGGCGCTGTGTAAGATAGAATTTTAGATGCTAGTGCTGGTACAGCACATTCATACCTTGTTTGATCCCGATTCTTGAGCCCAGGTTAGTGTATGTGAGCAAAAGCCCAGGCGCAGAGCATCTATGTGAGCAAAGGCACAGGCGTAGACAGAGAGCAAAGCAAATACAATATTCAGAGCAGAGCAGAGAGCACACGCTGGTCCATGAGCAAGGGCAGAGCAGACCAAACATAAAAAGCAAAAGCAGGCTGGGAGATTTGGGAGACCAGAGAAGAGTCAGGGGGCATACGCGCTTACCACACGGACGCGGACGGGAGGATAGCCGACGCTGATGGACACATCAGGCCGGCAGGCAGGAGCGGACGACCAACGGCTGCAAGTTTGGACGGGCACGGGAGGCAGTTGCGGAGGGTCGATGATTGACTCAAGCAGGCAGAGATGCAGCTCCGCCGCTGCTTCCGCCAAGCGCTCCAGGTCCGGCCACCATGTTCTCTTTTCCTCTCCCTCTCTCCGTGAAGTTACTGTTAGAATAAACGCCCTATGGGCTGGCCATGGGCCTGGCACCCAAGCCTATTCGGCTGGGCTTAGGCAAGGATCACCGTTGATTGGGTGTTTCTATAAACCCTCCGGATCCTTGCCTCTATATTGTACCCTGTACACATATCAATCAATTTTCCAAGACCTATTCTGTGACGTCCGGTCCAGTTTAGAATTTGGCCCGTTGTGGCCCTTGTGCATGTAATGAGATATTGTGGGGGTTTAGTCTCACCTTGGTTGTTAAAGGTGGGTTAGACCAACATATAAGGCTTCTAGAGTCCATCCCACCATCCCCGAGTTAACTCTTTTACACAAAGCGAGGACGCAAGCGTGAGTGGGATGGTGGTAGGTGTGGTTCGCTCAGCGTGCAGAGTGGATCTGAGCCGTTTGGACTCTGGGGCGTTACATATTCGCTCCCATGGTATCAGCCACCTAGGTTTAAGTCTTCTCTTCCGCTGCCCACCTCTGCGCGCAGGCCTCTGCCGTGCTGCGCGTGAGCCGAGGCGGCTGCTGGGATTTCGGTGAAGTTTCCTGTGAAAAACTATGCACCGGACATTGTCTCGTTTGCACCGGACACTAGCTCTGCACGTCCGGTGGCTAACCCTAACTCGGTCTCTCTGTGGTGGTAGCACCGAACGCTGGGACCGTCCAGTGGCCTCGCACCGGACGCATCCGGTGTCCGGTGTGTGCGCGCGCTCTCTGTGGAACCTCTTTATTCCAGCATCGGACGCTTGGGTTCACCCTACGTCGCGTCCGGTGACTTGCAACGTGTGTCCGGTGGCTTCAACGAACGCATCCGGTGAGGACCCTGTGTTCCTCGGGTGAAATCTGCACAGTTTCTGGAACGATCCAGCGGACGCGTCCGGTGTAACCAACGTTGCGTCCGCTGCGGACTTGGAAAGTTCTTGACCGTTAGGATCTAATGAGCGACTTTCAAAAGAGCGACACGTGGGCAGTCAGGGTGCAGCGGACGTTGGCACCGGACGCATGACTGCGCGTCCGGTGTGCTCGCAGAAACTTCAAAACGGCTAGTTTTTCACCCACTTTTATATATAGTCGTTCTAACTGCTTGGGGGTCCTCTCTTGCGCATTTCACTCATTGTTAAGCATCTCTTGAGCCTCCCCAAGCCTTTCCCACTCCCTCTTGACTTCGATTCTCATCCATAGTGAGTTTGGGAGTGATCCAAGTGCATTTGTTCATCTAGTTCATCTTTAGACACTTGTTGATCTTGTTTGCTGCGGATTTCTTCTATTACTCTTGGTGATTGCCGTCACCTAGACGGTCTTGGAGCAACAGAGGAGTTGGCGGAGTTGGAGATTGTCTCCGGCCACTCCCGGTCGACTTGTGAGGGGTTGGCACCTTCCCCGGCGGAGAGCTGCAAGGTAGCTTAATACATTGCTCGTGTCATTGAGTACCTTGCTCGTGGTAGGTTCTTGTGGCGCTCATTTGTTGAGCTTGATCTTGGTTGTCGATTAGCCACCAAACCACCAAGTAGTGGTTGACGCAACGAGGACGTAGCGTGCCGGCAAGCACGTGAGCCTTGGGGATGATCGATGTTCATTTTTGTGTTGGCCTTTGGACTTCTTTGTGATCATGACCATCAAGTGATTGATATATTCTACATTTGGTGATTGATATCTACACTACTCGGCGGTATAACCTACACTTTGCTCTTTACTTCGTTACTTGCACTTGTGTAGTGGTAGTTAGTGTAGCTTGTCCTTCTAGGTGTAACTAGCTCTTGCCACATAGGCTAGATTGAGTGTTATTAGAGACATAGCTTAGAACGGGTAGGAGGCTTGCATTTTGAGTAGGCTAGCGCAAAATTCACTTCGCTTATTATTTGGCTAACCCGTTAGTTGAGTGTTGTTTGTATATTTTCTAATAGGCTATTCACCTCCCTCTAGCCATTTAGGACCTTTCAACTGCGCTAGTGCACCCGATGGCACCTTCTCCAACACATCTTCGTCGCCGTCTCCAGACCTCACCTCGGCCATGCTCCAGCACGAGGCCATGGCACTGCTGCATCTGCACGCCCAAGCTGTCGCCGTCAACAACGTTTGGAACCACGTCACCACCATCCTTGACGTCGACTCTGGGAACTTCAACCGCTGGCGCGACCAGTTTTTGCTCATCCTCGGCAAGTTTTCCCTTCAGGATCACATCCACGCGGTGCCTCTGGACCTGTTTCCTCTAACTGGGCTCGGATGGACTGTGTAAGTCCTGGATCATTGCCACGCTCACCGACGACCTCGCCGAGATCATCTCCACTCAGGGCTCCACTGCCCGGCATGCCTGGCTCGCCATCGAGTCACGGTTCCTCGGCAACCGAGAGGCCCGCTCTATTCACCTTGAGATGCGGTTTCGCAACTTCGTCCAAGGCGATCTCTCCGTCACGACTACTGCCGCCGCCTCAACAAGATGGCCGATGATCTCACTGCCCTTGGCAAAGTGATCACCGACCGCACCCTCGTCCTCAACATGATCCGCAGCCTCAACGAGTGCTTCAGCCACGTCGGGGCCCTCCTACGCCGCAGCCGGCCCTTCCCCACCTTCCTGGAGGCTCGTGCCAACCTCATCCTCGAGGAACTCACATTGGAGAACAAGGAGTCCCCAGCTACTGTGCTCGCTGCATCCACTACAGCGGGTTTCTCCAGCGCTCCCTCACCGACGTCCAATTCGGGCTCCGGGGGCGCTGGTGGCCCTAAGTCTTCCAACGGCAATCCCCGCAGCAAGCGCGGCGGCGATGGAAAGGGGAGGATCTGGCGGTGGCGGCAACCCTGGAGGCCAGCGCCCTCCCTCTGGCGCACAGCAGCAGCACTCAGGCGCCTAGTTGCCTGCCACCAATGGCCGTCCTTGGCCCAGCATCCACAACCCATGGACGGGTTCCGTCCAGATGTGGCCAGGGGGCCCTCGCCCTCCGCTGGCTCCCATCCCGGTGCCTCCTCATCTACAAGCGCAGCAGCAGCAGGCCCTCATTGCACACCAGCAGGCGCACCAGCAGCAGCAAGCCTTCCTCGCGCAGCAGCAGCAGGCACTCGTCGCCCAGCAGCAGCCCGTCGCTGCCCCTAATGGCTCCGGTCAGTGGGCGGCCCCGGGGTACTACAACCCTGTGGCTGGCCTCCCTTCTTGGGACCCGACGACCCTTGCCTCCGCATTCAGCACGACGACGCTGACTCCTCCTCCCTCCAATGAATGGTACTTCAACTCAAGTGCTACTTCACATATGACCTCCCAGTCCTCCTCTCTTTCACATATTCTTTTACCGCGGTATCCTACTCTTTCATCTATTATTGTCGGTAATGGTTCCACTCTTCCTGTTACTGCCACCGGTTCCACAGAGTTGTCTCCTAATTTACGTCTTAATGATGTCCTCTGCTTTGAAGATTTATAACTAATCATGCCTGAATATTGCTAATGTAGCTATTTTAGCACTGGTAACAATTATGTTAAGCGTCGCACTGGCACAAGAATATAAGTACAAAAACATCTAGACAGAAGGGTTGCTAGATCAAGATCTAGTAAGACATATCAGCACACCATAATTGATAGACATAGATGATTGCATACCGGACTATGAACGGGCATGGTGGACTGCAGAGTAACCTTTTTTGTAAAGGTTACAGGTTAACTAAAATAATATCTTAAGGCATTCTATATCATCAGTAGTCTCGCAGTCTATGTCCTTCCTATATCGTGAAAAACAACAAGCAAATTGTGCAGACAAGCTACAGCCTACAGGAAACGAAGCAACCGTAGTTGAGTGATGAGTCCTACTGTTGTGATTGAATGTATTGAGACTGGGATAGTGGGATATCAGGCTAGGTGCTTGCAGAGTGCTCTTTTGTATAATTTTTGAATTCCAACATAGCAAGAATTCCTCCGTACAAACATTAAAATTGAACACCAGATCTGCGCGTCTTCAGGATGCAGGGTTTGTGTGGTGGGCGGGGGATGCTTGTCGATGGATGCGATAGGCAGAGAGAGAGAGAGAGAGAGAGAGAGAGAGAGAAAGGCAAGTTGCCAGATAGTACCGTGCTGCGGCGGCGCTCGGCCGCGATGGCGAAGCCGAAGGCGGTCAGGCAGAGGGCGACCACCAGAATGTGTACCAGAATGGAGCTGCTCCCCGTATCCCCCATAGCCGACCCTCTCCTTAGGTTCCCTCGCGGCCTCGCCTCTCGAGAGCAGAGGAATAGTGGCACTGGCACTCGCTCAGTCGTTCTCGCTTCGATTTGTTTTGTTTGGGTTTGGGATGGGGAAAGGGAAAGTAATGCGAGCAGTACTGCAGTAGACCAACGCCGTCCTTTTTTTAGTTCTTTTTTTTACAAAAATAAAAGAGTTGATTATTACTCCCTCCGTCTAAAAAAGAACGTCATTTTTTTACTTCAAAAAATCATGTTTGGCCGCTCGTTTTATTCAAAAATTTTGTACAGATTATAGAATAAATATATCATTATTAAAGTACCTCTAATGATAAAATAAGTCATAACAAGATGAATAATATTTATTAAAATTTTTTAATAATACGGAATGTCAAATAATATATTCTAAAATCCTAAAACAACGTACTTTTTTTAGACGGAGGGAGTACTCTTTGCTTCATGCGGATTGTGGTACCTCTATTCAATTCCTTACCCACCTTAGAAATAGGGAGAGAAGGATATGAGGAGTGGATTATCATGGATAAGTCTCTAGTCCAATTAATCATTTATTAAATAAATGGGTGGCTTAGATAATAGAAAGTATGTCTACACACTGTTGTTGTAACAAGTCATTTTCAATAAATTTCAGTCAATTTTGCAAATATTTTAAGATGCGAACATGAGGTTTTAATTTTAGGGTCCACTTTTTTATATGGCCCACATGTATAACTGGGCAACATTAATCTGCACAAAGTTTTTTTTTTTTTACAACAGAATCTGCACAAAGTTGACGCCCATATAACGCGGGGTTTTAAATTTTATGGTTCAACTTTTAACATGGGCTCACATTTAAGTCTAGTTATACTAGTCTGCACAAAGTAGTTCGATGCCATATTGACCAACTCAAAAAAAAAGTTTCGATCAACTTTGCCTAATATTTTAAATGTGAAGGCGAAGGCTTTTAATTTTGTAATGAGTTATTTCACCATGGTTCATTTAGTTTCACTAACAAGGTGTAAACATTAGATTTTTAATCCAACAGCGTGACTTTAATATGGAACCCACATGTATATATATAGCAGGTATATATGTAAAATATTAATAGAAAGTAGTAGGCAAATCAAAACAATGAGTATAGATACAATTGGCACTGCTACACGAAATCTTTTGGGAGGCACTTGGAGGCTGGGCTTGCCTGCCTCCAACCGCCTAGATTAATATGTTTTCCGAGGTATTAACCGAGGCGGTTGTTGTAAGTAAACCGCCTCGGTAAATGTATTAATCGAGGCGGTTGTCCTAACCCAACCGCCATGATTAACGGGCAATTAACCGTGGCGGTTTTGTTAAGTTAACCGCCTTGGTTAACTCTGGCACTATATAACAGAGCCGACCCCCTTCTTCCTCCCCACGCCTCCTCCTCTATTTTTTAGGGTTTTGAGCTCAAAACCCTAAAATTAACCATTTTAAGGGAGGAGAGGTTTTGCTCTTGGATTTAGTGAATTGTGGCATCGCAAGAGGTTGATTCTTACTCTCCAAATCTTTTTTTTCTCTCTTTTTATGATTTAGGTGCATTTCCAAATGGTTTAGATATAGATCCAAATAGAGGAGAGAGAGAATAACAAATCTAGACTTGGATTAGGTGAAGAGTGGCACATCAACGAATTGATTCTTACTCTCCAATTTTCTTTTCCTCTCTTTTTCATATGATTTAGGTGCTTTTTCAATAGTTTTAGATCAAGATCTAAATATAGACGAGCGAATAACTGATCTAGAGCTATTCCAATACATTTTTCTTATACTGCTCGGCTAATATGATTTTTCGCTGCGTTTGTAAGGTTACAGTCATGGACAGGGAGAATTGGATGTACAAGACATCAAGGCTGGATCTGTTTTTCCCGCAAAATATGAGGAAGAAGTTCATTCCCTTTGCGCAGAAGCATCGTCTGAGTCTGGGTCAAGATCGCATGATTTGTCCGTGCAATGACTGCAAGAATCAGCTTGCCCAAGAAGATAACGTTGTGCAATCACACTTGGTACGGTATGGGTTCATCAAGGACCCAAAGTACACCGTGTGAAAGTATCACGGCGAAAAAGATCCGAGTGTCGCAGAAAGCTCCTCGTCGGTGAATGACGGAAGACAATAACCCTCAGCAGGGACATCATCTGTCGTCGGTGATGACGACAATGTGAGACATGAGTACATCACGATGAGTGATCTGTTGCAAGACATGGGAAATGATGACGCTTGCGATGGGGAAGGTGACCCTATTGTTGATACGTTGCTGCCTGAGGATGCAGAGTTTATTGAGGAGGTTGCTAACCGTCAGGATCACGATGATATTCTGTTTGGGGATCCGAAGTGGCTCGAGAATTTCAGAGCGATGAAGCAGGCGGCAATTGATCCCCTCTACAAGGACGGAAGAAAATGTCCACAGCATTGGACTGTGCTCCGTTTCAATCTCTAGTTGCTGATGTTGAAGGCTCGCCATGGGATGACTGATACTTGCTTCAACGACCTGTTACGTATCCTTGGTGACAGTTACCCAGAGGGTAACAATGTGCCCGCCAATACCTATCAGGCGAAGAAGCTGATCCGGCCAGTGGCGATGAAGCTTAAAAAGTTTAATGCATGTCCCAACCATTGTATTATATATCAGGGAGACTTTGCGAAGTTGGAGAGCTGTCCACGCTGTGGCGCGAGTTGGTACAAGAAAAATGCCGATTGTCATGCGGGTGATGAGGAAGGACCCTCGAGAGGGCCGAAGAAAAAGAAGAAGACGGCCAAGAAGCAGCCGCCTCCTGAGGATGAAGAAGAAGAGGGTTTGTAAGTGCATTCGCCCCCTATGTGGGATTTTGGTGATTAATGACATCCAAATTAGGGACTAACGTGTTTATCAAGAATATATGCAGGTGTTAGTCCATATGATTGAGCAAATTGAAATATTCGGTGAAACGGCACCCCTCCAATTCGACTACGATACTTGGTGATCCTTACTCAAAGCTTTGCAAGTTTTTATTTTTATTGAGTATAGGAAAACCGCACTATCAAGACGGATGCATAGCTAGTTGGCTAGTAGAAGGATTAAAGTGCTCAAACATTAACTTAAAACATGCTTGAGAGACAACTACACACACCTGTGCACTGCCTTTAGCCTGTTCTGCACCTGGAGTATCGGTAGTACCGGTAGTTACCGGTTGTACCGGTAACACTTAGTGCAGAAACTTCTCCCAGCCAAGTCCTTACTCTCGGGTTTCAAAATTCCTTTTTATTCCGGTAGTACCGAATTTTATTTTGGTAGTACTGGTACCTTAGCGGTAGTACCGACCCAAGATCGGTAGTACCGGCAGGACTTAGCGGCTGCGTAACCTCAAGCCACTGGATCGGTAGTAATGACGTTTTTTCGGCAGTAGTTGTTTTGTCGTACCGGTAGTACCGACCCTAAATCGGTAGTACCGGTGGGACTTAGCTCCGTGACTCAGAATCCCTGGATCGGTAGTAACGGCGTTTGTTCGGTAGTTGTGGAGTTGTCGTACCGGTAGTACCGGTACCCCTACCGGTAGTACCGGTCTAGTCAACAGACTGACACCTTTCCTACCGTTGGGCCCTCGTGCAGTGCGTTGGTCAGCTCTCTAACGTTCGAAAAGCATGGAGGCGCCGGTAGTACCGGTAGTTACCGGTAGTATCGGTAGTCTGCAGGCAGGGGAAGTATAAATACTTCCTCCCAACTCTTTAGAGGGTTACTCACTCCATTTATTGCGAACAAACTTGAGACAACAGCTCTCTCTTGCTCTCTCACCCTCTCTCTCTCTCTCTCATTCATTGCTCCTACTCCAATTCACTGCAAGATTCAAGTTGAGAGTGAGATTCGAGTGAGGAAAACTCCAATCCATTGCTTGAGCACTTGATTCCTCCCTCTAGCCGACTTTGCTTCGCATTTGTTACTCTTGGGTTCTTGGAATCCTAGGCGGCTAGGCGTTCTTCGGGAGAGCCCGGTTTGCTCCATTTGTTAGGGCTCCCCGAAGTGTGTGTATCACCTCGTGATTCTAGTGAAGAAGCTCAAGTGACCTTTGTGGTAACCTTGAGTGAGGCAAGGAGGTGAAATAGACTCCGACCTAAGTGGTCACCTCAACAACGAGGAGTAGGCTTTCCTTTGTGGATTGTCCGAACCTCGGGATAAATAACTTGTCTCGTGCTCTCGTTGTTGTTGTGTCTACTTGTGCTTCCACGGCTTCGACCGTGTTCTTGGTCTCCCTACCTTGTTCTTAAATTTGGAGGCTCGATCTACGATTCGGTGGTGATTCAAGCTAAGGGAAAGATTGCAAAGTCTTCAATATCCACTTGGGTGGCTTGGTATTACATAGATCTAAATTTGTTGTTCATTTAACTTGTGTTCTTAGCCTCTCTGCGTCGGCCGATAGTACCGACGGATTCCATCGGTACTACCGACAGTTATCGGTAGTACCGGTCCAATCCCGCTAGTACCGGTCTGTATTCTCACGTTTCATTTGAGATTGAGTTTCAGGTTTTAGATTACGCTTATTCACCCCCCTCTAGGCATTGTAGATCCTTTCAGGGTTACACACTGAGGAAAAGTCCTGCCCTGTCGGTGTGGTACCTGCCCGTCATTGATCGGTTGCGTGCACTATTCGGGAACCCAGAGGATGCCAAGCCTATGTCCTGGCATGCATCCACTGAACGTGTGAAGGATGATGGCAAGCTGTGACATCCCTCCGATGGCAAGCGGTAGAAGCATTTCGACACCAAGTTCAAGAAGTTTGGTGACGAGCCCAGGAACGTCAGGTTCGCGCTGAGTATCGACGGGATGAATCCCTTCGGTGACCTCAGCAGCACGCACATCACCTGGCCGGTCACCCTCACCATCTATAACCTACCTCTGCACCTATGTCAGAAGCGCAGGTACCTTCTACTCACCATGCTTATTTCAGGACCGAGGCAGCCCGACAATGATATAGACGTGTTTCTAGAGCCCTTGATGAAGGACATGCAGATACTATGGGAGGTAGGGGTCGACATGATGGATGCGTCCGTAAAGGAGGAGTTCACTCTAAAAGCCATCATCTTTGTCACCATCACCGATTACCCTGGTCTTTTTTCACTATCGGGGCAGATTAAAGGGAAGACCGGTTGCGTAGTTTGCATCGATGGTAGCTACTACACTTACCTTAGTGCATCGAAAAAGATGGTGTATATGAGGTATAGATGATTCCTCCCCAAGAAGCACAAGTACAGGAATCCTTTGATGAATATGTACTTCGTCAACAATGACGAGCTTGAAACTGACATGCTGGATAGGACGGGGTACGGGCAAAAGGTGCTTCACATGGTGCAGGGCATAAATGTCGAGTTCGGGAAGAAGAAGAGGCAAAGAAAGAGGAAGCGGGATGCAGAAGAAGAAGAGGCAGAGTCTGCCCCAGCCCCCGTTCCATTCAAGAAGCAGTCATGTTTCTTTAAGTGCCTGTCTTACTGGAAGGAGCTAGATACACCCCATGCCATTGACTGCATGCACCTGGAGAAGAATGTCTTTGAGAGCATGATCGGGGTCTTGCTTGACATCAGGACTAAGACGAAAGATGGTCTCAAGTCACGTCTCGATCTTATGAACTAGGACATCAGGCATGAAATCCACCCGACGGTGTCACAGAGCAGAAATAAAGTGGACCTTCCGGGCGTGAGCTATAACCTACGAAAAGATGAGACGAGGAGTTTCCTCCGGTGGCTTCGGGCAGTGAAGGTGCCGACCAGTTTCTCTTCCAACATCAAGAGCCTGGTCTCGATGAAAGACCTCACAATGACCCACTTCAACTCTCATGACTGCCATGTCATGCTGACGGTGCTCCTTTCGATTGTGATCAAGATTATCGGTCCAGAGTACGTGAAGATGGTCATCACACGCTTGTCCTACTTCTTTAACCGCATCACACAGAAGGTCATCGATGAAGCTGAGCTGCCTGCCTTAAACGAATTCATCGCAGAGACTCTTTGCCAGCTTGACATGTGCTTCCCGCCCTCTTTCTTCGATATTATGCCACACCTAATGATGCACATGGTCGATCAAATACAAGAATTGGGGCTTGTATACTTGCATCAGATGTGGACGTACGAGCGGTTCATGTCCACCCTCAACAGATACGTCCATAACCGTGCTTACCCAGAGGGCTCAATGACTGAGGCATACACAACAGAGGAGGCCATTAACTGCTGTACGAGATACGTCCGGGATGAAAATGCTATTGGGTTGCCCATCCATCCACATGAAGGCAGAACAACGGGGATGGGGTGCACCGGGAGGAAAGTACGCACTGATATAGTGTTGGCATTTCTAACGTCACCACCAAAAATAGAGTTAGACTCTATTATCAGGAATTGCGCTAAAAATGATGGGAGGTATAGATTAATGTGCCACCTGATTAGTCTACAGATCACTTGAACTCTTATCCTCTATCTTTTAGAAGTAACTAGGTTGTCATCCCCAGCATGATTCTAAAAGATCTCTCCTTCTAGCAAGTGACTGAAAAATGTATTATATTATATCCGCAAGCGCACAGATAAAATATACACCATTGTAGCGTTTTACCTAAGGTTGGATAATGAGCCAGCTCGGCTCGGCTCGGCTCGGCTCAGCTCGTTAAAAGCTCGAGCTGGCTCGTTAGGCTCGTGAGCCAGATACAAAAAATACGCAAAAAATAATATTTACATTTATCTAAAACTTGAGAAGAGTAATAATACAAAATTAATACATCCAACCATCTTAAATCAAACAAAAATTAATTTGTACTAACATGTATATATACAAGTATAAAAATATATTATAATATTAAATCATATATCCATAGTCTACACTTCGTATTATACATAATTGGTCCATAAGTATCCATACATTCATAAAAAAATAGTGAAATAGTGAAACTCATAAAATAGTAAAATTGGTCATCAACCAATTATACTGTAAGACATAAAGTAGTACAGGACTAATATATGTTCTATTATTTTTCTTATAAGCATGGCTCGTTTGGCTCGCGAGCAAGCTCGAGTTGGCTCGTTATAGCTAACGAGCTAAAATCTTGACTTGACTCGGCTTGTTATCTTAACGAGCCGAGTCGAGCCAGCTACGAGCGGAACGAGTTAACGAGCTTCGAGTTTTCAGTCCAGCCTTAATTTTACCCAAGAGTATTCCGGGGTTGTCATTTATATTTTACCACTGGGAAGGGTTGGCAATAAATAGGATACAGGTAGATAGATAGTTATCATATGCATATGTAAATATGGAGAATGCATGATCTACTTTCTCAGAACAGAGGTTAGGTCACAAATAATAATGATATATATGATAAGCATAATGATCAATCAACTAATCAATCAATATATAATAAAGATCACTTAGAGCACTTCCTATCTAGACACTAGCATGGATTAGGTTGAAGCATAAGGATATCCTAAGTTATTCTAACTATACTATTAAAGACATATTAGATTGGTACAATTATACTAGTAATCATGGCAAAGATACCTCATATTCATATTTAAGGGAATATTACTAAGGAAGATCAAGATCATAGCCAGCCTTCTAAAGTAACAATAACTTTCTACTCTCCCTACATTCAGAGTGTGGAGTACAAATGACTCAACAGGAGTGTCACATCTGCGATATACCACAGAACCCAGAATATAAGGCGTATTTGCAGACAAACATCTAAGCACCATGCTTGCATGCTGTTCATCACCCACCCATGATATCAATGAATGAGCGCTATACAAACCTATGTATGAATATGAATGCATCCTAACTATGCAAAGTATACAATCTAGATAAGCAATAGATAGCATAATTGAGAACATAATTAATAGTAGAACAATGTCAATCAACTTTATCTCAAGCACTCAAGAGAGGTTTAAGAAACAAGAGAGAGCTTACAATGGCTCCGGGAAGCCTCCAGCTCCAGACAAGATCCGGAACTCAAGTAGAATTTGCCTCCTTCTACTTCTAACCTATGTAGCTATGCTTTAGATGGTGAAACTCTAATGATTTTATGGTTTCTAGCTCTCTGAACTGGATCAACTGATATCTGATTGATTGATTGATGAAACCTTGGGGGTTCTGGGGCTGTTTATATAGGCCGGTGGGATGAACCATAGCCCTTGGATCAAACCGACTTCGACGGGCAGTGGAGATTGCTCTAAAAATCGGGATGTGGGTCCACGTCGAAACGCACGCGAAAGGGACACCTGGGTGGGTCGGTCGACCTGTCAGGGAGGTCGGCCGACCTCCCCTCACTGCCAATCGGGCCCCGCTTTGTCAGGCGTGTCTCTGGTGTTCTCTAGAATATTCTTGATCTCCTGTCGCGGTGGAATTCGATGTTCTTGTCCAACATGTGGGTCTCCCTGGTTCTTTTCTGGTTAACCCCCTGTAAAATACTGATTCACCAAAACTGTGGAATTCTGTCAATTAAAGCCCTATTCTATGGTGGTGTTTGCCTTTATACCCTTATTTCATGTTTGGTTGATGGGTAAAATCATACAATAATTACCGTCAACAAGCTCCCCCAAGCTTAACCTTTGCTAGTCCCTTAGCAAAGCCAAACTTTAGCAGAAATCAAAGTTATAGCTATCCCTCACAAGTATTTAGTTTAAACCAAGAAGTACTTAAGGATTAGAGTAGACCAAGCTAACCTTTAGACTTACCTTTATTACCTGTAACCATGGAGCTTGTAGCTTTCTCTTGGGTCTTGGGTAATTGAAGGAAAGAATGTCTAAGTTAAGCAATATGTCTCAAGCTCTGTCGTTCAACTCTTATCCTGGAGCTTTTGCAAGTTTTCAAAATAAAACTCAGAGTTTTCTTTGTATGACTTTCGCAAGTCTCTCAATCTGTAGTATTTGTAGATCCTCACCAAGGCAAAAGTGATGCATGCCTTCTCTCTCTCACCCTATAACTAATGGCTTATGTGGAGCTCATGGGTAAGGAGGTAGCTCATATATACTTGCAATGAATATATTGTAAAGTCAAACAATGGATCCAAAGGAATAAGTCATACAATCAAATCAAGATGTGCATGTGTGTGGATGTGAGGTGGTAGGTGGATATATATGGTGGCTAACCTAATTCTACTCTTTTGCTCCTTGAAAACATCTCTCTCTTTTTAAATACTAGGGAATTGTGCTGCAGGACAACATGAGCCATCTTTCTTCACTTTTCTCTTTTTCTTTTTTCAAGCGGGCATCAGAGCACCCATTGTTTTGATAATTCGGACACTTGTCCATTTTTACCTCTCAGGCGGGCATCTTTGTACCCATTGTTTTCTCTCATCTCACTCTTTTGCATAGCCACATGCCTCTTCTCTGCAACAGTACTTCCCTTTTTCTTTTTCTTGAGAGATAGCAACAAGAACTTTAGAGCATTGATTTGGGGTCACCAATGAGGTATATTTTTGGTTATTTCCTCCTAGTGAAGGAGTAAACTTTTTGGGTGGAATATGTGGAATGTGGATGCTCCTACTCAGGAATTGAGTAGTGCATTTTGGGTGGAGTGCAAGTGATCTTGATTGTAAAAGCATGACAAGTTCCTAAGGTATCAACAAAGCTTGAAAAACTCAAAACAAAGTAAGTACCATATAATGTGTATGTTTTCCTAGTCTAGCATGTATGGATGTGGTAAGAATGTAAAGCTCTTGTCATACAGAAACTCATCATGTGGTTTTAAGTATTTTCAAAATAAATCTCTAGAATTCAAGTATCACTAGAAATAAGATAAATAGCAGCTCAAACTTTGCATATCATATCCCTCAATTATTTAGACTTAGATCAAGCATTTGCTACCCACATGTTTCAGATTCAAAGTAAATCTTCAAGTTAAAATGGTTGCATCTAAATCTTGGGATGATTGTTGGCGCTTCTTAGCGTCAGCAGAAAGGTCCGCAAGCACACGGAAGTACCGTTGTACCCTTCACCCGGAAGTATTCAGGGTATCATAATTTCCCAGAGGAACGGTCTTTATACTTAGTCTCTTAAACTAGTTTACTCAGAAGAGACGGAAGGGATAGCTTGGGTAGAGAGGTTCTTCTAAGGTCAAACGCATATAAGCGATGGTAACTTTCCTACTACTAGCTTGCTTCAGGCCCACTGACGCACCTGGTCTGACAAGCGATACCAGTATTAGCGCTATTCCGCCGCCGAACGTGGGGGGATGCTGGTACGAGTGGACAGGGCTGTCACCACCTGCCACCTACCCCTCTACCCGTGGTCACGCGCAACATACGAAGGTAGACTCCGACCTAGACACCACGTCTACGAAGGCGACTACTACTCTAGCGGCGTACAGGAACATCCGTCTCTATCAGGAGTCCTCTTACTAGAGCATCCGTCCAAAGGACAAACGACGATCCCACAAACAAGTAGCTTTATGAAAGTAACATGCTTAATGAATCAAACCAAAGTTGAACACGAACTTCTTACTTCAAGTAGCAAGACGATCGTAGAGGTACAAGTTGGATCGAGAGCCGATAAGCTCGGCACTTCGTCCACCCGGAGGCAGAACTGCTTCGACTCCGCTCTTTCTCCAGCTCTTGTCCCTCTCTCACTCCCTATACTAAATTAACTATAAGCTAATGGAATGGAGCTTGATCTTCCTCTCTACATTGTGACCTCTTATGTTGGTGAATCAATTGATGAATAGGGTGTAGAGAGGAGGCCTCCTTTTATAGCTTGAGAGGAGGGGGTTCTATGCAAAAGGATCATTCTCACATGGAAAGATCCAAACCGACCTCCAAAGGGCGGTTTCCACTTGCCATCTGTGTTGATCGTAGGTGGGACCGTCCTTGGGAAACCGCCCTACAGCTGTTAGAAGAAAACTGGGCCCGAGGGGCCCCACCAAGGGGGCGGTCACCCCTGGTACCGGTCGGTCCCCTGGTGGGCCTGTTTGGCCACCGCCTTCGCGTGGTTGGTTCTCCTCTGGGCCTAGACCTCTCCAATGGTTACGAATGGCCCCAGATTTGTAATAAACGTGGGCTTCTTTGTTATTTTTGGTTGCGCATTCTCTGAATTCACATTTCTCCTTTATGCTTTCCAATTGGTGTTGTGCACTTCCACTTGTTTCACCATAAATCCTGCAAAAACATAAATACTAGGGGTACAAGTGGAACTCTGTTAATAGCATATGTCTATGTGTTCAAGTATGATAGTTTCTCTCCCTTTAGGCATAAGTTGGCGGTTAAAAATGATCTATAAGGACCGCCAACAAGACCCCCAAGCTTAACCTTTGCTTGTCCCGAGCAAATAGCTAAGTATGGTTGTTAATCAGGAGTTGCTACAATGTCGATCATATTTCAAATGTACCAAGTTTATAACAAAGTTTTCCACCGCAATTTGAATAAATCAGTATGCTATCCACCCTGCTATTATCTTGAAACAAATGGGGCCTTTTAGCCATCTCAAGTCTTGGGTGATTGCAAGACTGAACAGATTCATAGACATTGCTTATCATTCATCCCAAGATGAACCATCTTTCCAGAGGTTTTGAAAATTTTTGCAAAGAAATATAAGTTCCTCAAATGATTCTCTCAATCGCTCAAAGTGTATGAATACCTCACCAAAGGCATTGTAATGTTGCCTTTCATATCCTACCACTAAGGCTTATGAGTGGAGTTTTGGGCAGGTATAAAGATGGGCATACTTGCATCACATATATTGCTAAGTCAAAAACCAAACCACAAGAAGATACAAGTCATATACTTTGAATGAGATGTGCAAGTGTGTGGAGTATGAAGATGGTGGAATCCAATTTCTAAATATTTTGGCACTCTATGCATCATGAATTTCTCCTTTATTGGATGGAATGAAACTTTTTTGAGGGATATGGGCTATAAGATCATATATCCATATTATTTTTCTTCTTCTTCTTCTTTTTTTTTGAACGGGTACTTTTTTCCCGTTTGTTTATTGCATGCCCCTTGGCATGGTTTTTGTTTTTTTCTCTTAAACATAACCCATATCTCTTGTTAGTATTTGAAGAACTTTGGCTGGAGAGATGTCATGATGGAATGCGAGGAGTAATTATATGGTAAAAATGAATACGCGGCTTCTCAGGGTAAGAGTCGGCATTTTTATTTGGTGAATAACAAATGCGCGGCTCTCAAGGTAAGAGTCGGCATTTTTATTTGGTTGAAGAGTGCGCAACACTCAGGGTAAGAGTTGGCATATTTTTGGTGGATGGATGGGTGCATGTTGTGCGCAACTCTCGGGGTGAGAGTTGGCTTTATTTGGTGGGTGCATGTGAATCTCAATCATGGGTGCATGACCATAATCTCACTTAGGTCACAAAATTTGACCTAACTCAATGTTCCACAAGCAGCATATGACTAAAAGGTTTTCATAATTTAAACATGTCATATGGCCTTGGTAGGTATTTCATAATCATTGAGGAACTTTTGTTTTTGAAAGTTTTCGAAAATAAAACTCCGGATGCCAAGTTTCACTCAGAACAAAGTCATAGCGCAGCCCATGTCACCATATCATACCAGGCAATAACTTAGATAGGATTAAGCATGTGGAACCCATTAGTCCAAGTTTTTAGGATGAGACATTTTTAGCTGATAAACCCAAACCTTAGAGAAAGCTCGATTATAAAATGGGTACAGGTGAAACATAAGACAGAGCAACTGTTCATCATTTCAACAAGGGTAGAAACTGACACATCTTAACACATATGAGAGAGGAGAACATATCTCACCTTTTTTTAAGTTGGAGAATTTTAAAAATAAATGTGAGATACATGTTACCTTTGTGGGAGCCCTCCCCCAAGCTTGCTTTTGACTTACCAATGTGTTTCACCTGGGAGTGCCGCTAATTGGTGGTGCCTCAGCTTGATGTGTAGTTCGTGGCCTCTCTTGAGCGTGCTAGGAAGCTGCCCCCAAGCTTGTTTTTATGGTGGTATTAAGATAACAAGACAACAAAACTTGGGGTTGAAAGATAAATTACTCTTTTTCTTCAAGATTTTATTTATCATTATGTTTTTTTCTTTTCAAGGTTCACCTAAGAAATACTTGTCTCTGCTATCATCTAAAGACTTACCCTCATGAAGTTTATAAATTTCTGCAAGGGGTTAGTCCATAAGATTAACTAAAATCTATACTAGCAACTTTGGTTCCAAGATCAAACTTGACACCATGTCTAATTTGTCAAGGTAAGCTTAAGAATCTAAGCACCATGCTTACATTAAAAAATCCTATAGAGGCATGATCTCACATCCTAGCTTCAAACTAAACACCGTGCTTAGTTAGAAAGATGTAGGAACAACACTTCCAAACCGAAACTTACTAGCATAGAGAGAGGAAATATGACAGGATAACCAAGAGTCATTCAACGGATACAGATTTTTGAACAAAGGAACCTAGTCAGAAGTTTGCTCAGCCAATCTATTCAAACTCAAACAAGGCTAGGATAAGAGAGCAAAGGAAGGCATGCCTTGCTTTATCTCCAACATGAATTTCTTCGATTATTCATGATAACAACTCAAAGTTCATTAATCAAAATGCAATACCATGTCACAATTTTGATTAAAGAAGGCTAGTTTAACCTAAGCACCAAGCTTAAATTAAAAAGCTTATGGATGTACCACAAGTGTACTCATGTGAATACACCCAAACTCAGAGCATATGGCATGAACAGAGGAAGAGCATGATATTATATTTTCATGGAGACAAATATGAGTGAATGAGTTAGTCAACATTACCTTGACATATCTGAATGTGTGTACCAATAGCATGTATGGATGAAGCATCATAGTCGCTGTGGTGGCTCGGTTTCCATCTCGGGTGACTACCAAGGCGTGGGTTGGAGTCAGTCACTTTTAGTAGCATGTCGTCGTGTAGCAAGTCGTTTATTGGTAACTCCTGCATATTAGTGACTCGCATACACGACAAATGTTGGAGGAACAACTCATGCAAGCTTCTAACTAAAAGGAATATTGCGACCATGACTCCCCTTTGTTGTTTTTTTAAGAATCTTTAAACGAAGTGTGATCCAAGATATGCATGGAGCCATGGTTGGTCAAAGGAGTGAGAGAGGTGTTGCACAAACCACCGTTGAAGATGAAGGAGGTTTATGGAAGTCATGTGTCCTGTCCTTGTTGCGTGATGAGTCACTCGGTGTTGTGCAACGTGCAGGGGAGATCTTGAAGGAGTGTTAGGTATGCTTGAGAGATTTCCCCACACTAATTCTCGTACCTGCTTTATTTTGATAAAAAGAAAATAAAACAAGAGCAACAACAACAAGCAAGGACTCTATTGGCTATAAGACCAGAGAGCAAGAAAGATTTTATTATTATTTCTTTATTAGTTTTATTGAAAACTTGTTCACTCAACTTTTTATAAACAATGCCAAGATAAAGATGTAGAGAAAGATATGCCTTGGATTATCTCCATATCAGATTACTATCATTGATTATATGAACAACTCAAAGTTCATTGATCAAATGAAGACAGTTATAAGAAATTGGTGAACATTTATTTACCTTCGCATACCTCAGTATATGTACCGATAACATATATGTATGAGGCGTTGAAGTTGTTGTTGCGGCTAGCATGATGGTTCCGCTCAGGTGATCTCCGAAGCCAGGCCACACACACATCAATGCGCATGGGCCATGGGCCTTGATGATACTAGCAAAGGTTCAGAAGAGGGAGACTCCCAATCTTTTTTTTCTTTTTTTCGTAGTTCTCTTTCTTCTTCTTTTTAGTCTCCCTCATCATCATTTTTTTAATGCCCCTTTGGTGTGCATTGAACTTGGGTTTCTCACCGTCCTCCCTCACACTTGTACTTTTGCATAAAAGTCAAGTGCAGAGTTAGGGCCTTCTTACGAGTGTGTTCCATTGCCTAGGAGTGCATCAAGCTTTTGTAGTTGATGTCGTTCCATGTCGTCAAGCATCATATGACCCGAGCTCTTCTTAATTTTTCGTGAAATGGTTAGCGACATACCCGAAGGTGCATACTAACTTGACAACATGCCCTCACCATTTAAAGAAGATATATATATTTTGAAAATAACAATAGTAATAATAATAATAAATATATATATATTTTTAAGGATAATCCAGGGTATCTCCCAGCAGTGCTGAAGTGATGGTCTTAAGCTTGACCGTGGGAACTGTTTCTTGCAGCAATCAATGGTGGTGTAGTTCTCAGCTTTACCACTAATCATAGGCATTAAAATTCAAGCTGCAAGGTACGCACCATCGTACTACTACGGGATTTGCAATGTTCATGACAAACATAAGCATTCACAACTATTCTCTCAAAAAGTTGAACAACTAGAATCAAGAGATGGTTTTGAGATCCTCATAGAAGCAGGTGGTCCGAAGCGAAACAAACTCTGGAGACCTTGAGCATAAATGTGAGGGACCTCAAAACCATGTTTGTTAGCAGGCCCCTTCTTGGCTCTAAAGTTGTTGCTTCGGGCATGTCCGTGGCACGAAAGTTTTCATTCTCAAAAGATATATCATGGAGGATGATCACTTAACCTTGACCATTATCGAGAACAATGTTATTGATGGCCAGAGGGACATGCATCTTGTTCGAGCAAGGGCGCAAGAGAAGGATTCGCATGCTCGAACAAGTAGCTTTGCTTCGCCTTTAGGTTTTCGAGCAAGTGCTAGAAGCAAAACTTTCAAACTTCTCATCGGGGCTCCCTTCTTTTTTTATATATATAAATGAGATTTTCAAGAGGGTGCCCTATGAGAAGATCAAAATCGAGGATGGCATAGATGAGGAAGTATAAGAAACTTCGATTTCGTTAATTTCCAATGGCACAACCCTAACAATCCGACAAAACTCAAAAATGAGTCCGGATGGACTTCTGAAAAGTTTGTCGGTCGGAACTAGCGGCATATCGCCCTAAAAGGGTTTCCGCTGGAATGAAAGTAGTCCCAACTGTGAGGTTGTGTAAGGCTTTCACAGACCCCTCAATGAGCAAGACATGGTTGTGGGAAGTGAAAGAATCTGAATTTCTTCCGAAGAACGTTTCACTTCCAACAAGCAACAACCGTACTTTTCGATGACTCCGTATTAGGGGAGACTTCCTAAGAAATGTCAGAATTTTGTGCCAAGAAATGTTTCAAAGTTCTGCCATAATCCTCGAATTTTGATAGCGAACTCCGAAGGATAAAACATTCCTCCCTTCGGTGTTCGTGGTTCGGGCGAGGGCTCAACAGACGAATCGAAGGGTGGCAAGGGAAAGGATTCGGCTGCTGTGGGCTCTTCAGAACTTGACATGCCCTTGTATGGAGGGGTTTGGGTACGATGATGGGAGAAGCGTGCTTCTCTAGGATGTAAACAAGGATTTTTCTCTATTCCGTCATGGTTTTTATGAAGACGGCCCTCCAACGGTTATGTCAAGGCATATGGCAGCATCTATGTCTAGATCCGAACAAAGGATATGCAAAAGCACATTATCGAATAAAGACAAGTTTAAGTCAGCATGTATAAACATTATAAACCTGGCCTAGGCTGTACCTATGGACTCCTTCTCGTTTTGCTCAAAGTCGAGGTTGGCCCTTGGTAGAGCGGTGATACGAGACATGGGTAAGAATGCAAGATAAAACTTGATCTTAAGTTCATCCCATTCTCTATTCGCACTTTCTACGGCATCAGTGTACCGTTGTGTTGCCTCCCCTTGAGGGAGAACAGAAACAACTTCCACTTAAGAATTTCTTGTGTCATGTCAGGAATGCTTAGGCATGAACACAATTCCCCGAATTTTTGTAAGTGGTCAAAAGAATTTTCATTGTCGTGAGCAAAGAAGGGTTTTGTCCGAACCATAGCTTTGAATCTTGGGTGGAGTTCATAACTGGATGGAAATTCCCCTTTGAAGCAGAAGAATTTTGAATTTGAAGCTGGCTTCATGGTGAAAGGATCGGATAAAAAGGAATGTCTTATTTTTATAAAAAGAAAAGAAAAATGATTTTTTTGATAAAACACAAGGATACACGGGTGAACTAGGTTCGGAGATAAAGACGACAACCGTTCCTCGGCAACGGTGCTAGAAAGCTTTTTGGCGCTTCTTAGCGTCAGCAGAATGGTTCGCAAGCGCACGGAAGTACCGTTGTAGTCTTCACCCGGAAGTATTAAGGGTATCGTAATTTCCCAGAGGAACGGTCTTTGTACTTAGTCTCTTAAGCTAGTTTACTCAGAAGAGACGGAAGGGATAGCTTGGGTAGAGAGGTTCTTCTAAGGTCAAACACATATAAGCGATGGTAACTTTCCCACTACTTGCTTGCTTCAGGCCCACTGACGCACCTGGTCTGCCAAGCGATACCAGTATTAGCGCTATTCCGTGGCCGAACGTGGGGGATGCTGGTACAAGTGGACAGAGCTGTCACAACCTGCCACCTACCCCTCTTCCCGTGGGCACGCGCAACATACGAAGGTAGACTCCGACCTAGACACCACGTCTACGAAGGCGACTACTACTTTAGCGGCGTACAGGAACATCCGTCTCTATCAGGAGTCCTCTTACTAGAGCATCCGTCCAAAGGACGAACGACGATCCCACAAACAAGTAGCTTTATGAAAGTAACATGCTTAATGAATCAAACCAAAGTTGAACACGAACTTCTTACTTCAAGTAGCAAGACGATCTGAAACGACCTCGATTTCCACGAAGGGAAATCCACAGGCTCGAATTGTAATTCAACAGATTGCTTGGAACAATCCATGAAATTACCCATATCTCAGTTGCCACCAGGATCCATACAACGGTAAATAAGTCTTACATAAATATTTATTACATCGCCACACTGGCGGAATCAACAATCAGAGAAGCTTTGGAAGATGCGGAAGCGATTCATCCTTCACGGCCAACTTGAGTGTAGCACGTGACCCTATTCCTCGTCATCATCTCCTTCGAAGTCGTACTCATTCTCGTCACCTGACAGCAAATTTATCAGTACGATTTGTACTGGCCACGGAGCCCACCTATGCAGCATTTGCTTTGTGGAAAGTGGATGCAAGGCTATACAAGCAGACCTATAGGCTGAGGTTTTCCTATGCAGCTGTAATCAATGTTTAATTAGTCAAGTTTTATCACCAGTTAACACCATCATCCCTTTTCCCATCACCACACCTCACTTACCCACACCTCACTCTCATTCGACAGGCCCAACTCCCTCTCGGGCCTATCTCAGCGGCACACTACCACAACGGGTACACTGCCGGAAAAATGTCATCCAGGGGGAGAAGAGAACACTCACTACACTAGTAGAAGCTTCACAGGAAAGGTCCATAGCCAACAGGTTGGCATATGTATCGATCGATCAACCATACACTCTGCAGAGGTTTCACTACTCACAAGATTAGCCATCATAGGTGTTGCGCAAACACCTAGGCAGAATTCCGGGTGCTTGCTTGCCTAGGTCGATGCCACCCTACCACTCAGCCCTGGGATATTCCGGATCCTACACCGTTATGCTGAGACTGGGAGACACAGTACCGGGCCCATCCAGTGGTACTGTGCATCTAGGACGGAACGGGAACCCATCGACCGTCTCCGCCCACCCTTATCACCTTTCAACCTAGCAGTAGTGGCACCGTCCTACCAAGTAGTCCAGCCGTCTCCCGCCCATCAGAAGCGAGTGAGTAGAAAAGGATTCCCATGAACCTGAAACTAGTCCATCCTAGGTTTGACCAAGCAGGCATCTCCACTTAGGGGATACTCTCCCCGTGCCATCACAGCACCTCCGTCCACGGGCTTCAAACCACCAAGGCTATCCCACCCGGAACCTCCTCAACAACTTTACCCGCCACAGGTATCTCGCTTGGGGATGCCCAGGTTGCACCCCCGGCACGACTTGCCCCATGGGCTCGTCTCACATCCCACTTGGTCGACATCAACCCTTACCACGCACCCAAGACGCACGCAGCACTCTCTCCCAGTGGTTATAATTAGTTATACACCGTCCCAATTCCACCACATAGCATAAAGCAAGTAGAAAGTAGTGGAAGGGTAACAGTAAATTAAGCAGCAGCTAACCTAACAGCGGATAGCAGGGTAAAGTCTTATCAAGGCAGGGAATTCAAATATACTACCATGCAACCAATCCATACATAATCATAAAGCGATAGCAACAATGTCATTTGCAATGCGTAATAGGATCTAAGGATTTGGTGGGACGTGGCACCTTCGTAGTCGTCTCCTAGCTCTTGGAAGTACTCGTGGTCGTCTTCCTTAGTCAGATCCTCCTCCGGCTCTGAAATCGAACACGAAA
Organism: Eremochloa ophiuroides; assembly: GCA_038502445.1. Classification (NCBI taxonomy): domain Eukaryota; kingdom Viridiplantae; phylum Streptophyta; class Magnoliopsida; order Poales; family Poaceae; genus Eremochloa; species Eremochloa ophiuroides. The sequence continues at coordinate 32,996,374 of JAHLJS010000003.1, forward strand.
TAGTCGCGTCAGCGACTCCTATAGAGTATTTCAGAACAATCCAATAAAATAAAGAGCCAAATGCACACAAACATAGTCTTAGATTGTAGATCTCATTTTCCTGAGAATTTTGATATATGGTGCGCAATTTTTGGTCATCGTATGAATAAGTTATGAATTTCCGAAGATTATCCTATTTTCAGAAAATGGGAAAACTGGTCGGTTAATCAGGGGCAGCTCGGGATGTGGCGCGCGGGTCCAGTAGTGCGGCATGTGACGCCTCAACAGAACATAGACCCGATGGTCGCCCAGGTGTTCGATGCTGGTTCCCAGAGAGTTGCCGGAGTTGGCGTGGCTCGGCGTGGCTCGGCGGTGGTCGGTGGTAGCTCGGCTGTGGTTGGGGTATCTCGGCGGAGCTCGGCGGTGGTCGGGGGTAGCTCGGCTGTGGTTGGGGGTATCTCGGCGGAGCTCGGTGTAGCTCGGTTTAGCTCGGCGGGGCTCGGGCGAATCGGAGATTCGGGGCGCCGAGGGTGCCGCTATCCCGAGCTCTCCCGGGGAGGCTCGGGCGAATCGGAAATTTGGGTGCCCGAGGGTGCCGTTCTCCCGAGGTCTCCTGCGGAGGCTCGGGCGAATCGGACATTTGGGTGCTGAGGGTGCCGTTCTCCCGAGGTCTCCTGCGGAGGCTCGGGCGAATCGGAAATTTTGGGCGCCGAAGGGGCTGCTCTCCCGAGCTCTCCTGGGGAGGCTCGGGCGAATCGGAAATTTGGGTACCGAGGGGGCTGCTCTCCCGAGCTCTCCTGGGGAGGCTCGGGCGAATCGTAAATTTGGGCGCCGAAGGGGCTGCTCTCCCGAGCTCTCCTGGGGAGGCTCGGGCGAATCGGAGATTCGGTGCTAGCAGGGTTCCAGGGCGTCTGTTCAAGGCGGCGGTGTCTCTCCGGTGTGGCGGTCGGTGACAGGGCGGCGATGGCCATATTTCGGCAAGACAGGGCTCGGCTATCTAGCGGCGGTGCCGAGGCAGACTTGGCGAACCTCGGCGGCCTTTCTCCGCAGCGCGAGGCGTCCGGGGGTACTCGGAACGGATTTAGGCGAGGCGGAACCTGTCGGAGGCGATGTCGTCGCGACGGTGAGGTTCCGGCGGGGCTAAGGAGGTCTTCTAGGAGATGTATACGCGTCCAGGGTCCAAGGCGATGGTATACCAACTACCAATTTTGGCTACCGAGCTTTCCAAGGTGCTCGGTTGTGGCGGCGGCGTGTCGCCGACGACGGCGGAAAGCGGCATCGCGGCTACGACCAAGTATTGGTTCAATCGAATGCGGTCTTGTCAAATTGGTGAGGCCAGAGAGGCATACAACACTCTGGTGGCGAACTTAGCCATGGCATGACCTTCTTTTGGCTACGGCTCGCGGCGGCGCTCCGGTAAGGTCGCGGCGCACGCGGCCAAGGCGATTCAGGCTTCCTCTAGCGCTTAGATCCGCGTAGCTAGCTCAAGGGGGTCGTGGCGGTGCTCCACGACGTTCTAACCTGTACGGGTGCTAGTCGGATTGCTCGGAACGGGTGATTCGGCGTCGGAACGCGTCGGTGGTGAGCGCGCTCCGCCGAGAACGCGTCGTGCTGCGTTCTCGGTCTAGCAAGCTTGTAGTCCGGGGGTTTTGGCTGGTCGAGTGAGTGCATGGTGCAGGTGATCTTCCCGAGCCGGTATAGGCTCGTGCCTGCGCGTCCCGAGGGTGGAACGCCATGGCAAAAGCAGGGCAAGGTTCGGACATGGCGTGCGGTGGCTCACCGTGGTGTCGGTGAAGCTAGGATGGCGGTGCAGTGGCGAGTCGGAGCCGTGCAGAGCGATCGCAGTGCCGTGCCGCTCCTCGTCCGCAGCTCGGCTTCTCCTCCGTGTCCGGCTCCGGCGTGCTCCGCGGCGGCGGCGCTCCGGCAGCTTCTCCTCCCCTGCTCCGCCCTTCTCCTACGCTCTCTCTCTCGGCTTGGTGCGGTGTGCCGGTCTGTGCTGCGGTGGCGGCGAGGGGAAATGAGGGTAAGGCTTCGGGGTGCTCCAATTTATAGGCGAGCTTGGCCAGTCTCCAATGGCGAACGGTCCCGATTGCGCTCGGCCGATCGAAGGGCCGTGGCTCGAGTGGATCTAGGGCTCCGGATGGCGCGGGTTCGCTTGGCGGCCAAGAAAGGAGGGGACAGGAGGGGAACAGCGGGGTCCAGGGCTCTGCCATGCTGTCGGCTGTGGGACCGGGGTCACGCCATTCGCGCGACACCCCCGGCTGGCGCGTCGCCTTCGTGAGGAAGAAGAACAGTGTAGGCGAGAGTGGCTGACAGGCGGGGCCGGGTTGGCAGCGAGTGCGAGCGCGTGCGTGCCGATCGCGCGCGTGCGCTGCCGAGCCGCGACGTGGGCCGCGCGCGGTGAGATGAGGAGAGGAAGGTCGGGCGGGCTCGGGCTGGCTTGCTGGCCGAACTCTCTTTCTCCTTTTCTGATTTCAGTTTAGTGTATATATACATATATTGCCCATTTTAATTTATTGAGTAAATACAAACATAAATTGCAATAAATCCCAAATGTGATGCATAAGTTATTATTCTATGTGATTGGAATTAAAATGCAAACTACACTCCTTTATTTACCAATTTCATAATGAAACCTATATGCTTGCACAAGAAAAATGGGTTTTCACAATAAATAAATGAAAAATTTTAATTGGTTGGGATTTTTAGGTTGTGTGGATTTTTAGGGTTGTTACAGTCCTCCCCCCTCATTAGGATCTCGACCTCGAGATTCAGGGATAACGTACCCTTCGAAGAGGTAAGGAAACATAATCCGCAAGTCCGATTCCTTCTCCCACGTAGCTTCCCTTTCAGTGTGATTGCTCCACTGTACCTTGCACATCGGAATGATTTTGTTTCGCGTCTCTTTGGTATCCCGTGCCAAGATCTTGATCGGATGTTCCTTGTATTCAAGTGTGTCTTGCAGGTCCAATGCATCCGTAGGAACTTGTTCCTCGGGAAGCTTCAAACACTTCCTTAATTGCGAGACATGAAACACGGGGTGTACTCCAGATAATTCCTCCGGTAGTTCCAGCTTGTAAGCAAGCTTTCCAACCCTTTTACAGATCTTGTATGGCCCAACATATCTTGGTGCCAATTTCCCTTTTACGTGGAATCTGACAGTGCCACAATGTGGAGATACCTTGAGGTAGACATAATCCCCAACCTCGAACTCAAGCTTTCTACGTCTTCTATCTGCATAGCTCTTTTGCCTACTCTGTGCAATCCTCAAATTCTCTCTTACTTGGGCAACACCTTCTTCTGCTTCCACAATCTTAGCAGGACCGAAGAATGTCCTCTCACCTGGTTCTGACCACATTAGTGGGGTCCTACAGGGTCTCCCATACAATGCTTCAAACGGTGACATCTTGAGGCTTGTTTGATAGCTGTTGTTGTATGAGAACTCGGCGTGGGGTAGACAGTTCTCCCATCCTTCCTTGTACCTCAATACGCAAGCACGTAACATGTCCTCGAGAATCTGGTTCACTCTTTCTGTTTGCCCGTCTGTTTGCGGGTGGTATGCGGTGCTATAGTCGAGCTTGGTTCCGATGGACTTGTGCAAGGATTTCCAGAACTGTGATACGAACTGTGAGCCTCGGTCAGATATAATACTCAGAGGCGCCCCATGTAACTTCAAAATGTTTGATACGTACAGATCTGCTAGCTTTTCGACTCTATATTTCCTTTTGACCGGTATAAAATGTGCAACTTTGGTTAGACGGTCCACTATTACCCATATAGAATCATATCCATGCTCGGATCGGGGCAGTCCTATTATGAAGTCCATGGATATGCACTCCCACTTCCATTCTGGTATCTCAACCGGTTGTAGCAACCCTGCTGGTCTCTGATGTTCGGCCTTGATTCTATTGCATGTATCACATCGGGCTACATGCCCTGCAATGTCTGTCTTCATATTCTCCCACCAGAAGTGCTTCCTTAGATCATGGTACATCTTGGCTGACCCTGGGTGTATGCAGTATTTGGAGTCATGGCCTTCTGACAGAATCTCTTCTCGTATCGCTGAATCCGTCGGTACACAGATTCTATCCTTGTACCATACAGTTCCCTGCTCATCTTCTCGGTATTCGGGGCCTCTTCCCAGCTTCATCAAACCACGGATATAGTCTATCTCAGGACAGTTCTTTTGCGCTTCACGAATTCATGAGGTGAGATTGTACTCGACGCGAAGCTCATTTAGCGTGCCATAGGAGATTACCTCGAGCTGGAACGCGTCAAACTCTCTCCTGAGCGCAGGTGGCATAGAGTTGGTGATGAGGGTATGGCAGTAGCTTTTGCGGCTAAGTGCATCAGCGACAACATTAGCCTTTCCTGGGTGATAATGGATCTCAAGATCATAGTCCTTGATGAGTTCCAGCTATCTGCGTTGCCTCATATTCAGATCTTCCTGTGTGAAGAAGTACTTCAGGCTCTTGTGGTCAGTGTAGATGTCACACTTGTTGCTTATCAGATAGTGTCTCCAAATCTTGAGTGCATGTACCACGGCTGCAAGTTCTAGGTCATGAGTCGGGTATCGCTGCTCATGCTCCTTCAACTGCCTTGAGGCATAAGCTATCACTCTTCCTTCTTGCACTAGTACACAGCCCAAACCTTGCCGAGAGGCATCACAATATACAACAAAATCCTTGTGAATATCGGGCAGGGCTAGTACAGGTGTAGTAGTGAGCTTCTCCTTCAAGGTCTGAAAACTCTTCTCACATTCAGGAGTCCATATAAACTTGTTCTCTTTCTTCAGCAAGTTGGTCATGGGTCTTGCAATCTTGGAGAAATTCTCAATAAATCTGCGATAGTATCCTGCAAGTCCCAAGAAGCTTCTGATTTCTGACACATTACAGGGTTGTTCCCACTCTTTCACAGCTTCAATTTTGGCTGGGTCTACTGCGACTCCTTCCCCTGACAGTACGTGTCCAAGGAAAGCAACTTCCTCAAGCCAGAATTCGCACTTGGAGAATTTGGCGTATAGCTGGTTGCGAGACAACCTCTCCAATACGGTCCTCAGATGATGTTCATGTTCCTCTTTTGTGGCTGAATAAACTAATATATCATCAATGAATACCACCACAAACTTGTCTAGCTCATTCATGAAGACCTTGTTCATCATGTTCATGAAGTATGCCGGAGCATTAGTGAGTCCAAATGAGACTACTGTGCACTCATATTGTCCATATCTAGTGACAAATGCAGTCTTCGGGATATCTTCTTCCCTGATCTTCATCTGATGATACCCTGATCGGAGATCGATCTTTGAGAAGTACTTGGCATTGCTCAGTTGATCTAACAGATCATCAATGCGGGGCAATGGGTACTTATTCTTGACTGTAACCGCATTCAGGTTCCGGTAGTCAATGCACATCCTCATCGTGCCATCCTTCTTCTTGACAAACAAAACGGGAGATCCCCAGGGCGAAGCACTTGGCCTAATGAAACCCTTCTCCAGTAATTCTCCCAGCTGCTTCTTGAGTTCCTTCAACTCATCAGCCGACATTCTGTAGGGTCTTTTGGCAATCGGTGCAGTCCCTGGCATCAGCTCTATAACAAACTCCACATCTCTATCTGGTGGCATTCCTGGCAACTCCTCTGGAAATACGTCATTGAATTCACAGACTACTGGCACATCTCTGTATGTCAGCTCTGTCCTATCTGCTTTAGTCTCCAGGGCACATAGGAGGGCTTGGACTCTCTCGGTTTGGGGTACACATCGGACAGCTGTTCCCCAAGGGTGGGTTACCTGAACATATCTAGGTGAACAAGATATCACTCCCCGGTGTTTGGTTAGCCAGTCCATGCCTAAGATGACATCTAAGCTATTGGAGGGTAGTAGGGTTAGGTCAGCTCGAAAGTCAAGTCCCTCGATTGTGATTATCACTCCCCTACATATGTGAATGCTTCTGAAGGTTCCTAAGGGCGAGCTAGTTAGGATGGGGTTTGCCCTCGGGGCTACCGGTATGTTATGCTTACGTGCATGTAGCTCCCGAATCGAACAGAACTGTAGCCATGTTACCCTGAACTAGGAACGTACCGTACACAACATCAGGTGCAGCTTCAGCTTCCTCAGCGGTCATGTGGTTCAGTCTTCCTCGGGTAGCAGATCCCCGGTTCGGTGTGCCCTGTGCAGCTGCTGGTGCGCGGTTGAGGTCGGGGCACACAGCCACACGGTGTCCAGGCTTGCCGCATCCAAAGCAAGTGAAGGGCGCACTGCCTGCTGTAGCTGTCGCAGGAGCCTTCCAATTGCTTGTCCTTGGCGTGTTGGTAGCGGGGGCGGGTGTGTTCTGCACAGCTCGAGTCGGCGCAGGGTAGGTCTGAGCGGGGCGGTGATAGTTGCTGCTGTTGGTACCACCACGGCTCGTTCCCGAAGAAGGTCCCTGGCGAGTCCGAAAAGACGGAGGTGCACCCGTTCGCTGTCTCTGGGGTGGAGTAGTGCGAGCGGGTCCCTCAGAGCGGCGCTTCTTTCCCCTGTTCTGGGCCTCGAATTCCAGTCGTGCTTCCATGCGATCCTTCTCGATCTCAATACAGCGGTCAATCAGCTCACGCAGAGTGTAGCTCTTGTTCCCTGACAGAGCCAACCTGATCTTGGTCTGAAGTCCCTTCCTGTAGTAGTACATCTTTTCCTTCTCGGAACTCACGCAAGACGCAGGTGCGTAGCGGAGCAAGCAGTTGAAGCGGGTGGTGTACTCGTGGATCCGATCAGCTCCCTGGGAGATGTTGCGAAACTCGTTCTCCTTGGCCTCCATGACTCCCTCAGGAATGTGGTGGTCACGGAAAGCCTCGGTGAACTCATCCCAGTCAATGCGAGCTGGGTCCTCGTGAGCGCTGGTGTAGTTGTCCCACCATGCTCGTGCAGCACCGGTCAGCTGGTGGCTAGCAATCCCAACACACTCCTCGTCGGAGCAAGTGGTCAGGTCCAGCTTCTTCTCCATCTCCTTAAGCCAATCATCGGCAGCGAGAGGATCGCTGTCGGTTCCGTCGAAGGTAGGTGGCCTCAGCTTCAGGAAACCCTCCAGTTTCCTTTGGAAGTCATTCTGGGGTGGCCCTTGGTGCCTGTTCATCCCAGCAGCTATGGCATTCAGCAGCTGGGTCTGCTGAGCCATCACTTCCGCCAACGTCGGTGGCGGCGGCGGTGGCGGAGGCACGTTCTCGCCTTGTGGTGGCGGATTGATCACTGGCGGTGCATCCTCTGCCCGGCGCAGCTCTTCTTCCAGGTTAATTCCAGCACGTCTGCCAGCTGGGCGTCCACGGTTGCGACCACGCCCGTATCCTGGCGCAGGTGCGGGGGAGGGCTGGCGGTTCTCCAGGCGTGCGGAACGTCTCATCGACATCTGAAGCTATTAGGTACGTGCTCAGTGCAGTAATAATCTTGTAATTGTTTAAGTAGGAGTTAGATGTTTTCAACGATTTAAATAAATCAAAACATTTTTCATGCTATCCTACACTCAACCAAAGAAGCATAAAGAACCATAAGAAGCATAAGATCCAAATGTCACTCATCACATGGTTATTATTACATAAAGGATGTTCCTAGCTGCTAAGAAGATCGTGCTATGCGCAGATAGCCAATGACAGGATAACTCATGGTATCACTAGTCTAAGGCCACGCAGGGTCCCATAAGCTATTGGTGCATAAGGTCAATGGCCATTTGATCGGGATCTCAATAGTGCCGTCGTGCAGTGGACGAAGTGGTGGTCCAAGGCTGGTCATCTGCAAATTTTTCAAGAAACGGATTAGCAGGTCCTTGTATTAGATAAGCCATTGCATAAAAAGTGAATGCAAGGTCGGTAATATAACCGAAAGAGAGTCTGGTTTCCTATTCTAACGTCCATTTTCTATGGGTCTCGTCCTACAGTCAAGTATGGCTCCGATACCAACTGAAACGACCTCGATTTCCACGAAGGGAAATCCACAGGCTCGAATTGTAATTCAACAGATTGCTTGGAACAATCCATGAAATTACCCATATCTCAGTTGCCACCAGGATCCATACAACGGTAAATAAGTCTTACATAAATATTTATTACATCGCCACACTGGCGGAATCAACAATCAGAGAAGCTTTGGAAGATGCGGAAGCGATTCATCCTTCACGGCCAACTTGAGTGTAGCACGTGACCCTATTCCTCGTCATCATCTCCTTCGAAGTCGTACTCATTCTCGTCACCTGACAGCAAATTTATCAGTACGATTTGTACTGGCCACGGAGCCCACCTATGCAGCATTTGCTTTGTGGAAAGTGGATGCAAGGCTATACAAGCAGACCTATAGGCTGAGGTTTTCCTATGCAGCTGTAATCAATGTTTAATTAGTCAAGTTTTATCACCAGTTAACACCATCATCCCTTTTCCCATCACCACACCTCACTTACCCACACCTCACTCTCATTCGACAGGCCCAACTCCCTCTCGGGCCTATCTCAGCGGCACACTACCACAACGGGTACACTGCCGGAAAAATGTCATCCAGGGGGAGAAGAGAACACTCACTACACTAGTAGAAGCTTCACAGGAAAGGTCCATAGCCAACAGGTTGGCATATGTATCGATCGATCAACCATACACTCTGCAGAGGTTTCACTACTCACAAGATTAGCCATCATAGGTGTTGCGCAAACACCTAGGCAGAATTCCGGGTGCTTGCTTGCCTAGGTCGATGCCACCCTACCACTCAGCCCTGGGATATTCCGGATCCTACACCGTTATGCTGAGACTGGGAGACACAGTACCGGGCCCATCCAGTGGTACTGTGCATCTAGGACGGAACGGGAACCCATCGACCGTCTCCGCCCACCCTTATCACCTTTCAACCTAGCAGTAGTGGCACCGTCCTACCAAGTAGTCCAGCCGTCTCCCGCCCATCAGAAGCGAGTGAGTAGAAAAGGATTCCCATGAACCTGAAACTAGTCCATCCTAGGTTTGACCAAGCAGGCATCTCCACTTAGGGGATACTCTCCCCGTGCCATCACAGCACCTCCGTCCACGGGCTTCAAACCACCAAGGCTATCCCACCCGGAACCTCCTCAACAACTTTACCCGCCACAGGTATCTCGCTTGGGGATGCCCAGGTTGCACCCCCGGCACGACTTGCCCCATGGGCTCGTCTCACATCCCACTTGGTCGACATCAACCCTTACCACGCACCCAAGATGCACGCAGCACTCTCTCCCAGTGGTTATAATTAGTTATACACCGTCCCAATTCCACCACATAGCATAAAGCAAGTAGAAAGTAGTGGAAGGGTAACAGTAAATTAAGCAGCAGCTAACCTAACAGCGGATAGCAGGGTAAAGTCTTATCAAGGCAGGGAATTCAAATATACTACCATGCAACCAATCCATACATAATCATAAAGCGATAGCAACAATGTCATTTGCAATGCGTAATAGGATCTAAGGATTTGGTGGGACGTGGCACCTTCGTAGTCGTCTCCTAGCTCTTGGAAGTACTCGTGGTCGTCTTCCTTAGTCAGATCCTCCTCCGGCTCTGAAATCGAACACGAAATAGTCGCGTCAGCGACTCCTATAGAGTATTTCAGAACAATCCAATAAAATAAAGAGCCAAATGCACACAAACATAGTCTTAGATTGTAGATCTCATTTTCCTGAGAATTTTGATATATGGTGCGCAATTTTTGGTCATCGTATGAATAAGTTATGAATTTCCGAAGATTATCCTATTTTCAGAAAATGGGAAAACTGGTCGGTTAATCAGGGGCAGCTCGGGATGTGGCGCGCGGGTCCAGTAGTGCGGCATGTGACGCCTCAACAGAACATAGACCCGATGGTCGCCCAGGTGTTCGATGCTGGTTCCCAGAGAGTTGCCGGAGTTGGCGTGGCTCGGCGTGGCTCGGCGGTGGTCGGTGGTAGCTCGGCTGTGGTTGGGGTATCTCGGCGGAGCTCGGCGGTGGTCGGGGGTAGCTCGGCTGTGGTTGGGGGTATCTCGGCGGAGCTCGGTGTAGCTCGGTTTAGCTCGGCGGGGCTCGGGCGAATCGGAGATTCGGGGCGCCGAGGGTGCCGCTATCCCGAGCTCTCCCGGGGAGGCTCGGGCGAATCGGAAATTTGGGTGCCCGAGGGTGCCGTTCTCCCGAGGTCTCCTGCGGAGGCTCGGGCGAATCGGACATTTGGGTGCTGAGGGTGCCGTTCTCCCGAGGTCTCCTGCGGAGGCTCGGGCGAATCGGAAATTTTGGGCGCCGAAGGGGCTGCTCTCCCGAGCTCTCCTGGGGAGGCTCGGGCGAATCGGAAATTCGGGTACCGAGGGGGCTGCTCTCCCGAGCTCTCCTGGGGAGGCTCGGGCGAATCGTAAATTTGGGCGCCGAAGGGGCTGCTCTCCCGAGCTCTCCTGGGGAGGCTCGGGCGAATCGGAGATTCGGTGCTAGCAGGGTTCCAGGGCGTCTGTTCAAGGCGGCGGTGTCTCTCCGGTGTGGCGGTCGGTGACAGGGCGGCGATGGCCATATTTCGGCAAGACAGGGCTCGGCTATCTAGCGGCGGTGCCGAGGCAGACTTGGCGAACCTCGGCGGCCTTTCTCCGCAGCGCGAGGCGTCCGGGGGTACTCGGAACGGATTTAGGCGAGGCGGAACCTGTCGGAGGCGATGTCGTCGCGACGGTGAGGTTTCGGCGGGGCTAAGGAGGTCTTCTAGGAGATGTATACGCGTCCAGGGTCCAAGGCGATGGTATACCAACTACCAATTTTGGCTACCGAGCTTTCCAAGGTGCTCGGTTGTGGCGGCGGCGTGTCGCCGACGACGGCGGAAAGCGGCATCGCGGCTACGACCAAGTATTGGTTCAATCGAATGCGGTCTTGTCAAATTGGTGAGGCCAGAGAGGCATACAACACTCTGGTGGCGAACTTAGCCATGGCATGACCTTCTTTTGGCTACGGCTCGCGGCGGCGCTCCGGTAAGGTCGCGGCGCACGCGGCCAAGGCGATTCAGGCTTCCTCTAGCGCTTAGATCCGCGTAGCTAGCTCAAGGGGGTCGTGGCGGTGCTCCACGACGTTCTAACCTGTACGGGTGCTAGTCGGATTGCTCGGAACGGGTGATTCGGCGTCGGAACGCGTCGGTGGTGAGCGCGCTCCGCCGAGAACGCGTCGTGCTGCGTTCTCGGTCTAGCAAGCTTGTAGTCCGGGGGTTTTGGCTGGTCGAGTGAGTGCATGGTGCAGGTGATCTTCCCGAGCCGGTATAGGCTCGTGCCTGCGCGTCCCGAGGGTGGAACGCCATGGCAAAAGCAGGGCAAGGTTCGGACATGGCGTGCGGTGGCTCACCGTGGTGTCGGTGAAGCTAGGATGGCGGTGCAGTGGCGAGTCGGAGCCGTGCAGAGCGATCGCAGTGCCGTGCCGCTCCTCGTCCGCAGCTCGGCTTCTCCTCCGTGTCCGGCTCCGGCGTGCTCCGCGGCGGCGGCGCTCCGGCAGCTTCTCCTCCCCTGCTCCGCCCTTCTCCTACGCTCTCTCTCTCGGCTTGGTGCGGTGTGCCGGTCTGTGCTGCGGTGGCGGCGAGGGGAAATGAGGGTAAGGCTTCGGGGTGCTCCAATTTATAGGCGAGCTTGGCCAGTCTCCAATGGCGAACGGTCCCGATTGCGCTCGGCCGATCGAAGGGCCGTGGCTCGAGTGGATCTAGGGCTCCGGATGGCGCGGGTTCGCTTGGCGGCCAAGAAAGGAGGGGACAGGAGGGGAACAGCGGGGTCCAGGGCTCTGCCATGCTGTCGGCTGTGGGACCGGGGTCACGCCATTCGCGCGACACCCCCGGCTGGCGCGTCGCCTTCGTGAGGAAGAAGAACAGTGTAGGCGAGAGTGGCTGACAGGCGGGGCCGGGTTGGCAGCGAGCGCGAGCGCGAGCGCGTGCGTGCCGATCGCGCGCGTGCGCTGCCGAGCCGCGACGTGGGCCGCGCGCGGTGAGATGAGGAGAGGAAGGTCGGGCGGGCTCGGGCTGGCTTGCTGGCCGAACTCTCTTTCTCCTTTTCTGATTTCAGTTTAGTGTATATATACATATATTGCCCATTTTAATTTATTGAGTAAATACAAACATAAATTGCAATAAATCCCAAATGTGATGCATAAGTTATTATTCTATGTGATTGGAATTAAAATGCAAACTACACTCCTTTATTTACCAATTTCATAATGAAACCTATATGCTTGCACAAGAAAAATGGGTTTTCACAATAAATAAATGAAAAATTTTAATTGGTTGGGATTTTTAGGTTGTGTGGATTTTTAGGGTTGTTACACGATCGTAGAGGTACAAGTTGGATCGAGAGCCGACAAGCCCGGCACTTCGTCCACCCGGAGGCAGAACTGCTTCGACTCCGCTCTTTCTCCAGCTCTTGTCCCTCTCTCACTCTCTATACTAAATTAGCTATAAGCTAATGGAATGGAGTTTGCTCTTCCTCTCTACATTGTGACCTCTTATGTTGGTGAATCAATTGATGAATAGGGTGTAGAGAGGAGGCCTCCTTTTATAGCTTGAGAGGAGGGGGTTCTATGCAAAAGGATCATCCTCACATGGAAAGATCTAAATCGACCTCCAAAGGGCGGTTTCCACATGCCATCTGTGTTGATGGTAGGTGGGACCATCCTTGGGGAACCGCCCTACACCTGTCAGAAGAAAACTGGGCCCAAGAGCCCCACCAGGGTGGCGATTGCCCCCGGTACCGACCGGTCCCCTGGTGGGCCCGTTTGGCCACCGCCTTCGCGTGGTTGGTTCTCCTCTGGGCCTAGACCTCTCCTATGGTTACGAATGGGCCCAGATTTGTAATAAAGGTGGGCTTCTTTGTTATTCTTGGTTGCGCATTCTCTGAATTCACATTTCTCCTTTACGCTTTCCAATTGGTGTTGTGCACTTTCACTTGTTTCACCATAAATCCTGCAAAAACATAAACACTAGGGGTACAAGTGGAACTCTGTTAATAGCATATGTGAAAGCCCATGTTTGATTTTGGGTAATTGAGGAAACCTGGTTTGCTAACGATTGCTCTAAGTGTTTCATGAGAATTGATTAGCAAATGGCAAGATGAAGAAAGGACCGGGTCGGTGGAGACCACAAGTGAAGGGCAATGACGGCGTCCATGAAAATGGTGTAAGCCCATCAACAAAGAAAAAAGCCCTATTGACGGCATCCATGCAAATGGTATAAGTCCATCATCAAAGGCGTCCACAAGCTTCATCAAGAGATGGTGAAAAAGCTAGGAGCTCAAGGCAAAGGTATAATCCATAGGAGCTCTTTTGCTTTTGGTGATCAAAACTCCATAGAGGGAGTGATCACATTTAGGATAGATAGCCGTACTATCAAGAGGGGCGAAATCGTTGATGAAATGCGGTTATCAAGTGCCACTAGGTGTTCATATTCATTGCATTGCATTGCATATAGATGCTAATGACACTAACAAACTCTTGAAAAACTTTTTTGAAAAGGCTAACACACGTGCACAAGGTTCAGAACACTTGGTGTTAGCACTTGAAAACAAAGGGTGAAAGGTTTGAGTGAAAATCCTGAAAAAATCAAGCGTCGGACCGTAGTGTCACAGAGTGTCGGACCAATATCTTCGGTCCGACGGCTAACACTGCTGAGAGCGTCGGACGCTCAGTTTCTGAGCGTCGGACCATTAGCCGAAGCGTCCGACTGTGCAGAGCGACGAGGAGGTGACACGTGGAGAGCAGGTGAGCGTCAGACTCTCGACATTAGTCCGACGGTGCAACTTTGAGTGATTTTGGATTGAAATATAAGAAAGTGCCTTGGTTATGTGACAATGAGAGTGCTATCAAGTTAACCAACAACCCCGGGCAACATTCAAGAACAAAGCACATTGACATAAGGCATCACTTCATTAGAGATCACCAAATCAAAGGGGACATTGCAATTGAAAGTGTTGGCACCGAAGATCAATTAGCGGATATCTTTACCAAGCCACTTGATGAGTCAAGATTTTGTAAGTTGAGAAATGAACTAAACATACTAGACTACTCCAACATGAAGTGAAAAAGCATCCTACATTATATGACATGCCTCTCTTTCGACTAAAGCAAGGTAAAATTGGTTGACATGGCATTCATACTTTGATAAGGATTTGTCTAGTTCATGTAGACATAAAATGCACTTATAGGCTCATTCATGAAAAATCAAATGCTTTCATGTATATATGGTACCACTCTTGTTCTTTATACTTGTATGATCAAGTGGTAGCATATGACATATTGATGGGCTTGCAAACCTAGTGTTGAATCTAGAACATAAGCTCATAATGTGTAACTTAATATGGTTAAGATAACCCTACTAGCTTGTCCTTGGATCAAACTTAGCTACATATTCTAGGCAAGTGATCTAGATTGAACCAATGTGAAAATGAATTAAACCCCATTTTATTGACTTGATACTCCCATAATTTGCACCATTTTTTGTGATTGTTGACAAAGGGGGAGAAGAAAGTCACAAAGATAGAAAGGGGTCAATTAAAAATTTGAAAGCACACAAGTAGGAGGAGCAAGCTCATTAATAAGTTGTTGCATTTGTGTGTGCATTAACATATGTATTAGTGCATTGTCAAAACTTCAATTCCTATACTTGCTTGATTGGTGAAATGATTAGAAATAGGAAATGAATGGTGATTTGACAAACTAGCATGCTTAGGACTTACATGTCATACAAAGTACCTCCTTTACTTAAATATTGATCTCACGAGGTATTTTGAGTTTGTGATGCATGACTAGTAAATAATGGTGCTAAGGATGTGGTGCTAAGGATGGTATATTTCCGCAATTCCGATGGTCTCACGCTTCAAAGGTCCATTCTATGTACCTTAGCATCATTTGATAGTAGTAGCTCACCCAAACTTTCAAATTCATGCATATGTGAAAAATTGAACCAAACACAAGGAATCACATATGTAGGGGGAGCTAATACTACCTAAATGCAAACTTGGTTTTCATTTCATATCTTTGTGAAGGTTGTCATCAATTACCAAAAAGGGAGATATTGAAAGCCCATGTTTGGTTTTGGGTAATTGATGAAACCTGATTTGCTAACGATTGCTCTAAGTGTTTCATGAGAATTGATTAGCAAATGGCAAGATGGAGCAAAGGACCGGGTCAGTGGAGACCACAAGTGAAGGGCAATGACGGCGTCCATGAAAATGGTGTAAGCCCATCAACAAAGGAAAAGGCCCTATTGACGGCATCCATGCAAATGGTATAAGTCCATCATCAAAGGCGTCCACAAGCTTCATCAAGAGACGGTGAAAAAGCTAGGAGCTCAAGGCAAAGGTATAATCCATAGGAGCTCTTTTGCTTTTGGTGATCAAGACTCCATAGAGGGAGCGATCACATTTAGGATAGATAGCCGTACTATCAAGAGGGGCGAAATCGTTGATGAAATGCGGTTATCAAGTGCCACTAGGTGTTCATATTCATTGCATTGCATATAGATGCTAATGACACTAACGAACCCTTGGAAAACTTTTTTGAAAAGGCTAACACACGTGCACAAGGTGTAGAACACTTGGTATTAGCACTTGGGAACAAAGGGTGAAAGGTTTGAGTGAAAATCCTAAAAAAACCGAGCGTCGGACCGTAGTGTCACAGAGCGTCGGACCAATGTCTTCGGTCCAACGGCTAACACTGCTGAGAGCGTCGGATGCTCAGTTTCTGAGCGTCGGACCATTAGCCGAAGCGTCCGACGGTGCAGAGCGACGAGGAGGTGACACGTGGAGAGCAGGTGAGCGTTGGACTCTCGACATTAGTCCGACAGTGAGTGTCGGACTATCGTCCGACGGTTTTCAGGGCTCGGGGAGCTCTCTGGAAACGGCGGACCGTGGTTTCGTTTGGTCCGACGTGCCGTGTATTTTCAGTCCGACGGTGCAGTGGCAGTGGGCGTCGGACCGCGGGTGTTGTTCCGATGATCGTCCGTCCGACGGTTCGTTTAGCGCGGGAAGTTAGCTGTTGTGATCCAACGTTCGACTTCAAATGGCTAGTGACACGTGGCACTCATCCGGGGCGTCGGACCGTGCGGTTTAGTCCGACGGTCTGGCCGTCGGACAGTCCGACGGTATGCAGTGAAGTCTAAACGGCTATTTCTTTGTGTGTGGCTTATAAATAGCGACTTGGCTGGTTTGGGGAGAAGCTCTTGGCACTCCTAAACATCATAACATACTTTTGAGCCTTCCCACTCCACTCTCACTCATCCTACTTGATTGTGATCTTCATTTGGTGAGTTTGGAGGGTATCAAGTGCATTGCATTGATAGAGATCATCTAGAGGCACTTGGTAGCGGTGATTCGCAGCGGTTTCTCTTGTTACTCTTGGAGTTTGCCGACTCCTAGACGGCTTGGAGCTGCGAGGATCGTTGAGGGGAGTTGGTGATTGTCTCCGCCTCCGATCGGTGAAGTTGTGAGGGGTTCTTGAGCCTATCCCCGCGGGAGATCGTGAAAGACATCTTTAGTGGATTGCTCGTAGCTTGGTGGATCCCCGTCTTGTGTTGGTTGTGCGGCACACTTGAGAAGGGTTTGGTGTGTGATGCCAATTAGCGCGTGAACCTCCAAGCGGGTGTATCGCTACAACGAGGACTAGCTTGCCGGCAAGCAAGTGAACCTCGGTAAAAAATCTTGTGTCATCTCTCTACCGAGGATTTCTCTTGTATCTGATTGATTGGTTATATTAGACTTCATCTCTTCTCTACACCCGCGGTATTGAAATCACCTTTACTCTTTACATTTGTGTACTTACTCTCTTGCGTAGCTTGTTAGTTAGTTGCTCACTTAGGAGTAGTGTAAAGTAGTGACATAGCCTTTGAGTGTGAACTAGTGATCATAGTGTAGAATACTTGTCTAGGTGGCTTGCATAGTGTAGTTTAGAGCTAGTGCTTTGCAAAGCTTGCTATTGTTACTAATCGGCTTGTTAAGTGTTGTTTGTAGATTTTTATAGTCTATTCACCCCCCTAGCCATTTAGGACCTTTCAATATGTCTATGTGTTAAAGTATGATAGTTTCTCTCCCTTTAGGCATAAGTTAGCGGTTAAAAATGATCAATAAGGACCGCCAACAAGACCCCCAAGCTTAACCTTTGCTTGTC
The DNA here is from genome assembly GCA_038502445.1 of Eremochloa ophiuroides. Classification (NCBI taxonomy): domain Eukaryota; kingdom Viridiplantae; phylum Streptophyta; class Magnoliopsida; order Poales; family Poaceae; genus Eremochloa; species Eremochloa ophiuroides. The sequence goes on from JAHLJS010000003.1 coordinate 33,013,454, forward strand.
CCGAGCAAATAGCTAAGTATGGTTGTTGATCAGGAGTTGCTACAATGTCGATCATATTTCAAATGAACCAAGTTTATAACAAAGTTTTCCACCGCAATTTGAATAAATCAGCATGCTATCCACCCTGCTGTTATCTTGAAACAAATGGGGCCTTTTAGCCATCTCAAGTCTTGGGTGATTGCAAGACTGAACAGATTTATAGACATTGCTTATCATTCATCCTAAGATGAACCATCTTTCCGGAGGTTTTGAAAATTTTTGCAAAGAAATATAAGTTCCTCAAATGATTCTCTCGATCGCTCAAAGTGCATGAATACCTCACCAAAGGCATTGTAATGTTGCCTTTCATATCCTACCACTAAGGCTTATGAGTGGAGTTTTGGGCAGGTATAAAGGTGGACATACTTGCATCACATATATTGCTAAGTCAAAAACCGAACCACAAGGAGATACAAGTCATATACTTTGAATGAGATGTGCAAGTGTGTGGAGTATGAAGATGATGGAATCCTAATTTCTAAATATTTTGGCACTCTATGCATCATGAATTTCTCCTTTATTGGATGGAATGAAACTTTTTTGAGGGATATGGGCTATAAGATCATATATCCATATTATTTTTTTTTCTTCTTCTTCTTCTTTTTTTTGAACGGGTACTTTTTTTTCCCGTTTGTTTGTTGCATGCCCCTTGGCATGGTTTTTGTTTTTTTCTCTTAAGCATGACCCATATCTCTTGTTAGTATTTGAAGAACTTTGGCTGGAGAGATGTCATGATGGAATGCGAGGAGTAATTACATGGTGAAAAATGAATACGCGGCTTCTCAGGGTAAGAGTCGGCATTTTTATTTGGTGAATAACAAATGCGCGGCTCTCAAGGTAAGAGTCGGCATTTTTATTTGGTTGAAGAGTGCGCAACTCTCAGGGTAAGAGTTGGCATATTTTTGGTGGATGGATGGGTGCATGTTGTGCGCAACTCTCGGGGTGAGAGTTGGCTTTATTTGGTGGGTGCATGTGAATCTCAATCATGGGTGCATGACCATAATCTCACTTAGGTCACAAAAATTTGACCTAACTCAATGTTCCACAAGCAGCATATGACTAAAAGGTTTGCATAATTGAAATATTTCATATGGCCTTGGTAGGTATTTCATAATCATTGAGGAACTTTTGTTTTTGAAAGTTTTCGAAAATAAAACTCCGGATGTCAAGTTTTACTCAGAACAAAGTCATAGCGCAGCCCATGTCACCATATCATACCAGGCAATAACTTAGACAAGATTAAGCATGTGGAACCCATTAGTCCAAGTTTTTAGGATGAGACATTTTTAACTGATAAACCCAAACCTTAGAGAAAGCTCGATTATAAAATAGGTACAGGTGAAACATAAGACAGAGCAACTGTTCATCATTTCAACAAGGGTAGAAACTGACACATCTTAACACATATGAGAGAGGAGAACATATCTCACCTTTTTTAAGTTGGAGAATTTTAAAAATAAATGTGAGATACAAGTTACCTTTGTGGGAGCCCCCCCCCAAGCTTGCTTTTGACTTATCAATGTGTTTCACCTGGGGGTGCCGCTAATTGGTGGTGCCTCAGCTTGTTGTGCAGTTCGTGGCTTCTCTTGAGCGTGCTAGGAAGCTTCCCCCCAAGCTTGTTTTTATGGTGGTATTAAGATGACAAGACAACAAAACTTTGGGTTGAAAGATAAATTACTCTTTTTCTTCAAGATTTTATTTATCATTATATTTTTTTCTTTTCAAGGTTCACCTAAGAAATACTTGTCTCTGCTATCATCTAAAGACTTACCCTCACGGAGTTGATAAATTTCTGCAAGGGGTTAGTCCATAAGATTAACCAAAATCTATACTAGCAGCTTGGGTTCCAAGATCAAACTAGACACCATGTCTAATTTGTCAAGGTAGGCTTAAGAATCTAAGCACCATGCTTACATTAAAAATCCTATAGAGGCATGATCTCACATCCTAGCTTCAAACTAAACACCGTGCTTAGTTAAAAAGATGTAGGACCAACACTTCCAAACCGAAACTTACTAGCATAGAGAAAGGAAATATGACAGGATAACCAAGAGTCATTCAACGGAGACAGATTTTTGAACAAAGGAACCTAGTCAGAAGTTTGCTCAGCCAATCTATTCAAACTCAAACAAGGCTAGGATAAAAGAGCAAAGGAAGGCATGCCTTACTTTATCTCCAACATGAATTTCTTCGATTATTCATGATAACAACTCAAAGTTCATTAATCCAAATGCAACACCATGTCACAATTTTGATTAAAGAAGTCTAGTTTAACCTAAGCACCAAGCTTAAATTAAAAAGCCTATGGATGTACCACAAGTGTACTCATGTGAATACACCCAAACACAGAGCATATGGCATGAACAGAGGAAGAGCATGATATTATATTTTCATGAAGACAAATATGAGTGAATGAGTTGGTCAACATTACCTTGACATACCTAAATGTATGTACCAACAGCATGTATGGATAAAGCATTAGAGTTGTCGCTGTGGTGGCTCGGTTTCCATCTCGGGTGACTACCAAGGCGTGGGTTGGAGTCCATCACTTTTAGTAGCATGTCGTCGTGTAGCAAGTTGTTTATTGGTAACTCCTGCATATTAATGACTCGCATACACGACAAATGTAGGAGGAACAACTCATGCAAGCTTCTAACTAAAAGGAATATTGCGACCATGACTCCCCTTTGTTGTTTTTTTAAGAATCTTTAAACGAAGTGTGATCCAAGATATGCATGGAGTCATGGTTGGTCAAAGGAGTGAGAGAGGTGTTGCAAAATCACCGTTGAAGATGAAGGAGGTTTATGGAAGTCATGTGTCCTGTCCTTGTTGCGTGATGAGTCACTCGGTGTTGTGCAACGTGCAGGGGAGATCTTGAAGGTGTGTTAGGTAAGCTTGAGATATCTCCCCCACACTAATTCTTGTACCTGCTTTATTTTGATAAAAAGAAAACAAAACAAGAGCAACAACAACAAGTAAGGACTCTATTGGCTATAAGACCAGAGAGCAAGAAAGATTTTATTATTATTTCTTTATTAGTTTTATTGAAAACTTGTTCACTCAACTTTTTATAAACAAGGCCAAGATAAAGATACGGAGAAAGATATGCCTTGGTTTATCTTCATATCAGATTACTTTCACTGATTATATCAACAACTCAAAGTTCATTGATCAAATGAAGACAGTTATAAGAAATTGGTGAACATTTATTTACCTTCGCATACCTGAGTATATGTACCGGTAACATATATGTATGAGGCATTGAAGTTGTTGTTGCGGCTAGCATGATGGTTCTGCTCAGGTGATCTCCGAAGCCAGGCCACACACACATCAATGCGCATGGGCCATGGGCCTTGATGATACTAGCAAAGGTTCAGAAGAGGGAGACTCCCAAACTTTTTTTCTTTTTTTTCATAGTTCTCTTTCTTCTTCTTTTTTAGTCTCCCTCATCTCTCTTTTTTTTTCTTTCATTCATTTTTTCTTCTCTTTTTTTTAAGGCGAGGCTGACATCTTCATCATCATTTTTTTTAATGCCCCTTTGGTGTGCATGGAACTTGGGTTTCTCACCGTCCTCCCTCACACTTGGACTTTTGCATAAAAGTCAAGTGCAAAGTTAGGGCCTTTTTACGAGTGTGTTCCATTACCTAGGAGTGCATCAAGCTTTTGTAGTTGATGTCGTTCCATGTCGTCAAGCATCATATGACCCGAGTTCTTCTTAATTTTTTCCTGAAATGGTTAGCGACATACCCGAAGGTACGTACTAACTTGACAACATGCCCTCACCATTTAAAGAAGATATATATATTTTGAAAATAACAATAGTAATAATAATAAAAAATATATATTTTTTTAAGGATAATCCGGGGTATGTCCCGGCAGTGCTCAAGTGATGGTCTTAAGATTGACCGTGGGAACTTCTTCTTGCAGCAATCAATGGTGGTGTAGTTCCCAGCTTTATCACCAATCATAGGCATTAAAATTCAAGCTGCAAGGTACGTACCATCGTACTACTACAGGATTTGCAATGTTCATGACAAACATAAGCATTCACAACCATTCTCTCAAAAAGTTGAACAACTAGAATCAAGAGATGGTTGCGAGATCCTTGTAGAAGCAGGTGGTCCGAAGCGAAACAAACTCTGGAGACCTTGAGCATAAATGTGAGGGACCTCAAAACCATGTTTGTTAGCGGGCCCCTTCTTGGCTCTAAAGTTGTTGCTTCGGGAATGTCCGTGGCACGGAAGTTTTCATTCTCAAAAGATATATCATGGAGGATGATCACTTAACCTTGACCATTATCGAGAACAACATTATTGATGGCCAGAGGGACATGCATCTTGTTCGAGCAAGGGCGCAGGAGAAGGATTCGCTTGCTCGAACAAGTAGCTTTGCTTCGCCTTTAGGTTTTCGAGCAAGTGCTAGAAGCAAAACTTTCAAACTTCTCATCGGGGCTCCCTTCTTTTTTTATATATATAAATGAGATTTTCAAGAGGCTACCCTATGAGAAGATCAAAATCGAGGATGGCATAGATGAGGAAGTATAAGAAACTTTGATTTCGTTAATTTCCAATGGCACAACCCTAACAATCCGACAAAACTCAAAAATGAGTCCGGATGGACTTCTGAAAAGTTTATCGGTCGGGACTAGCGGCATATCGCCCTAAAAGGGTTTCCGATGGAATGAAAGTAGTCCCAACTGTGAGGTTGTGTAAGGCTTTCACGGACCCCTTAATGCGCAAGACAAGGTTGTGGGAAGTGAAAGAATCTGAATTTCTTCAGAAGAACGTTTCACTTCCAACAAGCAACAACCGTACTATCGATGACTCCACATTAGGGGAGACTTCCTAAGAAATGTCAGAATTTTGTGCCAAGAAATGTTTCAAAGTTCTGCCATAATCCTCGAATTTTGATAGCGAACTCCGAAGGATAAAACATTATTTCCTTCGGTGTTCATGGTTCGGGCGAGGGCTCAACAGACGAATCGAAGGGTGGCAAGGGAAAGGATTCGGCTGCTGAGGGCTCTTCAGAACTTGACATGCCCTTGTATGGAGGTGTTTGGGTACGATGACGGGAGAAGCGTGCTTCTCTAGGATGTAAACAAGGATTTTCCTCCATTCCGTCATGGTTTTTATGAAGACGGCCCTCCAACGGTTATGTCAAAGCATAGGGCAGCATCTTTGTCTAGATCCGAACAAAGGATATGTAAAAACACATTATCGGATAAAGACAAGTTTAAGTCAGCATGTATAAACATTGTAAACCTGGCCTAGGCTGTACCTATGGACTCTTTCTCGTTTTGCTCAAAGTCGAGGTTTGCCCTTGGTAGAGCGGCGATACGAGACATGGGTAAGAATGCAAGATAAAACTTGATCTTAAGTTCACCCATTTTCTATTCGCGCTTTCTACAGCATCAGTGTACCGTTGTTTTGCCTCCCCTTGAGGGAGAATAGAAACAACTTCCACTTAAAAATTTCTTGTGTCATGCCAGGAATGCTTAGGCATGAACACAATTCCTCGAATTTTTGCAAGTGGTCAAAAGAATTTTCATTGTCGTGACCAAAGAAGGGTTTTGTCCGAACCATAGCTTTGAATCTTGGGTGGAGTTCATAACTGGATGGAAATTCCCCTTTAAAGCAGAAGAATTTTGAATTTGAAGCTGGCTTCATGGTGAATGGATCGGATAAAAAGGAATGTTTTGTTTTTATAAAAAGAAAAGATAAATGATTTTTTTTGATAAAACACAAGGATATACGGGTGGACTAGGTTCAGAGATAAATACCACAACTGTTCCCCGGCAATGGCACCAGAAAGCTTGTTGCCGCTTCTTATCTTCAGTAGAAAGGTCCGCAAGCGCACGGAAGTACCGTTGCAGCCTTCACCCGGAAGTATTCAGGATATCGTAATTTTCCAAAGGAACGGTCTTTGTACTTAGTCTCTTAAACTAGTTTACTCAGAAGAGACGGAAGGGATAGCTTGGGTAGAGAGGTTCTTCTAAGGTCAAACGCATATAAGCGATGGTAACTTTCCCACTACTTGCTTGCTTCAGGCCCACTGACGCACCTGGTATGCTAAGCGATACCAGTATTAGCGCTATTCCGCGGCCGAACGTGGGTTATGCTGGTACGAGTGGACAGGGCTGTCACCACCTGCCACCTACCCCTCTGCCCGTGGGCGCGTACAACATACGAAGGTAGACTCCGACCTAGACACCATGTCTACGAAGGCGACTACTACTCTAGCGGCGTACAGGAACATCCGTCTCTATCAGGAGTCCTCTTACTAGAGCATCCGTCCAAAGGATGAACGACGATCCCACAAACAAGTAGCTTTATGAAAGTAACATGCTTAATGAATCAAACCAAAGTTGAACACGAACTTCTTACTTCAAGTAGCAAGACGATCGTAGAGGTACAAGTTGGATCGAGAGCCGACAAGCCCGGCACTTCGTCCACCCGGAGGCAGAACTACTTCGACTCCGCTCTTTCTCCAGCTCTTGTCCCTCTCTCACCCCCTATACTAAATTAGCTAGAAGCTAATAGAATGGAGCTTGCTCTTCCTCTCTATATTGTGACCTCTTGTGTTGGTGAATCAATTGATGAATAGGGTGTAGAGAGGAGGCCTCCTTTTATAGCTTGAGAGGAGGGGGTTCTATGCAAAAGGATCATCCTCACATGGAAAGATCCAAACCGGCCTCCAAAGGGCGGTTTTCACTTGCCATCTGTGTTGATCGTAGGTGGGACCGTCCTTAGGGAACCGGCCTACACCTGTCAGAAGAAAACTGGGCCCGAGAGGCACCACCAGGGGGGCGGTCGCCCCCGGGACCGGCCGGTCCCCTGGTGGGCCCGTTTGGCCACTGCCTTCGCGTGGTTGGTTCTCCTCTGGGCCTAGACCTCTCCTATGGTTACGAATGGGCCTAGATTTGTAATAAAGGTAGGCTTCTTTGTTATTCTTGGTTGCGCATTCTCTGAATTCACATTTCTCCTTTATGCTTTCCAATTGGTGTTGTGCACTTCCACTTGTTTCACCATAAATCCTGCAAAAACATAAACACTAGGGGTACCAGTGGAACTCTATTAATAGCATATGTCTATGTGTTGAAGTATGATATTTTCTCTCCCTTTAGGCATAAGTTGGCGGTTAAAAATGATCTATAAGGACCGCCAACAATGATTCAAGGTTGAAAACTAAGTGTTATGAGGAATCATGATGGGGTGCTACTTATCAATTCCTATGCATGGTTTCCATCTAGTCTGAGGAAAATTATTGTAAGCACTCTCTTTTTATTTTATTCAAACACACTAACTAACCTAAACACTACTTATTTGGTTTTTAAAATTTTATCTCACTAGCTAACTCACGCGAAAAGCAATATGGTACAGTAATAAGGATGGAAAACTTATACTTAGCTGGATTAGATGGAGGGTGCCCTCCCCCAAGCTGGATGTTTGACGTGGTCTTTGATGTTGCAAGTTGAGTGATCCTTCATAGAGCAGATGTACCGGCAGGGTAAATGCGTCGGATTGACTAGCTCTTTGATCATGTATTGTCCTGTAAAATTCAATTGCCAACAAAAATACTAAATCTCATAGAGAGGGGTTAGGTTAATACCACTCCATGGTAAGTGATTGATTTTATTATTCCAGCAGAAGTTCCGCTACTTCACCCACTTAGGGAATTTTAGAAAAAACGTGGACCTTCATGTGCCCACATATTTTTGGGTTTTTTTAAAGTGTGGACCTTCATGTGCCCATATATTTTTGGTGTTTTCAAGTTTATAAATGCAGAAAGTAAATATGATGCTGAAATCTATTCTAGATACAAAATTTATTTTTGTGCCACCACAGTGAATAGTCTTTATGAGCAACGAAACAAGATTAATCACATGGGGCTTTTAGATTTTATTATGGAAAGCAATAAATATTTTTATTTTTTTAACGCAGGAAAGTAAATATGCAACTACTTATTTATTAATGCAATGCTGAAAAGTAAATATGGATAAATACCGAGTTTACCTTTTGGTGAGGGCTCGGCGATTTATAGTCCTCCGAACAGGACTCCTTGTCTTGCTTATTCCTTGTCGGGTGCATCGTCGGGTTGAGATGGTGTCCCTAGTTGCACTTCGGGTGATGAGCTGGAAGGTGACTCCTTCCTCCATTCCTTTCTGGTTGGTGCAGTTGATGTCACTGGTGAGGTCGAAGCTGGGAGCTCATTTCTCAGAGTCTCTTCATCCTTCTTTTCTTTGGAATCACTCCTTTTGACTTCTCCTTCATAATCTGCCCAACCATCCTTAAGTGGTTGGTTCTTCAGGCGTTGGGAAGAACGGCGTCTCCTCCTTGACTTGTTCTTCTTCGGCTGCTCATAAGTTGTGTAACTGTTGAAGTAGCAGCGGACCTTCTCCTTGTGGAATGGAAGTGGACCTCCCTTGATCTCATATAGATGATTGCTCTTGTAGTGTTGAGGAACGGTCTTCCAAGTACTCGCAGTGGATCGTACTCTTCTTCTCCCATATCCAGGACCAAGAAGTCAGTGGGGACATAGTGATCTCAAATCTTTACCATGACATCTTTAGCAATCCCCTCTGGGAATCTGAATGTCTGGTCCGCCATCTGCAGCTGCGTGTAGGTAGAGTACAAGGGTGTCTTGCCAAATAAGTAGTCATAAGTTACCTTGGCCATTATGTTGTCACTTGATCCCGTATCGCAGAAGGTCTTGTAGAAGATCTTCTGATTGATTGTGCAGTCAATTGTTGGTACTCCTGGATCTTCTAGCTTGGGCATGTGTGGTGAAACCAGAAGGTGATCATACTCAGCTCGGACTGAGTTAATCATCCTCACAGCTTCAGTGTGAGTCTACCTAGCCTTATTTTTTCTTCTGCTTGTCTTCTTCTGCGCTGACTTGTCATCATAGATGTATGGCTTCTATGGATATGCAGGATTTTTTAGTGTCTTGTTCTTGAAGCTGAATCTTTCTTTACTTCTCCTGATAGTGAAACAGATCTTAGCACTGTCGGTGTAGTGATAGCCTTGACGGTGCTAAGGAATGGTCGTCCCAAAATGATTGGCAACTTCTCATCTCCTCCTGTCTTACCTACCGCAAAGTCAGCAGGTACATACGAGTGTCCAACTCGTACACGGACATCTTCCAGGATCCCCTTCGGATAGCAGAGTGACTGGTCTGCTAGCTGCAAGCACATGTTCATGTATAGGAGTGCATCTCCATGGATCTTCTCGTAGATCACTTTGGGCATAATGTTGACGCTTGCGCCAAAGTCACAGATTGCTTCCTCGAAGGCGTCTTGACCAATGGCTATTGGTATGATGGGTCTTCCTGGGTCTCCTTTCTTCTCTGGAAGAGAATCATCGTTCCACCCCTTGGACCTATGCTCCGCATGGTACCATCTTGTATTGAAGATATCCACCAGATTTGCAGTTTCTAGTTCTTCTGGTTGGCCTGGGATTTTTCCTTCATTGGTCGGATGGATAGAAGATGCCAGCTGAGCTATTTGAGATTCTAGCATTTTATTGAAGCTGAGCTGTTCTTGATAGCAGAGGTAAAACCATCCATCCTGTTGTTGATGGTTTCTAGCAACTCGTCATTGAAGACTAGCTTCTTGGAAATCTGATCTAGCAGTTTGGTCTGGTCAGAGACTAGATCTCTCAACGGTGTGTTGAAGTTGTTACCTTGGTAATTACCTGAGTAATTACCTTGGTAGTTGGGCCTCTGTTGCTGATTCTGATTCCAGTTCTGATTCTGGGGACAGTAGTTGTTGTTGTTATTGACGTAGTTCACATCCTCCTGAATCTCCGGATAGCTGTGACCTGAGTGGCCAATGCCTCCACACTCTTCACAAGTCACATAGGCATCGTGAATGTGGTTGACCTCTCTCTTATCATTGACTTGGTCATCAAGTTTCTTCATCAGTAAGTCCATCTTGGCAGAAATCATGTCGGTCTCCTTGAGCTGGTGCATTCCTCCTCTCTTGCGGGTCGGAGCTCATTCTTCATTCCAACTCTGGTTGGACGCCATCTTATCCACAAGGGTGGTAGCTTGCTCAATGGTGAGTGACGGAAAAGCTCCTCCAGCAGCAGCATCCATTGTCTCACGGGTGCTAGTAGTCAACCCATGGTAGAAGGTCTGCAAAAGCAACCAGTTCTCCATCCCATGGTGAGGACATTCTGAGATGTAGTCTTGAAGGCGTTCTCATGCTTCTGGGACAGATTCATCATGTTGTTGCTGAAAGCTGGTGATCTTCCCTCTGAGAGCATTCATCTTTGTCGATGGAATACCGGCGATAGTCTACCGAGGGGTATGCCCAAGGTAGTAGATTAGACGGTGAAGGTGCGCCTGAGACGAACAAGAGTTGCGCATAAAGCGCGAGACACGAGATTTATACAGGTTCAGGCCGCCGCGAGGCGTAATACCTTACGTCCTGTGTGTTGCTGTCATGTATTATTATGAATTGAGTTGAGGGGATCTATCCCTGCCCCTCCTTATATAGTCTGAAGGGACAAGGTTACAAGTAAACTATCCAAGTTGGTACAATAACCGTGCGGTGCAGTGCCTTGCGCCGCACGCTTTCGTCTTGGGCCGGGCCAGCTTTGATGGTGCGGCCCATGTCTTGTCTTGTGGTCCCGGGGGTTTATATCCCCACAGCTAGTCCCCGAGCACCTTGCATTCGTTGGGAGGTGCAGATCTTCGGAGTTGCTTGACCAGACGGATGTAAGGAGCTTAGAAAAAAATTGAAAAAGAGCTTCTCTTTGATGAAGTGTATCCACTTTTGGCACGTTAGAGCCAATACCTTCACTGTCAGGTGAAGTGTATCCACTTAGTCCCCGAGCCTGATAGTAGGTGACGAAGGCACGTGGTATCAGGGTCAAAATCTTTATCCATGTTGATGAATTATCGACGTAGTCCCCGAGTAGCTTTGCTGCTCGAAAACACTTGACGAAGGCGATGAAGTCCCCGAGCAGCTTGCTGCTCGGAAACTCTTGACGAAGGCGACAAAGAAGGCGACGAACTCCCCGAGCAGCTTGCTGCTCGGAAACTCTTGACGAAGGCGACAAAGTCCCCGAGCAGTTTGCTGCTCGGAAACGCTTGACGAAGGCGACGAAGTCCCTGAGCTGCCTTGCTGCTTGGAAACACTTGACAAAGGCGATGAAGTCCCCGAGCAGCTTGCTGCTCGAAAACTCTTGACGAAGGCGACGAAGTCCCCGAGGAACTTTGCTGCTCGGAAACGCTTGACGAAGATGATGAAGTCCCCGAGTAAAGCAAGTGCTCGAAAAAATTCTTCCAATCAGATGAGGCGACGAATTCTTCTGATTAGACGATCGACGACGAAATCCCCGAGCACAACAAGACCCCCGATGTGCTGCTCAAGATCAGCACCCTGATCCGAACAGCGTGGAGTGACTTGATAGCTCGGCGACGAGTTCCCGGCGTGGTCGGAGACATAGTCTGAGCAGCGCGAGACAGCGAAGAGCAGCGACGAGTCCCCAACGTGGCTAGAGACGATGTCTGAGGAGCGCGAGGACGACGAGGAGCGACGGCGATGAGTCCCCAACGTGGTCGGAGATGTGGTCTGACCAGCGCAAGGACGACGAGGAGCGGCGAAAACTTGGCGACGAGTTCCTTGGTCGACGTCGAGCGATGAGCAAGTTGCCTTGAAGATCAGATGCTTCAACGGCCCCTGAGCAGATCGAACGTCTCCTTCTCTTCTTTTTTTTCAAACATGCACATGCGTACATGCATGTTGCGCTTCCTTTTTTTGCCTTTTGAGCCATCTTGCCACTTGGTACAATTTGCATGACTTAGCTTATTTGGGCACGGGTGGATGCGCTGCCCTGATGATAGATCGATCGTAGCCTTCAAGCGTAGACGAATTAATGCTGAGCTCTTGATGTTGGATTGTACGGATTTTTGAGATGAGAGTGAAGCTGCTACTGCCGCCGACGAGAGTCATGACAATCCGCCTCGTCATGTCGATGATGATGATAGCCGAACTTCATGGGATTGATCCGGATGCGGCATCACTTGACTGCTTTTAGATTGGAGATGAAAATCGTGGCGTGGTCAATCGCCGCGGGGTTATGTTTCGAAATTGTGGATCTTTGACTGCTTTTCTCCACGTGATATGACTTTTTGCTCCTGGCGCTTGATGCATGAAGTTGTGTCCCATCGTTCCGCAGATCGCGATGATTTGCGGCAGATAAGTGCCCTTGGCAGTGCATGCGACTTGATAACTTTACACTTCACGCTGGCCACGCCGCCCGCTGCCTTTGATGGAGGTCTCGTGACATCGATGCCTTGATTTGAATAATGTGCGTGAATTAGACCAGATCGGATGAAGGCAAACTTCGACTTGCTGCGTGCCGCCGCACAGTGGAGATTCTTGATTGCTTATATTTGGCAGCAACTGTAGTAGATCGGATCTTGTAAGCGTTGCAGCAGGCATAAGCACTGGGGCGCTTGATTTTTGCTGGCTTGTTTTTGGTCTCGAGCGAAAAAATCAGGAAGCCGCCAGCAGATTCGATTTCGCGGTGGGGCAATGTTGCTCTGACATGCTGATGACGATGCTGTCACGCCGAGACCAGATTGGTGATGTGGATGTTGAAACGACCTCGATTTCCACGAAGGGAAATCTACAGACTCGAATTGTAATTCAACAGATTGCTTGGGACAATCCATAAAATTACCTATATCTCAGTTGACACCAGGATCCATACAACGGTAATTAAGTCTTACATAATACACTTATTACATCGCCATATTGGCGGAATCAACATTCAGAGAAGTTTTAGAAGATGCGGAAGCGATTCATCCTTCACGGCCAACTTGAGTGTAGCACGTGACCCTATTCCTCGTCATCATCTCCCTCGAAGTCGTACTCATTCTCGTCACTTGACAGCAAATTTATCAGTACAATTTGTACTGGCCATGGAGCCCACCTATGCAGCATTTGCTTTGTGGAAAGTGGATGCAAGGCTATACAAGCAGACCTATAGGCTGAGGTTTTCCTATGCAGCTGTAATCAATGTTTAATTAGTCAAGTTTTATCACCAGTTAACACCATCATCCCTTTTCCCATCACCACACCTCACATACCCACACCTCACTCTCATTCGACAGGCCCAACTCCCTCTCGGGCCTATCTCAGCGGCACACTACCACAACGGGTACACTGCCGGAAAAATGTTATCCAGGGGGAGAAAAGAATATGCTCTCATCTAATAGTGGTTGCAGAAACATTAGGAAAGGTCCATAGCCAACGAGTTGGCTTATGTATCGATCGATCAACCATACACTCTGCAGAGGTTTTACTACTCACAAGATTAGCCATCATCGATGCTGTACAATCATCTAGACAGAATTCCGGGTGCTTGCTTGCCTAGATCGATGCCACCCTACCACTCAGCCCTGGGATATTCCGGATCCAACACCGTCATGCTGAGACTGGGAGACGCAGTACCGGGCCCCATCAGTGGTACTGCGCATCTAGAACGGTACGGGAATCCGCCATCCGTCACCGTCCACCCTTGTCACCTCTCAACCTAGTAGTAGTGGCACCGCCCTACCAAGTAGTCCAGCCGTCTCCCGCCCATCAGAAGCGAGCGAGTAGCAAGGGAATCCAGATGTTTCCGGTCACTAGTCAGATCCTAGGTTGTGACCAAGCAGGCATCTCCACTTAGGGGATACTCTCCCCGTGCTATCACAGCACCTCCGTCCACGGGCTTCAAACCACCAAGGCTATCCCACTCGGAACCTCCTCAACAACTTTACCCGCCACAGGTATCTCACTTGGGGATGCCCAGGTTGCACCCCCGGCACGACTTGCCCCATGGGCTTGTCTCACATCCCACTTGGTCGACATCAACCCTTACCACGCACCCAAGACGCACGCAGCACTCTCTCCCAGTGGTTATAATCAGTTATACACCGTCCCAATTCCACCACATAGCATATAGCAAGTAGAAAGTAGTGGAAGAGTAACAGTAAATTAAGCAGCAGCTAACCTAACAGCGGACAGCAGGGTAAAGTCTTATCAAGGCAGGGAATTCAAATATACTACCATGCAACCAATCCATACATAATCATAAAGCAATAGCAACAATGTCATTTGCAATGCGTAAATAGGATCTAAGGATTTGGTGGGACGTGGCACCTTTGTAGTCGTCTCCTAGCTCCTGAAAGTACTCGTGGTCGTCTTCCTTAGTCAGATCCTCCTCCGGCTCTGAAATCGAACACGAAATAGTCGCGTCAGCGACTCCTATAGAGTATTTCAGAAAAATCCAATAAAATAAAGAGCCAAATGCACACAAACATAGTCTTAGATTGTAGATCTCATTTTTCTGAGAATTTTGATATATGGTGCGCAATTTTTGGACATCGTATGAATAAGTTACGAATTTCCGAAGATTATCCTACTTTCTAAAAATGGGAAAATTGGTCGGTTAATCTGGGGCAGCTCGGGATTGGTCCACGTGGCGCGCGGGTCCAGTAGTGCGGCATGTGGCGCCTCGTCAGAACACAGACCCAATGGTCGCCCACCAGGTATTCGATGCTGGTTCCCAGAGAGTCGCCGGTGTCGGCGTAGCTCGGCGGAGCTCGGCGGTGGTTCGGCGGTGGTCGGGGGTAGCTCGGCGGGGCTCGGCGTAGTTCAGCGGTGGTCGGGGGTAGTTCGGCAGAGCTCGGCGTAGCTCGGCAGGGCTCGGCGTAGCTCGTCGGTGGTCGGGGGTAGCTCGGCGGTGGTCGGGGGTAGTTCTCAGAGGTCGGGGGGCGTCGGCGGAGCTCGGCGTAGCTCGGCGGAGCTCGGTGTAGCTCGGCGGGGCTCGGGCGAATCGGAAATTCGGGGCGCCGAGGGTGCCGCTCTCCCGAGGTCTAGCGGGGAGGCTCGGGCGAATCAGACATTTGGGCGCCGAGGGTGCTGCTCTCCCGAGCTCTTCCGGGGAGGCTCGGGCGAATCGGACATTTGGGCGCCGAGGGTGCTGCTCTCCCGAGCTCTTCCGGGGAGGCTCGGGCGAATCGGACATTTGGGCGCCGAGGGGGCCGCTCTCCCGAGGTCTACCGGGGAGGCTCGGGCGAATCGGAAATTTGGGCGCCGAGGGTGCCGCTCTCCCGAGGTCTACCGGGGAGGCTCGGGCGAATCGGAAATTTGGTGCTAGCAGGGTTCCAGGGCGTCTGTTCAAGGCGGCGGTGTCTCTCCGGTGCGGCGGACGATGACAGGGCGGCGATGACCATATTTCGGTATGACAGGGCTCGGCTTTCCCCAATTGGCGTGCTCAGGCAGTCGTCCGACCAGATGGTGGCGGGTTAGAGTCGTGGTATGGCCTCCTCTCCCTCGGCATACAGCGGTTCTCCGACGAGGTGGAGGCGCACGTAGCCAAGGCGACAGACATGATTCGGGGCTCGGCTATCTACGCGGCGGTGCCGAGGCAGACTTGGCGAACCTCGTCGGCCTTTTTCCGCAGAGCGAGGCGATCGGGGGTACTCGGAACGGATTTTAGGCGAGGCGGATCGTGTCGGCGGCGATGTCGTCGCGACTGTGAGGTTCCGGCGGGGCTAAGGAGGTCTTCTAGGAGATGTATACGCGTCCAGGGCCTATGGCGATGGTATACCAACTACCAATTTTGGCTACCGAGATTCCCAAGGTACTCGGTTGTGGCGGCGGCGTGTCGCCGACGACGGCGGAAGGCGGCAACGCGGCTACGACCAAGTATTGGTTCAATCGAATGCAGTCTTGTCAAATTGGTGAGGCCAGAGAAGCATACAACACTCTGGTGGCGAACTTTAGCCATGGCATGACCTTCTTTTGGCGACGGCTCGCGGCGGTGCTCTGGTAAGGTCGCGGCGCACGCGGCCAAGGCGATTCAGGCTTCCTCTAGCGCTTAGATCCGCGTAGCTAGCTCAAGGGGTCGTGGCGGTGCTCCACGACGCTCTAACCTATACGGGTGCTAGTCGGATTGCTCGGAACGGGTGATTCGGCGTCGGAACGCGTCGGTGGTGAGCGCGCTCCGCCGAGAACGCGTCGTGCTGCGTTCTCGGTCTAGCAAGCTTGTAGTCCGGGGGTTTCGGCCGGTCGAATGAGTGCATGGTGCAGGTGATCTTCCCGAGCCGGTAAAGGCTCGTGCCTGCGCGTCCCGTGGGCGGAACGCCATGGCAAAAGCAGGGCAAGGTTCGGACATGGCGTGCGGTGGCTCACCGTGGTGTCGGTGAAGCTAGGATGGCGGTGCAGTGGCAAGTCGGAGCCGTGCAGAGCAATCGCAGTGCCGTGCTGCTCCTCGTCCGCAGCTCGGGCTTCTCCTCCGTGTCCGGCTCCGGCGTGCTCCGCGGCGGCGGCGCTCCGGCAGCTTCTCCTCCTCTGCTCCGCCCTTCTCCTACGCTCTCTCTCTCTCAGTTTGGTGCAGTGTGCCGGTCTGTGCTGCGGTGGCGGCGAGGGGAAATGAGGATAGGGCTTCGGGGTGAGCTCCTTTTTATAGACGAGCTTGGCCAGCTCCAATGGTGAACGGTCCTGATCGCGCTCGACCGATCGAAGGGCCGAGGCTCGAGTGGATCTAGGGCTCCGGATGGGCGCGGGTTCGCTTGGCGGCCAAGAAAGGAGGGGACAGGAGGGGGACAGCTTCTGCGGGGCGTGGTGCTGTCGGCCGTGGGTCCGGGGTCACGCGAATTGCGTGCACTCGTCCCCGTCGCCTCTGCGAGGAAGAAGAACAATGGGGGGGGCGAGAGCGGCTGACAGGCGGGGCCGTGTTGGCAGCGAGTGCGAGCGCGTGTGTGCCGGTCGCGCGCGCGCTGCCGAGCCGCAACGTGGGCCGCGCGCGGGTGAGGTGAGGAGAAGAAGGCCGGGCTGGCTTGGGTTGGCTTAGCAGACCGGCGGGCCGAATGGCTGGCCTAACTCTCTCTCCTTTTTCTATTTTCATTTTAGTGTATATATACATATATTGTCCATTTAACATATTGAGTAAATACAAACATAAATTGCAATAAATCCCAAATGTGATGCATAGGCTATTATTCTATGTGAATTGAATTAAAATGCAAACTACACTCCTTTATTTACCAATTTCATAATGAAACCTATATGCTTGCACAAGAAAAATGGGTTTTCACAATAAATAAATGAAAAATTTTAATTGGTTGGGATTTTTAGATTGTGTGGATTTTTAGGGTTGTTACAGATGTCGTGTCGGCGATATGGAGTCCAAATCGGTCGCGTGAAGACTGGGTCGACGAAGCGGCGATTAAGACGGCGAGGTGGAGATGATGTCGAGGGATGCATTGTATCTTAATTCATCTCTTTTCGGCTGTGCAAGTTCTGCTTTTCTTCAACACATGGCGTGGGAGTAGCCTCCCGATGAGTCGAATCCGAGACCGACGAGGAGGTCAAGGAGCTTTGCTTGCTATTCCGACCTGGTCGGATCTTCGTTAGCTTTTTCTCCATGAAGATGGCGAGGAGCACGACGAGCTCTTGCGGAGAAATATCTTCAGTAAGTGACCGAACGTGATTGGGGCTTGCTTCTGGAGATATGGGTGAGGAGCCCAACGGTGGAACTTTTGGAGATCGCATCTGCAGACGAGCTGAGATATGCAAATGTATAAGAGTATTGAACTGGAGATAAAAAATCAACTTAGCTCTGTTCTCACCCTGTGATAAATTTGGGTGTGAAGTCACGCATGCATAGTGCATATATACGTATATGCATGCATCTTGATTACTCAAACAAGCAACACACGCATGGCCGCGTAGATTTGCATGTAGATTTATTTCCTTGCTTGCTTGATGACGTGAACTCTGGTTGGTTGCTTGATCACATGCAGATCAGAACTGTGCCTTATCTCGACGTAGGTGCAAATCTTGGTTACTTGCACGGTAACGTAGACTCAGCTGCATGTGTGCGTATATTTCGTTAATTACTCCAACTAGCTTGTACGGCCGATCGTCATCTTGCTTGGTCGCATCTAGGTGTGGCTTTTGCATGGAGCTTAGTATTGCACTAAGTGATCAGTGCCGTGTAGCTGGGGTGGTCGGCACTGTATCAATGGAGTGCTCAGTGATATGTTGATGAAGAGCTCGGGTGTAGAGCTTGACTGGAGAACACCGTGGAGTACAATGTGTTGACGAAGTCCTCGAGCGTAACGTGATGAGGCGTTTTCATTAGACAGCTTGACGAATGATGATGAGACCAGTGACCCATGCATGGTGCTGTAGATGACGTTGGCTTGATGTAGATTGGACCGATCTTTACAGCAGCTTGCATGATCTTCAACGATTGGCTTGCTCGAGTGCACGGTAGATGCATTCGTGCATGCTGGCTTTCACGCCTGAGTAGCTTGCTTGTTGGTTGATCGGAGCAATGAACGTCCGGCCAAGGAGATAATTTTGTGCATGCTTCATGTACGTGTACATGCAGGACGAAGGTGGCCTTCATGATCTTGCAACGCATATGTATTCAATTTCCTTCTCTCGGTTGGCTTCCTCTTGCATATATGGCATGTGCTTGTCTCCGTGGACATCGGCGTGGGAGTAGCGTCCCGAGGAGTCCGATCTGAGGGTGATGAGAAGGTCGAGTAGCTTTGCTTACGACTCCGAACTGGTCGGATCTTCGTAGCTTTAGCTTTTTCTCCCATGAAGACGGCGAGGACCGCGATGAGCGACGACGAGTTCTTGCGGAGAAAAAATCTTCAGTGAGTGCTTGAGCGTGGTCGAAGCATTCGGAGAACTGTTGACGAGGTGCCCGAGCATGGTCGGGTCTTTTCAGAGCATATAGCTCATTGGAGTAGTCGCCGTCCGATTTGTGGTTGTCTTGGTTTATTTGATTTGACCCTTCTGGAGAAAGTGAGCTATGTCGCGCTTGTCGCCAGGTGCCCGAGCACAGTCGGGGCCTTTGTAGATCGACGAGTAGTCCTACACGCCCTGCGTGTTGCCCGTGCTTGTGCCGGGGCTTTTGGAGACGCTGCTAAACTGCCCAAGCGTCCTCGGGGTTTACGTATTAGCGAAGACTTAACGGCCCAGCCGTCCCCGGGGCTTACGTGGTGGCGAAGCTGCCCGCGCCAGGCGGGGGTTACGCTTATCGTGGGCGATGGCTACCCGATATATCGGGGCGGTCGACGAAGTGGCGAAGTTAGGCGGCCTAAAGTATGTAGGACTTACGCGGCGTCGAGCCAATGCTGCTCGGCGGGTGCGGGGGTTACGCATTGGCGAAAATGTGCTGCCCGAGCAGTTGCGGGGCTTACGCATTGGCGAAGACGTGCTGCCCGAGCAGTTACGGGGCTTATGCATTGGCAAAGACGTGCTGTCCGAGCAGTGGCCGGGCTTACGCATTATCTTGGAAGTGCTGCCCGAGCAGGTGCGGGGCTTATGCATTATCTTGGAGATAATCTTGGCGATGATATCCGGAGTAGGTGCCCGAGTCTGATTGGGGCTTATGTAGTCTTGTCGGCGGCAGCGAATCATAAAGATTTTGGAGATAATATGTGATGCCTCGTCGTGGCGTGTATTGCTTTGCCGGCTCGGTTGATGTAGTCGGATGGCAGTCATCTTGCGTGGCTTCAGCAGATCACGTTCCAGCAAATGACGGCGATGGTCTGTCAACAGTTGCAATCTCGACGTATGCAGATAATACAGGAATTCCATCGAATAGAATATTTAATTGGAATAAATGGTATGACTTAGCTTTCGTGATGAAGGTTGGAGTAGTGATCATGGAGCTCGTATACGAGCAAGACCTTGCAAAAAATCTGATAGCAGTTAGTCACCGGGCTTTTCTTTTTCTCTTCACGAGTTGGTGTTGACTTCAGACAAAGCGCACGAGAGCTAGAGCTTGATTTGTCGAGTCGCCCGGATGAAGGACTGAGGCGTCGGATTAAATCCACGTCTTTAGGCGTGATGATGTGCCGCCGCAACGTTTGGAGCCGCGTCGAACTCGTCACGGGTGTTGATGGATGCCGTCGCTGCGAGAAGCTGGTGAAAAAATCTGCATGCTCGATGTACGTGTATACATGCAAATTCGCATGGTCCTGCACACGTCTCTTCCTCGCTGCCGCTGGCTTCCATGTATCTTGGTTGATGTCGTAGATATTGACGGCCGTTGCGATCGTCGTCGATGAAGATTCGAATATGCTTCGCCACCGCCGA
Source organism: Eremochloa ophiuroides (assembly GCA_038502445.1). NCBI lineage: Eukaryota > Viridiplantae > Streptophyta > Magnoliopsida > Poales > Poaceae > Eremochloa > Eremochloa ophiuroides. The sequence continues at coordinate 33,033,618 of JAHLJS010000003.1, forward strand.
ATGTTTTTCCGTTGCGGTGCGTTCTTCCGTTAGATGGGCAGCGAGGAAAATTCCCTCATGCATGTCCTTATCGAAGCAGAGAAGGACTCGCATGCATGACCGATCGAATCCAAGTTGGACGTGTCCTGCATGTTGATCTCTCTTTTTTTTCTTTCACCGATCGGATCTTCGCTAGCTTGCATGGTCTCGTAGACGTGGGAGCGTTCTCCTTTGGCACTTTGATTTGACGTATCATCACGTGACGACTTAGCGCCGCCGCCACTCAAACTGATCGTAGTAATTTCTTCACACGAAGCCGATCGATCAGATCGGATCGGAAGCCAGGTAGCCGCAGATAGCGTTGATGAAGAAATCCCCGTGTGAAAACCCTCCATTGGTTGATTGATCTCGTCATGTTGATGAAGAAAATTCCAATCAGGTCCGCTGCCGCCGGATGTGGTTGATTACGGCCATCTGACGTGGTTTTTGCGTTGCCGACGACGCATCGCTGTCCAACGTGGTTGATTACGGCGTGGTGGGAACAGCGCCACCGTCAGACGCCGTCGACGACGACGAAGAAAATTCCCATCTAGTTCGGACGTGACTGAATGGAGATCCGGTGGCATGTTGTGCCTCCGTCGTAGATTTCTGAACTTCGATTAGATCCCGTCTTGTTATCTTGGCCAGCAGGGCGAAGCTTCCTGAATGCATCCGTGCATGCACACGTAGGTACCTCGGAAATCTGTAGTTGGCTTCAATCTTGCTTGTAGATGTGTATGTACGTGAGTACGCCTTCCTGCGGATTATGCTTGGTGACGTGGTCATCGAGCCGGTGAAAGCTGATCGCTTGGTTGTCGCGATCCTGAATAGGCTTCGCTGATGTCGATGCACGCGGTGATCGTTGGGGCAGATTGGATCTTGCACGCCTTGCTGATGAGCGCCAATGTGCTTAGATGCTGCCGTTCGTGACGATGTTGTCACAGATATGCCGACGAAGAAAATTTCCGATAGTTCGGACGGCTCAAGGCCTACTGTAGTTGAGGCCACCGCGGAGTGTTTGACGACGAGAAGCGCAGCTGATTTTCTGCTAATGAATATAGTGTAGATTCGTGGAAAAATCTGAAGAAAATATTTTAATTAAAATGAAATCTTGACTTAGCTTTTGACTGAGGCCGTGTCATGATGTCCGAGTAGATAGGTATTGCTCGTACGGTTCGCTTAACAGCTAGGGCGACAATCTTGAGAGCTCAAACAGGTCAGAGGAGACGTTTTGCAATTCGGACGGCTTCAAAGTTTGTCGTTGCTGCGGATCAACGGGTCGCTCGGACGGCTTGGTGTCTTTTCTTGCTTGATGATGAAGTACGACATGTCTTCACGTGACAAGAGTCAGCGCTTTATGTTGGTGGTCGTTGACTCGTCGCTTCATGCATTTGATTTGCGTGGTCATGCTGGATGCGATTCGTGCTGTCGCCGATGAGCGAGGGGCAACCAGTATTGCTCCGGCCGCATGGTCACGTAGATGCATATGCATGTATGGTCTCTTGTATAGTCTTGTAGATCAATCCATATACCACACATACAGTTCTTTGACTTCATGGGGCGGCCGTACATGCTGCGTCGTCGGTTGGGCGATGATGTCGGATGTCGAGCTGTTGATGGGTGCGGGTGGCGCCGTAACGGCCACAACGAGTTGTCTAGCGCTGTCGTAGGACGGCGAGCAGCGCAGCTTATTCCTCCTGCCATAGATAGCCACGTAGATAGATGTATCTTCTAGGTGTTGACGTGTTGCATGTTGACATGCCCGCACACGTATATGCATGCTCATGCTTCTATCTTGCCGATTGGAAGAGGTGGAGTAGTGGTCCTAGAGGATTTCGGCGCCAATCAACCTGGTAACGAAGTGCATGTCCTGTCGATTCGTAGATGTATCTGACTCTATGGTTGTTGAATGTCGTCGTCGGAATTTGCCACGTCAGCGATGACTCTCCCTGATTTGCATCTCGACGACGTTGACCGAGTGAAATTTCATCTGGACCGCTGCCGCCGGATGTAGTCGACAACGACGAGAAAAAATTTCCATCTTGTAAGCCCGAGTAGGTGTGGGGCTTACGCATTGGCGAAGACGTGCTGCCCGAGCAGGTACGGGGCATACGCGGTGACGAAATTAGACTGCCCGAATAGGCGCGGGGCTTACGTCGGCGACACAGAATCATGGAGATAATCTTGACGTAGACAGCTTGTTTAGCGATGGCTCGACGTGGCTTGCTTGGATGGCTCGGATATCTCGGCCGGCTCCAAAGTTTTCTGTTCTCACGAACGAACGACGACGACGCCGCAAGGCGTTGACGCCGAGAAGTCTAATAAATAATATCATGGAGATTCGACGAGACGACGCCATGGATTGCATCGTCGTGTTGATGATGATGGTCGCCGCCGTCGACGTTGATCCATGAAGAAAAATCCGACTTGCGCCATGGAGATGGCTCGCCGTGGCTCATTGTTGTCAAGACCGCCGGAGAGAAGCGTAATTAATTCTCTGCCAACAAATATCATGTAGATTCGTGGAGAAATTTAAAGATGATAAAATATCTTAATTAATATGATAAATAAAATAAGACTAAGCTTTCGGTTAATTTTCTCCGATCGAATCTTGCCGTCACGTGGAGATAGGGCATCCATTCCAAAAATCATCAATCAATCTGGATGTAGCTTCATGAATCGCTCATCGGCTGGTCAATTGACGTTCCCCTTTCATGCGTGTTGTCATATGAATGTGGCCTTCGTGCCTTGACTTGTTTTGTTTTATGCTGATAGTAGTAGGATCAAATCTGCCGCTGCTTGTTGCCTCGTTGGGCTTCTGGAAATTCACTTCGTGCGAAGCAATTGATCGAATCCGTTTAGCCTTTTCCTGATCGGAGTGCATGGCCATCGCTTGCCTCTCTTGAAATCGTACACGCATAGGCTGCTTGATGATTGAGAGCAACACGTAATGATGTGGCTTCGTCATCTACTGGGCACGTGTGGCGTAGGGCGTCGTCGTGAGATTGGAGATCTTCTGCCTGTCTTGCAGATGGTACGTGACGATACGTAGATGAATTGGCTTGCATGTCGATCAGCTTGACGTGCACCGCCTCGCCTCAAGATTAGATCTGATATGTGTTGCGGAAGTTGGGGGCTTTCGAGACCCTGGATCTTTGCTGGCGCTTTTGATCTCAAGTGGAAAATGAAGATGCTACCACCTGATCGGTTGCCACCGGTTGCTTGGATCCTGCTCACGTGACGCTTCTCCGGATGGCTGGATGCTGTCGGTAGCATCGTTGGTGGTTGTAGATGCGAATCTGGATTCTGGTGCCGAAGGATACCGCTGCCGGATACCGCGATCGCCGTGGATGACCCGATGAAGAAAAAATCTACGGTCCGCCGCCGTCGGATGTGGTCGACGACGACGAAGATACAGATCTGGTTCGCCGCCGCCGGACGCTGTTGTTGTGGTCGGCGACGACGAAGAAAAAATATCCATCTTGTTCGTTATGGAATCAGGAAGCATACCCCCTACCTGGCGCGCCAACTGACTATCGACAGTCTTGCCCACAGGGAAGAACTTTGCTAGGAAGACAGTAGAGCAGAGATCCCATGTAGTGTTCTTGTCTTTGTTTGCATAGAACCACTGTTTTGCTCTTCCCAACAGTGAGAATGGAAACAGGCGAAGCAGGATTGCTTCTCTGCTTACTCCCTTGATGGTGAAAGTGCTGCATATCTCTAAAAAGTGTTGGAGATGGGCACTCAAATCCTCATGTGCCTTTCCACAAAACTGACTAGCTTGCACCATGTTGATGAGCGCAGCCTTAAGCTCGAGTCCATTGTCTCCAACATCAGTGGGTGATCCCGTACGGATGTTAGCGGTGGTTGGAGCAGAGAACTCGCGAAGGCTCTTGTTGGCCATGGCCTCAAACTCTGGTGTCAAACTTCTTCTTGTACGGATGTCTTCCAGCGAAGGATCTGGGGTCTTCCTGAGCATGGCTTGGGTCTTCCTGATCAAAGCTTCTGGGTCTTCAACAAAATTCTGCGGAAGGTCAAATCCGTTCATACATCACTCTGCATAAGCTACACAAAGAATAAACAAGGACAGAGTGAGCCTGTTTGAGTAAGGTTTGTATAGTTTCTCAACATATTTGGTGTTATCCATATGATATATCTACATCTTATGTATGCCAAACAGCCTTTCTCGGCAACGGCGCTAAAAATGCTTGTTGGCATTTCTAACGTCACCACTAAAAATAGAGTTAGACTCTATTCTCAGCAATGGCGCTAAAAATGATGGGAGGTATAGATTAATGTGCCGCCTGATTAGTCTATAGATCACTTGAACTCTTATCCTCTATCTCTTAGAAGTAACTAGGTTGTCATCCCCAGCATGATTCTAAAAGATCTCTCCTTCTAGCAAGTGACTGGAAAATGTATTATATTATATCCGCAAGCGCACAGATAAAATATACACCATTGTAGCATTTTACCCAAGAGTAGGGTTGTCATTTATATTTTACCACTGGAAAGGGTTGGCAATAAATGGGATGCAGATAGATAGATAGTTATCACATGCATATGTAAATATGGAGAATGCATGATTTACTTACTCAGAACAGGGGTTAGGTCACAAATAATAATGATATATATGATAAGCATAATGATCAATCAACTAATCAATCAATATATAATTAAGATCACTTAGAGCACTTCCTATCTAGACACTAGCATGGATTAGGTTGAAGCATAAGGATATCCTATGTTATTCTAACTATACTATTAAAGACATATTAGATCGGTGCAATTATACTAGCAATCATGGCAAAGATACTTCATATTCATACTTAAAGGAATATTACTAAGAAAAATCAAGATCATAGCCAGCCTTCTAAAGTAATAATAACTTCCTACTCTCCCTACATTCGGAGTGTGGACTACAAAGGACTCAACGGGAGTGTCACATCCGCGATCTATCACAAAACCCAGAATATAAGGCGCATTTGCAGACAAACATCTAAGCACCATGCTTTCATGCTGTTCATCACCCACCCATGATATCAATGAATGAGTGCTATGTAAACCTATGTATGAATATTAATGCATCCTAACTATGCAAAGTATACAATCTAGATAAGCAATAAATAGCATAATTAAGAACATAATCAATAGTAGAACAATGTAAATCAACTTTATCTCAAGCACTCAAGAGAGGTTTACAAGAGAGAGCTTACAATGGCTCCGGCAAGCCTCCAGCTCCAGGCAAGATCCGGAACTCAAGTAGAACTTGCCTCCTTCTACTTCTAACCTATGTAGCTATGCTCTAGATGGTGAAGCTCTAATAATTTTAGGGTTTCTAGCTCTCTGAACTGGATCAACTGTTATCTGATTGATTGATTGATGAAACCCTGGAGGGTCTGGGGCTATTTATATAGGCCGGTGGGATGAACCGTAGCCCTTAGATCAAACCGACTTCGACGGGCGGTGGAGATTGCTCTAAAAATGGGATGTGGGTCCACATCGAAACGCACGCGAAAGGGACACCTGGGTGGGTCGGCCGACCTGTCAGGGAGGTCGGCCGACCTCCTCTCACTGCCAATTGGGCCCCGCTTTGTCAGGCGTGTTTCTGGTGTTCTCTACAATATTCTTGATCTCCTGTCGCGGTGGAATTCGATGTTCTAGTCTGACATGTGGGTCTTCCCTGGTTCTTTTCTAGTTAACCCCCTGCAAAACACTGATTCACTAAAACTATAGAATTCTGTCAGTTAAAGCCCTATTCTATGGTGGTGTTTGCCTTTATACCCTTATTTCATGTTTGGTGGACGGGTAAAATCATATAATAATTACCGTCAACATATAGACGACGATATCGTGCAAGAAGCACATCACGCCGCCCTCAATCAGTTAGTGTCAATGGACAAGTGGGTTGAGCAACACCTGAACGAGATGCGCCGCGCTAGTGATGGACGCACGGAGGCGTGGGTACAGAAGCAGCACAAGATGCATTTCACAACATGGATCAAAAATCAGGACATATCGACCGATTTCATTGAAGAATCGAATCTTGCATCCGGCCCTTCCGGTCAAATCACCACGTAGAAAGGGTATGACATCAATGGATACAGGTTCCACACAAAAGAGAAGGACAAAAAGAGCGCGGCACAAAACTATGGTGTTCGATATGAGGGCATCGATGACGCGACAGGGGAGATCAAGTCATACTATGGGCAGATCAAAGAGATTTGGGAACTTGACTACGGCGATAACCTACAGATACCCATCTTCCGGTGCCAGTGGATCAAGCCGAAGGTTGTAGTCGTGGATGAGTATGGGCTAATAACCGTTGATCTCCAAAGTGTCGCCTACAGAGATGATGAGTCGCAAACCGCGTCGCGCAGGTAGCCTACTATCCGATGCCCAAAGAGACAAACAAGCATGTGGTTGTCTCAGGAAAACAGAGGATCGTGGGAGCCGATGGAGTCCGGAGTCCCGAAGAATACAACAACTATGCAGAGTTCTCTCTATTTACCGATCATCCACGCAAGATCAAGATCGTTGAGAACCGCGTGAGCAGGAACAAGATGAAGCCTTGGTTCCACCCCGACGGTGAGAAGAAGTCAGTCATAGGATCACTCCCACCAAAGTGATATGTATGCCAAACATTTATGTAACTTTTCATGTAACTAACTTGTACTGTACATGCATGCTTCTCTACTACTACTCCTACTACTACGCTTACTACTACTATACTTCTACTCGGTCGTGTACTACTACGCTTACTACTACTGTACTACTATGCTTACTACTCTACTACTCCTCCTCCTACTACTCTACTACTACTCGTATTACTACGCTTACTACTACCACTACTACTCGTACTAGAACTCGCACTACTACTCCTACTACGCTCACTACTACTCCTACTACTACTCACACCACTACTACTCATACTGCGCTTACTACTACCCCTACTGTGTTTACTACTTCTCGTACTACTACACCTACTACTCCTACTCCTACTACCACTACTAATCTATTGCACTACTACTCTATATTACTACTCTTACATAAAACCTAAAAACCCAAAAATAAAAAAATTTAACCGTGGCGGTTGCCCTAAGGTAACCGCCTCGGTTAATATTAATCGTGGCGGTCACGGTTAATTCCGTCTATATATACCCGCTGCCCTCCCCCAAATTTTTCAATCTCTTCCGCGCCGCTCAAATCGACCCCGAAGGGCTGCGGAATTTCATCGCCGCCGCGCGGCGCCGCCGCCATCGACTCCTGCCTTCCCAGCCAGCACCCCCGCCCCTCCTCTGTCCCCGCCTGCGCCTCCGTGTCTGTGCTCCCCGCAGAACCCTAGCGCCACGCTCCTCCGGTGGTCCGCCGCCACCTGTCCATCCCTCGGCCTCGTGCTCTGTCCTCCGATGTCCGCGGCTGCCAACCCGCCCATCTAGCCATGGCCCGCGCCACCCGTGGTGGTCCTCTCCAGGACGCTGCTTCTCCTCGGCACCCGGCTTCGCTTCCGCCTCTTCCCAGGAACCCACCGCTGCCCGGACGTCACCGGAACCCTAGTGCCCCTTCCCCGCGCCGACGAGCTCCATCGAGGACTCTTGTGCCTCTGTCTCCGATGGTGAACTCCGGTGCCCCTATTTTTTTGTCTCCACCGAGGACTCATGTGCTCCTATGCTCCTGTGCTCGCTGGTGAACCTTACCTCTTCCCCTGTGTTGCCTGGATGTGATGTTTGTGATCAATTTTTTGTTTCAATTATCCAAATTTTGAGATTAACGCTGCCTGTGATGCGTTTGAGATGAAATGGAGACGTAGATGATATTTGCAAATGCCACTGCCTATGATGACTTAGGATAACTGAGCATTTGCCGCTCATTTGAGATGAATTTTAGTTGAATTTGAGATGAATTGGGACAAATTTATATGATTTTCAGAGTTAGTTTGCCTCTCGTAATTGAATTTTACCTGGGATCAATTTTACATGATTTTGAGATGAACTGAGATGCATTTTTGCTGAAACTCTTACTACTCCTCCTAATACTACTACTAATACCCTACTAGACTGCTACTACTCTACTATACCCTACTGTTACTGTACTCTACTACTATTACTCTACTCTACTCCTTTACTACCACTCCTAATACTACTCTATCATACTCCTACAACTACTCTATTGTACTACTACCCTATTGTACTACTACTACTTGACTACTCCTCTACTACTACTCCTAGTACTACTCTATCCTACTTCTACTCCTCTACTGTGGGGGTATAAGCCCGTATACCCTCATAGTCATACTTGGCCCAAGTCTATCGAACAGGCCTGAACTACCAAGGACACGTCGCCCATACGATCTCCAGGAGATCGCGTCTATCCGCCGAGTCCTTGGCGGGCAAGAAAATAGCTTTCCTAGGATCTAGCCGATTGGTTTCCCAGATCGACTAGGATTGTAATCTGTTATGTATGGCAAGATCAACTTGTAACCCTGCCCCCCGGACTATATAAGGCGGGCAGGGGGTCTACTCGATTCATCTAATCTACTAGCAATACAACACAGCAGCATACAGGACGTAAGGTATTACGCCTCGTGGCGGCCTGAACCTGTCTAAATCTCTGTTCTGCACGAGTTGTGCTCCCTCGTTCGTCTCAGGCGCACCCTCACCGTCTCATCTACTACCGCGGGCATACCCCTCGGTAGACTATCGTCGGTATTCCGTCGACAGTTGGCGCGCCAGGTAGGGGGTGTGCCACCTGATTCCATGGCGAACAAGGTGATTTTTTCAAGCTCCATCAAGCTCCCGACGACGGGCCAGATCTTCACGGTGGGATCCATCACCTGGGTCGTCGGCCCGAACGGCGAAGGGGTGATTCTGGACTAGCTCAGATCCCCTGCGTGTTGCCTCCGACGAAAAGGCTGCCACGCTACGTTCGAAAAAACATCGACAAAGACGACCTGATCGGGTCTATAGATCGGGTCACCAAGAAGCTGTTAGAGGGACTCCAAATCCTGGAGTCCGTGTCATCCACAACGCGCCGCCCCTCTTAGCTGTCCCCCGACACAACACTAGTCGTCACCGTCACACCTCTCGAACGCATCGTCGAGGAGCGACCTCGAGCGGATCGTCCTCCGAACGGCTACTTGCCGCTCGGGCTACAAAACGCAGCTTCCAGCTTCGCTCAAACACTGCGTCAACACGCCGGCACCAGCTCCTTCATCACCCCCAATAACGTCCTCCCCGACAATGATGATCAAGAGGGTGGCCTTCCCGCCGATCTGCCCCCCATAAAGCAATTTTTTGGGGGACCGGTCCTTGCCATCAGCAACGACAGCGACCCGCCACCCAATGAGTCCGAATAAGCCCGAGCAGCCCGCGAGGCAAGGAACGCCGATCGCAGACGACGCCGCGAGCAGCAAGCTGAAGCGAGGAGGACTGCGGTGAAGAATCTGGAGCCCGAATTTTGCATGCTCGGGCAGTACGAGGTCTGCACGACTCCAAGCGCCAATGTCGCCGTCGCGATCGCCGAGGCCAAGAGGCTACCCCAGACTCCAGAGCTCGGGCGGCTCACCGCTCTTCTCCAAGCAACTCAGGTCCAGATCAACGAAGGAAGACAAGCGCCATCTCATAGCACGGCATCGGCTACAGAGCTCGTCGGCGAAGATGGTGAGATGTCTCGCGGTGGTCGGAGACCTCATCGGCGAGACGGCGACCAAGAGGTGAACCAATCCGACCTCCGCGCAAAGCTGAAGACCAAAGACCTACGCGGCCGCATCGAGAACAGGAGAGAAGCCAGACACTCAGCAGAGGCCGAGCGACGAAGAGAGTATGATCAGACGCACGGCTTCCCCAACGACAAGACCGCCCCAGAACTGCCATTCACGCCTGCCCTCCGAGCAGTCGTCTGGCCTCCTAACTTCAAAGTTGTCGGCGTCAAGACTTACGACGGAAGAGCCGATCCCAACAAATGGCTCAACGTCTACGAGATCGCCGTCCAAGCCACCGGTGGAAACAGGGATGTGATGGCCAACTACCTCCCGGTCATGCTCAGCGCCTCGGCCAACAACTGGCTTCATAGTTTGAGGCCGAACTCCATCGACACTTGGGATTAGTTGAAAGAGCAGTTCGTCAATAACTACCGCGCCACCTGCAAGCAACCGGGCACGAAGTATGATCTTGAAAGACTTCGGCAAGGCTCTCGGGACTCCCTGCGAGACTACATCCGGCACTTCTCGGAAATCAGAAACGACATCCCCGACATCACAGATGCAGAAGCCATCTCCGCATTTATGCGCGGCCTGAGGCCCGACGAGGAACTGCGGAAGAAATTATACCGCACCAGCCCGACCACCGTTGCCGAGATGCTACGCATCGCCAACAAATATGCCGATGGAAACGATGCAGCTCATCACTCCATTCACAGTCGCCTTCATTTCCCCGACCAGTCGCGGAACCAAGAAGAGGGCCACCGAACTGATCGGCACCAGGGTGATCGAGCTCCTCGGAGAGACTACCGCCGCGATGACCGCGACCATCGACGACGCTCAGAACACCGCCGCTACGACGAACCCGAGAGCTCCAGGGCTGGAGAGAGGCGCCGCCACTACCAAGTTTACAACACCCGACCAGCCCCAAAGCGCAATTACGAGGAGGCCTACTCCAAGCTCCTCGACGCCCAGTGCCCCGTCCACAAGCACCACAAGCACACCATGAGGGAGTGCGAGGGTTTCCCCAGGAAGTTCCAAGCAGAAGAGAAGAAGAAGGCTCGCGTAGAGTCTGACAGGGACCAGCACGACGACACCGACAAGCCTCCAGGCTTCACTGACGCACACCGAACCGTTTTCACCATCATCGGTGGACGCGCCGCCATCGAGTCAAAGAGGGAGCAGAAACTCGTCAATAGACGTGTCAACTCCGTTGCCAATTCCGACAGCGCGATCGCTGATCCAAGGCTTCCTCCTTGGTCCCACCAAGACATCACCTTCAGCAGGGCCGACCAATGGACCCAGATTTCGTACTTGGGTCGCTTTCCATTGATCGTCGAGACGGTCATACGCACGACACGTTTCCGGAAGGTGCTCATCGACGGCGCCAGAGGCCTCAACATCCTGTTCTCCGGAGATGCCAAGGAACTCGGGCTAAAAGAAGAAGACTTGCGACCCACATCAGCTCCCTTCTGGTTTGAGAGATACAGGTCGATGAACAGGGGTACACCGAAACTGAAAACCGGTTTAGACTTAGGAAAATTTGAAAACTTCCAAAACAGCTCCAAATCTGCACTAATTCAACTTTTTGACCTCCTTCCACCCATTTTCATGAGTTGACCCAAAAATAAAGTTTGTTGCTTATAAAATTCTACACAACTTTGATTAAGGGTGCACTGACATGCAGAATCTCTAAAATGCCCTTCTTGTTTGGTCAAACAGAATAGATTTTAAAGGGCTCTCTAGTCAACTATGAGCTAGAGGGGTATTTTGGGGATTTCACCAACATGAACATTGTTCCAAATGTTATCCCAAACATGTTTAAAGCATTTAGAACAGTAAACAAGCATCACATTTGCATGTCAACACATTTAGCATGTTATGGGCATATAAACAAACATATAGCAATAAAAGGGAATCAAATAAAATGCAATGATAATGGTGCATGAAATGACATGATCTATGCTTGATGACATGCAAATGCAAGTGTGAAGATAGTAACTAACACTAGGGTGTTACAGCCCTCCCCCCTTAAAAGAATCTCGTCCCCGAGATTAGAGTTAATTACCATTGTTTAAAGAAAGAAGGATAGACTTTCTTGAGGTAATCTTCTCGCTCCCAAGTCGCATCCCAATAACTTTGGTTGTTCCACACCACCTTATAGAACTTGATCACTCGGCTACGGGTGATTCTTTCTTTGTAATCTATTACTTCAATAGGCTTTTCTTCATAGGTCAAATCTGATTTCAACTTGATATCACCAAAATCCACTTGTTCTTCCGGTACTCGTAAACATTTCTTGAGTTGGGATACATGAAACACATTGAAGATAGTGGACATGTGTGGTGGCAATCGTAACTTGTATGCTACTTTCCCACTTCTTTCCAGAATTTGAAAAGGACCTACAAACCTTGGAGCTAACTTTCGTTTCACTCCGAAGCGTTGCACGCCTTTCATAGGTGACACCTTCAAGTATACATAGTCACCCACTTCAAATTCCAATGGTCTTCTTCGCTTGTCCACATAACTCTTTTGACGAGTCTGAGCGGCTTTGAGATGCGTTTGAATGGTATGCACTCTCTCTTCGGCCTCTTTCACAAAGTCAATCCCGTAATATCTCCTTTCGCCTGCTTCAACCCAATTGAGAGGAGTTCTACATTTGCGCCCATACAAAGCTTCAAAAGGAGCCATTTGAATACTCTCTTGATAGCTATTGTTGTATGAGAACTCGGCCAAAGGTAACCATTCTTCCCACGAACCTTTAGACGATAGAACACAAGCTCTCAACATATCTTCAAGAATTTGATTTACCCTTTCAGTCTGACCAGAAGTTTGAGGATGATAAGCTGAGCTGCGAACCAAATTGGTTCCCAAACACTTGTGTAGATGCTCCCAGAAGCGTGCAATAAATTGCGGGCCTCTGTCGGAAACTATCGTCCTCGGCACACCATGTAACCGAAGTATCTGAGCAAAGTAGAGCTGTGCCAACTGATGAGGACGATCTGTAGTTCGAACTGGTAAGAAATGTGCAATCTTAGTCAATCGATCTACGATCACCCAAATAGAATCATGGCCTTTTTGCGTTAGAGGTAACCCAGATATGAAATCCATGGTTATCTCATCCCATTTCCAACCTGGAACTGGTAAAGGTTGCAATAGGCCTGCTGGCTTAAGATGAATAGCCTTTACGCGACAACAGGTATCACACCTGGCCACATAGGCTGCAATTTCTTTCTTCATTTTGGTCCACCAGAACCTAGGTTTCAAGTCTTGATACATCTTACTACTACCAGGATGGATAGACAACTTGGACAAATGAGCCTCGTCCATAATCTGATTCCTCAACTCACGGTCTTTCGGTACTACCAATCGATCCTTGAACCACAATACACCTTTTTCATCTACTCGGAAATGAAGCATTTCTTGTTCTTTCATCTTCCTTTTGATATGATATATGCCGGGATCTGTTTTCTGACCTTCAATAATCTTGCTTTCCAAAGTACAACTGAGAGTAATATTATTCAACACCACTGGATGCACAAGATTGAACCCGTCTGCTAGCAAGGGCTGCAATATATTGCAATGAGACTTTCGGCTCAAAGCATCGGCTACGACATTGGCCTTGCCCGGATGATAGTGTACTTCTAGATCGTAGTCTTTGATCAACTCCAACCACCTTCTTTGCCTCATGTTCAACTCAGGCTGAGTGAAAATGTACTTGAGACTCTTGTGATCGGAATAGATATGACATTTGTGACCCATCAAATAGTGGCGCCAAATCTTCAATGCATGAACTACAGCGGCAAGTTCCAAATCATGAGTAGGGTAGTTTTGCTCATGTTTTCTCAATTGACGCGAGGCATAAGCAATGACTCGGCCTTCTTGCATGAGAACACATCCTAACCCAGTGCCACAAGCATCACAGTACACATCAAAAGGCTTTTCAATATCAGGTTGTGCGAGAACTGGAGCAGTGGTCAACAACGTTTGCAAGGTGCGAAAAGCTGTTTCACACTCCTCACTCCACACAAACTTGGTATCTTTGTGCAATAGCTTGGTCATAGGTTTAGCTATTTTAGAGAAATCCTGAATAAAGCGACGATAATAGCCAGCTAATCCCAGAAAACTACGAACCTCAGACACATTTGTTGGTGGCTGCCAATCCAACACCTGCTGAACTTTTGACGGATCTACAGAAATACCTTCAGCAGATAAGATATGGCCCAGAAAAGGTACCTTAGTCAACCAAAACTCACACTTGCTGAACTTAGCATACAGCTTATGCTCCCTGAGTCTAGTCAAGACTATCCTCAAGTGTTCAGCATGATCCTCCATGCTTTCAGAGTACACCAGAATATCGTCAATAAAGACTACCACGAACTTATCCAACTCAAGCATGAATACCGAATTCATTAGATACATGAAATGTGCAGGAGCATTGGTTAATCCAAAAGACATAACCAAATACTCATACAAGCCATACCGAGTGCAGAAAGCCATCTTGGGAATATCTTGTGGTCTGATCTTAATTTGATGATACCCAGATCTCAGATCAATTTTGGAGAAAACCTTGGCCTTGGACAATTGATCAAACAAGATATCAATACGAGGTAGAGGATACTTGTTCTTAATTGTCACAGCATTTAGTGGCCTATAGTCCACACACATACGTAAAGTTTCATCCTTCTTCTTAACAAAGATTGCAGGACAGCCCCACGGAGAAGAACTAGGGTGAATGAACCCTTTGTCCAATAACTCCTGGAGTTGTTTCTTGAGTTCAGCTAATTCATGAGGAGGCATTCTATATGGCCTTCGAGATATAGGCGCCGTACCGGGAATAAGTGCTATTGCAAACTCCACATCTCGATCAGGAGGAAGTCCAGGTAGATCATCAGGAATGACATCAGGAAACTCACACACTACCGGAATACCTTGGATGGTCTTGCCCTCAACTGCGAGAGAGAGATTAAAAATATCCCTTCTTCGAGGTAAGGAAACTTGAAAGGTACCCCCACCCTGGGGCGCCTTCAACGTCAAAGTTCGGTTAGCAACGTCCAATACCGCACCCCATTTGTTCATCCAGCTAACCCCTAGAATTACATCCAGACCTAGCCCAGGCAACACAATGAGATGACTGATAAAACTTCTATCATTAATCTCAATACTCGCCTGCTTGATACCCTCACGTGTGCATATTTCAGCCCCAGCTGAGGTTATCCGGAAATTACAGCCCAAATCAACGATCTGAAAGGCATGCCTTTGTGCAAATGCTTGACTTATGAAAGAATGCGATGATCCAGAGTCGAACAAAACAATGGCAGGGTGCTGGTTAACTGAAAACATACCTGCGGTGACTGGTTCACCTTCTGGAATTTCTTCGATAGTGGTGTGATGCACTCGAGCCTGCTTTGGATGAGGGCAATAGCGAGCAAGGTGCCCCTGTTGACCGCAGTTAAAGCATGGCCCCAGACCTTGGTTGGTCCTCACTGGAACGGCGTTGCTTGGAGGAACGTTGTTCTTGTTCAAAGGCACTGTGAAACCTTTCTTGTAGCGCTGAGGCGCTGGCTGTTTCTTTGGAGGGGGTCTGAATTTTGCTCCAGGAACAGCCGGACGGTAAGCAGGGCGATTTGCCACCGCACGACTAGCTGCTGGAGTCCTTGACTGAGAAGAGCTTCCTTCAAATGGCCTCTTGCCTCCCTTGGAAGCAGTGTGCAAGTTGTTCTATTTCTCTTGGATATAAGCTTCACTGATGAACTCGTTAAAAGTTGTACGAGCGTTGTTTGCCAGAGTCTTCATAAGCTTGGTACTAAGACCTCTCTTGAAGGTTTCAATCTTCTTTTCATCTGTATCTACCATCCACGGGGCATACCTCGACAGATTGTTAAAGGCAAGATGATACTGAGTGAGGGTCTTGGTACCCTGAGTAAGCTGCATGAATTCATTGACCTTCATCTTGATCAAGCCTGCTGGAATGAAATGTCCCCTGAAATCCCTGGTGAACTGCTCCCAGGTGATATCAGCGACCACAGGGTAGGCGGTCTTGTGATTGGCCCACCATATTCCAGCTTGGCCTTGCAGTAACATAGCAGCAAAGCTAGCCTTCATGGTTTCAGTCAATCGCAGCACAGAGAATGACTGTTCAATAGTGTTTAACCACTCATCAGCTTCCAGCGGTTCTACGGCCTGCTTGAATACCGGAGGCTTAGTGTCCATGAAGTCCTTATAGTTACTGTATTGGTCCTCATCGTTTCCGCGGCGTCCACCTCGATTGCGATTGTGGTTGTTACTAGCAACCATCTGCTGCAAAATCGCTTGCTGGGTGTCCAAGAACTGAGCAAACATCTGCTCCTGGGTACGCGGTGGAGGAGGCGGCAACTCCTCATCTTCATGTTCGTTCCCACCACCACTGGTTGACCCATGACGACGGGTATGAGGTGCCATCTGTAGCAACACACAACAACCATTGTTAAGTGTCAGTTATGCCAAAGATAACCGAAAGATTATGCCCAAAAGATATCAATGCTCATTTTGATAACCAACAAACGGCACAATAATTCAATAATCATCACACAACCGCACAATAACAAGGCGCAACCAAAAAGGATTTCCAAACTGCATAAGTTACCATTACTTAATTAAAAGTTTGATGGTTCCAGCCCTGAACACACAGGGTTCTCTCATTACAATGACATTAAAGGTTTTCCCAATACAAAAGGGTGCCGATCATGGCAAAATCACTAGAAAAAGCCTAGTCATCGTGGTCACTGTCCACGCCGGACACGTTCCCACCATGGTCATCACTCTCGTCAATAGGCACGATCTCCTCGGGGTCTTCTTCCTCTTCTTCCTCACTGGCTTCACCATCTTCAGCTGCAATGAAGATCTCAGGAGCGAACTCCGCTGCACCCGGAGGATGAAACGGATCAGCACGGTTGTTCAGACGATGAACATCCTGCTGCAACTCCCAAACCTGCTGCTGACTAGCACGCAACTCCTGCAGAAACTCAGTGCGCTGACGTGTCAAACTCATATTGCGATTGTCAAGCTGGCGGCGAAGATCTGCATTCTCCCTCTCAAGCACCTCGACACGGCGATCAGCTGCCAACAGGGCGCCAGTGCATCGTAACAACTCATTGCGACAGGCAGTGAGAGCTACCACCAAGTCATCTGAGCTACGACGAGCCATACGTGCCCACTCTTCAGCTTCTAACTTCTTCTCAACAGCATCATGCAGGGCTTCAACGCACTTCATCCAACCATCCCTAGTGGAATAGTGCATCCTCAGGACAGCAAACATAGCACTCATAGAAGCACCCGTGCTATGAGCACGCTCGTCCCTGCCTCGCCCAAAAGAAGCTTGGCTAGACTGAGCCCACTCACCCTGAGAAGCATCCACCCTGGGAAAAACATTTGCTGGCCCCAAATCAGCTCTCTTGTTGAACCGGCTGCAAATATCCGTCAACACCTCAAAAGCTGCGAGCTGCGCACCATCCCATGGTGTCCTCATGTCAACTTCCACCTTTATTCCTGGAAACGACCAACCCCTTTCAAGCCCAGGGATAGTCACCCAAACGTCAAACCAAGGGTGCACCATGGTTTTCGCGGGCTTCCAGAAATACAGTGGTGGCTCTGCATATCCCACAGACTTCAACAACCTCCATAGCACAGTAGGTGTGCCAAACTGCTCCAGAAACTGACCACTCTGCGGCTCACCTTCAGCTGCCATCTGGTACATTACAACATCTTTCAGCATTTAGAATAAGATAGGACAGCACAAATTTTACCATAGGGAAGGAAATAGTACAAATAGCTTAAATTAATTTCATGATCATGATGCATGCACGTGCCAACGACCTCACACATAATATATTTTAACTAACGTTATAGTCGGTGGCATACCACGTGCTCTCATATACGTAGCTAACCGTGCTAGGCGTTTCGCGTGGTTAGTGTACCTGCAGAAGATTCATTTCAGCCCAACTCCCAATGTATGCAGGGCAACAAGAAGCACTTTTTGCCGGAAATGTTCCCATGAACATTTGCGACCCCAAAAGTAATTACTCCACCTTACTTCCATAAGTACACATATGGATCACATGTACTCACTTCAGTAACCATACACTCACCATCGATCGATGGTTGTTCGATCTTACACTCACATCTCACCTTACCTTAGGCGACGTGGTACATTGACCCATAAGAAGCAATAAGAAACCGACAGTTCATGATTATCCGAACGATAAAACCAAATGAACCACAAATAGAAACATGATGCAATTCCCCCCCAAGTCAGTACTTACATAAGCCACCTAAGTACCACATATATATAGGGCTATAGGACTTGGTCATTGGTACTCATAAGTTTCGCAAACACTTGGTTTAAATCACCTATACACACTATCAGTTGGCAATTAGTTTGTAAAACTCAAAACTCTTTTAATTTTTTTAAATAGTCAAGTGACGGTATATGCTGAATTATGCTCTGATACCAGCTGTCACAGAACCGACCAATTTATACGAGCACAAGTACAACGATCGCATTTGAGTCGCAATCCAGTCGCACTTGAGCCAATATAAACCCGGTAGTCCGGAAATCTCGAAGGATTTCAAACATTTCGTACCCCAAGGATCATTCATTCAGCAATACCCGATCACATGACACATAGGTTCGCAACCGAATTTAAACATCAGAGTACAACATAGTCTTTTACACAAATAGAGTAGTAGCGGAAGTCAACATAGTTTTACACCACAGAGTTCAAATACGAGTACCATCACATGACCTTGTCACAGCATTCTTACAACATCTAAAGATAGATAATGACCCTGCCCTCGGGTCTAGTCTTCTTCGCCCGCAGGGGTGAAGCAATTCCTGCAATACGCGTAGTAGACTACACCATCTGCAACAATGGGAATAAAACCCTGAGTACTCAATTGTACTCAGCTAGACTTACCCGACAGGGAGTAAATAAAAAGACTCTCAAGGATATGCAAGGCTTATTTGGTGGAGCTCAGAGGGTAGCATCATTTTTGCATCAAAAGCATTACTACAGTGGAACCTCAACTTATTCATTTTAATTGTGATAAGCTTCGATTTCAGTTAAGCTATTTACTAAGATTAGCCACTATACTAAGCATTCACTGAATATTGTAGCAATCAATAAAACCATATGATTTCCGATATCCACATATATCAATCTCGTCTCACCATAATCATTAGGTTCAAGTTATTAGCCTCTACCTCACCAGAAGATCAGTTCAGTTTCTCACTAACCAGGAGAGATGGCGATTCGAATCGATTGTACCAGCTGGCAAATATGCCAATCACAAACCCTGTCAGCCGAGCCACTAGCTTCTTGGGCCACCGTTAAATCTTTCTGAGACATAATATGTATCGCGGGCTTGGAGGGGTCCATATTCTCAGAGACAAACCCACTTCCAGGATGCATCAGGTCCCTGACCTGCCCTTGGTAAGATGGTGTCTCCGCACATTCTTCCTACCTCCAGAATATGTCTGCCTTATCACGCCCAATTCCCGGATCAGAAAGAAATACTCGGCTTCGCGGTCAGAACGACTTATCTGGCCAGCTATGTGACGACGTCTTTCAATCTCAACTGATGTCTGGTGGCCTCAGTCCTAGTCGGCCGCAAGCAGCACCGAAGACGGCATGACCTCAACCATGTCATGCGGCTCCCCGCTACCTAGCCTTGATTCTCTCATTAGACACTGTGGCATGGTGGCACATATAGTCCATCATGTGGAATCCAACCCCATCATCATTAGCAACCACCTATGCTCGCGAAGGACAGGAAATCCCTCGACTTCTACCGGTCTAAGCATGGCTAAGCATAGGATCGAACCCATCCCCTAGTCTAGTAATAACTTCAGGATCAAGTATAAGTGGGCAAGGAATAAATGCAGCAACGGTATCATATCAACTCCTATACTTAAGTGCACAATCATATGATTTAATAAAGACCAGTGCATTTGTAAAAAGAGTAGGTGGAGACTTAGGGATGCTCCGGGGCTTGCCTTTCACAAAGTTAGTAGGTTGGTGATCAGGGCACTCTGGAAGTTCAGCTTCTTCCTGACCTTCGGGAACCTCTGGCACTTCAATCTCCGGCGGAACTCCCTCCTCCGGTGGATCGAACTGCAACAGCGTCACGCCTCCCGGCGATCCTGTATGCATGATATGCATATATGAGAACTGAGAATGCACATGAAATGTAAGATAGAGATGCACGAATTAACCCATGATATGAAATCAGTTTAACAACCCACACTCATTTACTGAGTACGGGCATATTTCTTCCCTAGACAACCAACTCATACTCACCCTTCTTAAGCAAAGCATAGAACAATTTCTCGTCCCGGGTGAGAGGTCTACAACCTGCACTTAATAATTAACATGCATCAACTAACCTACCACAACCAACTTATAATTAACAAGCGCGAGCAACATCATATGAACAAAATATTAACCTTGCTGCCCCAAGCTCAAAGTAGGATCAGCTCTACTGTTTAACACTGGTGATAATGCTAAACATCACAGAAACGCATAAAAACACTACCCAACCAAAAGATATTTGCTTGGAAACAATTAAATAAACCCTAGCCTATAACTGGACCTACTGTTTACTTTGACCAGAAAACTCCATAAAAATTACAGTAGCTATTACACATCCAGACTAGCCTACTGACAAAATTTCAAGTCATTTGGACAAGTATAACAGTCTACACAAAAATAACAAGCAACCAGCCTTTTAAACAATGGAAAATACTTAACACAGTGAAAAGTATCAAACAACAGATTTCCTAATTTTCTTAGCTTCTTTCCAGCATAACATAGCCCAGGAAAAATATTCATGACCATAACCTTAACACATTAAGCATGGTGATTTTTGCAAGATTAAGGCATAAAAGGCACATTATACTAGACATCATATAAATAACAGTGAAACACCAGCAAACATATTTTTCATAGATTCTACTTCCCTAAACAAGATGAATGCAAGTGGAATCACATTTTTAGCACATTCCTACAATTACTTATGCATTTATCAAGTTTGCAAACAATTAACAATTTAATTATAACTGCACATAAAAAGTATTCAAAAAGTACATTTTATATTTTTCCTTGATAGAGCTCAGAAACACAAACACAACAAAATTTGGTTCACCCCAAATGGACATTCCTAGCTCCAGATATGAATTTTGGAAGGTTTTACACATTTTCTGGAAATTCATTTTATAAATCATAAAACCTAAACCCGATAGAACTGCTACGTGCACCCGGCTCAGTGAACCAGAGGCGCAACCGAACGGCTGACTCGCGGGCCCTGGGGTCGACCCGACCCCACGCGTCAGAGAGAGGAACAGAGCCGCCGGCGCTAACCGGCGAGAGCTCGCCGACGGCGAGGTCTCCGGCGACGCCGAGGCTACCTACCGACTCGTGGCAACGAGACGAATCCGATGGACCAACTGCCGAGGGTCGTACCCCACCGGAGCGAGCTCGACGGCGGCAATGGCGGACGGCGGTGGTCCGGCGAGCTTGCGCCGGCCGATTCCGGCCGTTGCTCGCGCGGCTAAGCTTCGTTCCGTGTCCCTGGAACCCTAGCGGACCTGTGCGTGCAACGAATCGAACTATTGCGCACGGGAGCTCACTGACCACGCTCGCATGGCGGCACGGTGGCGAGCGGGTTCACGGCGAACTCGGGTTCCGGCGAAACTACGGCGAGATAGACCTATCCGACGGCCTAGAATGGATCTACGGCTAACGGAGACTCCTAGACGAGCAAAAGAGAGGGAAGCCGACCCCGACATCACCCTCGTCGCGGCGACCCGAGAGCTCGGCGGCGCTCCGGCAATGGCGGACGGCGAGAAGCTCGCTGGAGCTATACCTTAGGTCGGCTGAGGTCGGCAACGGTTCGGGGACGAAGAGAAGAGCAAGCCGAAGCTACGCCGAGGATGGAGCGGTCGGAGACGGCTCGGTGGCGGCGGATTTCACCGCGGCGGCGGCGCGGCGGAAATGGCGACGGCGGAGGGGAAAGAGGAGAGCAGCGAGGCGAGCAGAGGGCGAGAGAGCGGGGAGAGTGAGGGCGAGCGTGCGGGAGACAGGATGGAGTGTTGCCTTTTGTAAGCCGACCGCGCGGCAGCAACGACGGCGTACGGCGCCACCTGGCGGCCGAGGCCTGACGCGGTCGCGCGGCGACGACCGGCGGTCGAACTGAATCTGCTCCGATTCAGTCCCCGCGGACCCGACTGAAACTCGATTTTGATCAAGCCATAACTCGTGATCCAATGCGTTTCAGCGAAAACTTCACTAATATGGATTGAAGAGCTATATGAGTAGATCATTTCATATTAAGGCACTTTACTCTAGTTCGGCCTGGATTGAGAGATACAGGTCGATGAACAGGGGTACACCGAAACTGAAAACCGGTTTAGACTTAGGAAAATTTGAAAACTTCCAAAACAGCTCCAAATCTGCACTAATTTAACTTTTTGACCTCCTTCCACCCATTTTCATGAGTTGACCCAAAAATAAAGTTTGTTGCTTATAAAATTCTACACAACTTTGATTAAGGGTGCACTGACATGCAGAATCTCTAAAATGCCCTTCTTGTTTGGTCAAACAGAATAGCTTTTAAAGGGCTCTCTAGTCAACTATGAGCTAGAGGGGTATTTTGGGGATTTCACCAACATGAACATTGTTCCAAATGTTATCCCAAACATGTTTAAAGCATTTAGAACAGTAAACAAGCATCACATTTGCATGTCAACACATTTAGCATGTTATGGGCATATAAACAAACATATAGCAATAAAAGGGAATCAAATAAAATGCAATGATAATGATGCATGAAATGACATGATCTATGCTTGATGACATGCAAATGCAAGTGTGAAGATAGTAACTAACACTAGGGTGTTACACAGGTTATCAAGTCATTATATCGTCTGGATAAAATACGATAGGTGTCACCTGCACACGCGACGAAAGGTTTCCCAGACGTCCGAGAAGTTTTCTCAAGTCCGCGCGAGTATCGCGGATGTCATTCTTCAGTCCATCTATCTCGGCATCAGCAAGATCTTCCTCCGTGGCGACAGCATCGGTGTTCCCCACCATCCGATACGTGCGAATCAAAGGCACGGGCCCCGTTCAGGCGATTTCTTCGATATCCGCACCCTCTGGGGAAGCGTTTGTGGAGGGCCGAGGACATGGCCCTGTTCGCGCCTCCGAGCTGGTCTCCGTTCCACGATCAGCACTCCCAGGAGGAATAGTGCTACCGTGTCTCGGCGGCGACGTCCGAGCTTCATCTTCACAGCTCAGGTCCTCGACATTTGGCCTCGGAGGAGAAGCCAGAGGCGGCGGGGTGGGCATGCGTGGCTGTTTGGGAGGAGATGGTGAGCCTTGCGCATAAGCTGTTGAGGGTCTCTCGGGCGACCTCTGGGGTGATTCATGTTCTGAAGTCCAGCCAGCGCGGAAGCCCACTGCTACACCAGCCTCTGAAGTTGTCATCTTTTCAGCGCCGGGATTCTCAGCGTCTTCATTAGAAGGGTCCCTACATTTCCAAGACAAAATCTCAACACTGTTCGGATCAAAAGGGGAGAAATATGGAGAAAATCCTACTTACATTTCTGAGCGACGACGCTTTCGACCAAATTTCTTTCTTTGACCGGAAGCTCCAGCGGCAGTGGCAGGAACATCACCCTTATGGCGTTTTGTGCTCGGTTCATCCTGATTCGTGCAAGGGGCGTCAGCGGCGGCTTGGGCACGGTCCTCGGAAATATTTACCAGAGCTTCAGCAGCTCGGACGCCACTAGAAGATCCAGCCTTTTCTGACACCGGCTATTTCTCCCGAGCAGTTCTTTGGGCTAGTGTCTCCTCATCTTCTTCGTCAAAAGACTCTCTTTCTTCTTCAGATAGTTCAGTAGAGTCGTCTTCGGCACATCTCTGGTGATAACTGTGCATCGCGTCAACTCGGCCCGGCCAGTCTGCGGTTGATACATCGGAGAATTACACCTTTCGGTCCTGTCCATTTATCTTCAAGAGATCAAATAGAAGTTATGGTATAAGTACAGTATGAGCGGTGAAAGTGCCGGGGCAGTTCGGAATTTACCTCTGGCGGGGGATTCTTCAGATTAAAAGCCACACTTTGGCCACGGTTGCCTATATGCGAGCCTTTTCCAAAATATTCTTCCAAGACTTCTTTAACTTGGGCTTCGGATAAATCTCCGGATGAGCACCTGGTCGGATCTTTCCGACCGGTAAATTCAAAGGCAGGATGAACTCTATCCTTGCAAGGTTGGAAGCGACGAAATACAAAATTGGTAGTAACCCCAACTCCATTCAGGGTTAAACCCTTGATGATTTCCAGCAATTCGTTTACTTGTCCTAGCTCCTCTACATGCGGTTTCTCCGTCCAGCTATTCTGTTTTCTGGAATCTGATCCACGGCACACCGGACGCTTGGTTCATGATTGGGGATATAGAACCATCTCTTGTTCCAGTCACGCACACTGGTATTCAGAGGAATCTGGAGGTAATGTGCGGACATCCCGCCACGCATTTTCAGATACACTCCACCAGCAACTCGAGAACCTGTGCCGCTCGATTTCACAAGAACGAAGAGATGGCGGAACAGATTGAAGTGTGGGAGAATGCCAAGGTATGCTTCGCAGAAGTGGATAAAGATGGAAATCAAGAGGATAGAATTGGGATTCAAGTGGCACAGGGAAATTTGGTAATAATCAAGTAACTTGCGAAGAAACGGATGGCATGGCAAACCAAATCCGCGGGTAAAATAATCAGAAAAGACTACTATTTCTCCAGAATCAGGCATTGGATATGGTTCACCTTGTGATATTCTCCAGCCTCTGGTCGACTGGTCAGGAAGGAATCCCCAGGCCACGAGCGCATCGATCTGCGATCTTCCCAATATTGACGGTTGCCATTCGTTTGACATGCGGAATTCCCCCGGTTGTGCCTCCTTCGACTTTTTTGATTCGCAGGTGCTCTTCCTGCTGCCTGCCATAGCAGATCTGGGCGGGGGAGAGGTGGATTCGATGGTTTTTCTGTGGCGGCGGCGGAACAAAAATGGAACCCTAGACGGCGATGGAGGAATAGGCGGAGACGGATGTGTGTTTTGGGATTTGAATGCGCAAGAAGATAAACCAACTGTTCCCTTTTTCTATTTATTCCTCTGTCAAATGGCACAGGGGTATTTTCGGTTTACAAATCGTTTGTTGCAGAGAAAAGCACCGCTCGGATACTTCGTCGTTTTCATCAAGTGTTTCCGAGCAGCAAAGCTGCTCAGGGATTTCGTCGCCTTCGTCAAGCGTTTCCGAGCAGCAAAGTTGCTCGGGTACTTCGTCGCCTTCGTCAAGCGTTTTCGAGCAATAAGCACTGCTCGGGGACTCCGTCGTCTTCTTCAAGCGTTTCCGAGCAATAAGCACTGCTCGGGGACTCCGTCGCCTTCGTCAAGTGTTTCCGAGCAACAAAGCTGCTCGGGGATTTCGTCGCCTTTGTCAAGTGTTTCCGAGCAGCTCGCCTTCGTCAAGCGTTTCCAAGCAATAAGCACTGCTCGGGGACTCCGTCGTCTTCTTCAAGCGTTTCCAAGCAATAAGCACTACTCGGGGACTCCGTCGCCTTCGTCAAGTGTTTCCGAGCAGCAAAGCTGCTCGGGGACTTCGTCGCCTTCGTCAAGTGTTTTCGAGCAGGAAGGCTGCTCGGGGACTCCATCGCTTTCGTCAAGTGTTTCCGAGCAGCAAGGCTGCTCGGGGACTCCATCGCTTTCGTCAAGTGTTTCCGAGCAGCAAGGCTGCTCGGGGACTCCGTCGTTTTCGTCAAATGTTTCTAAGCAGCAAAGCTGCTCGGGGACTTCGTCGCCTTCGTCAAGTGTTCCCGAGTAGCAAGGTTGCTCTGGAATTTCGCCGCCTTGTCAAGCGTTTACGAGCAGCAAAGTTGCTCGGGGATTTCGTCATCTTCATCAAGTGTTTTCGAGCACTAATGCTGTTCGGGGACTTCGTCGACACTTCACAAGATCAACAAGGATAAAGATTTTGACCCTGACACCACGTGACTGCGTCACCTACTATCAGGCTCGGGGACTAAGTGGATACACTTCACCTGCCGGTGAAGGTATTGGCTCTGTCCTGGTAAAAGTGGATACACTTCGCTAAAGAGAAACTTTTTTCAATTTTTTCTGAGCCCCTTACATCCGTCTGGTCAAGCAACACTGAAGGTCTGCACCTCTCGACAAATGCAAGGCGCTCGGGGACTAGCTGTGGGGGTATAAGCCCGTATACCCGCATAGTCATACTTGGCCCAAGTCTATCGAACAGGCCTGAACTACCAAGGACACGTCGCCCATACGATCTCCAGGAGATCGCGTCTATCCGCCGAGTCCTTGGCGGGCAAGAAAATAGCTTTCCTATGATCTAGCCGATTGGTTTCCCAGATCGACTAGGATTATAATCTGTTATGTATGGCAAGATCAACTTGTAACCCTGCCCCCCGGACTATATAAGGCGGGCAGGGGGTCTACTCGATTCATCTAATCTACTAGCAATACAACACAGCAGCATACAGGACGTAAGGTATTACGCCTCGTGGCGGCCTGAACCTGTCTAAATCTCTGTTCTGCACGAGTTGTGCTCCCTCGTTCGTCTCAGGCGCACCCTCACCGTCTCATCTACTACCGCGGGCATACCCCTCGGTAGACTATCGCCGGTATTCCGTCGACATCTACTACTCCTCCTAATACTACTTGACTACCACTACTACTCTACACTACTACTACTCTACTCCTACTCTGCTCTATTCCTTTACTACTACTACTACTACTCTACTCCACTCCTTTACTACTACTCCTATTCGATCTACTCCTCTACTACTACTCCTACTACTACTCTATCCTACTTCTACTCCTACTCTACTACTACTACTTTATTGTACTACTCTACTACTGCTACTTGACTACTCCTATGATCTACTCCTCTACTACTACTCCTAATACTACTTGACTACTACTACTCTACTCTATTCCTTTACTAGTACTCCTACTCTACTCCACTCCTTTACTACTACTCCTACTCTACTACTACTCTCTACTACTCTACGGCTCTACTACTCTACTCTCGGCCGTACAGTTATTACTTCGGAACCACTCGGCTTTGATAAACTCTACTACTTTAATTGATACCCTATTGTATGGCATGTGCGATGATGAATTGGTTTTGATTCTAGTAATGTGCTGAGGCAGTGGCATTTGCAATGATGTGAAACTTAATTTGTATGCTAAGGCAGCAGCTATGATGATGAAAAGTCCCCATATTGCTTGTGAGCCTCTAAACTAGGATGGCTTGTATACCATATACAAGCAATCAGTTTAGCAACGATGTCATTACAATGGGGAAAATCTGAGCCAAATATGTACTTTTCTTATACTCTTGTGTACTTTTCTTATACTCTTTTGTACTTTTCTTAATTTATTTGTATACCTACTCACAATGATGAATTGTTTGGCATATACTCCTCCTCCTCCTACTACTACTACTTGTGTACTTCTACTCTACTACTACTTACTCTACTCTACTACTACTTGTCTACTACTACTACTACTTATCTACTCCTACTCGACTTCTACTACTACTACTAATACTAATACTAATACTACTACTACTACTACTACTACTACTACTACTACTACTACTACTACTACTACTACTACTACTACTACTACTACTACTACTACTACTACTACTACTACTACTACTACTACTACTAGTGTACTTGTACTCCTACTGCTACTCTACTACTACTCTATTCTTCTACTAATAATGTACTAAGGTAGTTGCTATGATTACAATATGCCAAACCAAATATGTACTTTTCTACTACTCGTTTTGTAGTTTTCTTACTTTGTACACCTACTCGCAATGTAAATGAAAAATGATGTAATCTTCTTTGCAATGAAAAAGGATGTAATCTTCATTTCTTTTATACTTTTCTTGTCTACTTTGTATGCCCTACTCGCACTTGTGAAATGTCCGTATAACTCTATCTTATTCATAGCCTCCAATGGCTGGATCTCCTGAAGGAGAATGGCGCCAGCCAAGCCCGACCCCGAGTGATAAGGGAGGCTCCTCATCATCAGATGAGAGCAGCGAGTACAAGGAGGAGGTTCTAACACCTAGGCCGGAGAAGAAAGCACGTACAGAGGAAGAAGAAGATCCGACCTATACGCCGGAAAAGGGAGAAAGAATAGGGCCGTCAACTCGAGGATCTTGCACCCCAGGCCAAGGACCAGAAGATGAAGGGGGCCGCATAAGTGTACAACTAACACACCGTTTGCATGTACTATGTATAGACCTAATGTGAGCTCCTGTCGTGTACACAGATTCCGGTGCCGCCTTTGCATTTGGAGTTTGATGAGGAGAGGCATGCATCCGATGCGTCCCCACCGCTTCATTAGAGAAGAGAAGTTCCAAGAGTTCGAAGTCAGACTTGAAGAGGGGCCAGCACGGGAGGCACTAGGTGTCGAAGAAGGTGCATGCCATAACCAAGATAGGGCCGCAGGGAGAACCCTTGGAGCCACAAACAGTCATCGGCACCTTCAGCAACCAATGCTCCTACATAGTTAGGGAACACGTTCCGATCACATATTTAGATTGGAGGAAAGTGCCGGTGCATCTAAAGGACAAAGTGTGGGCTGATGTGAAGAAACGGTTCCAGTATCCATCGGACCAATACGATGAAGCCTTGTGCAGGGGGCATGCGTTGTACCTGGCAGGCAAAGCGCTTCGCAACTTCTGGTCCAAACTCAACACCCAGTACGTGAAGCAAGGGAAGACACCATGCGAAGACTACAACTTCATCAAGTGCCACATTTGGGATGAGTTTGTCGAGAAGATGACCACCGACGAAGCAAAGACCAAAGGCGAGAAGTTCTCGGACCTCGTAAAGAAGAATGAGCTCGTGCACCACCTAGGCATGACGGGGTACGCTGGTAAGCGGCCCAAGTGGCGGCAGGAAGAAAGGGAGGCAGAAGCGGCTGGGCAGAGTTACCCGTTACAAGGCATCGACGAGAGGTCACGCGACAATTTATATGCCCGTAGGCCGAAGAAGCTGAAGGAGGGCAAGAGTCACTACAACGAGGAAAAGGCCGAGGAGGCAGAGAAGGCTGTACTCAAGATCACTAAGGCTACTGAGTCCAGGGAGTTCTGACCTCGCAGGGAACACGATGTACTGACCGAGGTGCTGGGGAACCCCGAGCACCGAGGCCGCGTCCGGGGCGTGTCCTCAAGGCAGAGCTGGAAGAACGTGGAGTCCTCATAATCTGACGCTGGGACACAGCACACGAGGCAGGCATATAAGGAAGCACTCATCCAAAAAGGCCATGATGAAGCAATGAAAGAGATGATTAGCAAGTCAATACAGAAGGCTTTCACCAGCACCGACCCCAAGATGGTGGAGTTGCGGGCGCAGATGTTTATGCAGGCTGGTGTGCAACTACCAGCGAGTCAGCAAATAGTTCCAGGCTCGTCGACGGCCGGAGGAATCCGCAAGTACCCGGTCCATGATATTGTGGAACCGAGGGAATGCACGCTCTTTATTCCAATCGGACGCAAGATGACGATTAACAAGGTTGTTGCCAATAGACTAGTGCAACCCCCGGAAAGCAGTGCCACATACAACAACAGGCCGATCCCGCATGACTATGCCAGGATTACGATGAAGAAGAACTCGACTATCCAATTGAAGAAGGGATCAGGTACCTCAGCGCTACTCTCACCTCGATTATTCTATGGAACAAGGAAGACATATTCTTGGAATTCCATACGCCTGGGTCAACGCAGCCCTCGAACCCACCCTCGTCTCCACCGGGTGGCGGCGACGACGATGGCGGCAACTCTGACGACGACGATGATGACAAGTACGATGCTGGAGGCCCAGCAAACAGTCCTGCACCTAGCCCGCGACCCGACATGAGCAAGCCTCAAGGAGGTACAGGGGGTGCATCGGGCAACGAGACACCGCCCCCAACCAGAGCAGTGGGAAATGTCCGCCACCACCGAAGAAACCGGATGATGAAGTGGATGAAAAACCTGACCACCTCACCACGGAGCAATGGGCGGTGTTCTGCATAGCCGAAGAGTTCAAGTACTCTACGATGTTCGAAAGGTATGTGTGCTTGTGGCAACTAAACATCTTCAACAACTTTCGTAGATGGCCGTAACATTTTTTTTCATTTCTTCTATCAACTACAGGGAGCGAACCCCGCCTTCAATTTGGCCCCTAAGTCCAGATTGCCCAGATAACTTCAAAAATGGCAAATTCATGTTGACCTTGGGTGGCCTTATGGAGGAGGAGTGGGAGGTTCGGAGGTTCTACCGCTGGTATATGCATGCTGCGAAGCTGGGCATAAAGGATTTCGTTGTGAAGGTCCCGCAGGAGTACTTTCACCTGGAGGATGATGAGAGTTTCATGCCTGTTGAATTCCACGACATGCATAGGCTGCTGCGGCGCAAGGACCTCGACATCGTACAAGTTACCCTTTTTGCCATGTAAGTTATCGTACCTTTGAATCACTGTAGGTATGTTCATTATGATCAAACTAGCAATGCCATGATGATGACTTCTGCTTGCAGGATGCAAGCATATGTATGCAAAGAATTAGGGAAACCTATTTTGTACCTATATCCTATGCATATTAGCCAGAGGGCAATAATTGGCCATGAAATACCGGACACGCATCCGCAATTGGTGAACTTGGATGAGAAGCAGAAAGCGGATGTCCGGCGCAAGATCCATATTGATTCAATGGTGCAGCTTGGACGTCATGGGCCACTGGATTGTATTTGTAATCTATCCTCGGGATGGAAAGGCCGTCATATTTGACTCCTTGCGAAAACCGAGCAACAAAGAAGGGTACAAGGATTTTGAGCACTGTCTGCGATAGTAAATGATGACAACACGCGCTTACATTACTAGTGTTTGCTATATAATATTTGTTAACACCAGTGTTTGCCATATAGCGCGTACAGGAAGTATGTGGAAGACTCCACCACCTATGATCGGAGGTCCGAGAGACAGAAGAAGAAGTATGGCACACACTTGGCTATGAGGAGAGAATTCCTGGTACGAGTACTTAGCATGCACTGCTGCCCGCGACGGATAATATCTTCTATCTTACATTGCTTCTATTGCACTACGACCAGCCTTAATGAGTTTTTGTTACATAATATATCATGCATGCAGTGTGCCAAGCAACCGGAGAACTTAGTCTTGTATGGATACTACGCTTGCGAGTTCCTCCGGGCTTGTGGCAGTTTCCACCAGAGCTGGCGGCAGCTAAAAAAGTCTATGAAATGGTGGAAAAAGAATCAGGTCGACCATAATAGCATCAAGCGAACAATAGCCGATATTTGCAAGTGTGTCACGGACGACTATGTCCAAGTTGGGGGAAAGTTCTTCTACCCTAAAAGCGAGCTCGCGACAACAGAAAAGTACGAGAAGCTGCGTAACTGGAGAAACAGTGGTCTAAACATGGATGACTACAAGTTGCCGGACATCTTCGATTAGTTCGTGCCAAAACAATGTTACGTGATTTGCTTATAAGTAAACGTTTTGTAATATCAACGGTGATATAAGGACGACATATGATTAAATGTAACTTCTGTGTTTATTCTTTGTACATGCTTCTGCTTTATATGTGCTTGAATATGATAAATTTCGGTTTGAAATCCAAATTCAAATCATATAAAAACATTTTTTTTAGTCTTAGAAAATGTTAACGGAGGCGGGCAGATAAAAGTAAATGCCACGGTTAATATTTTAACCGAGGTGGTCGGTTTAATATAACTGCCTCAGTTAAATATATTAACTGTGACGGTTTCCATAAGACAACTGCCTCGGTTAAACTAATTAATCGTGGCGGTTGGCCAACCGCCTCGGTTAAGGCCACGATTTACCATGACCTTGAGTCCAAGGCGGTTGAGCTGCCCGCCTTGGTTAACAAATTTTGACCACCACGGTTAAAATTTGTGTAGTAGTGTGGTTATTATCCAATAGGTATGGATAAGATTGGGGAGGGCGAGAAATGAACAATGATAATATGGATTTGGGCATGAACAAGCATGAATTTTGTTCATGTTGTCATGACCTTGTCATGCCTTATTCCTTATTCGTAATTATCATCATCATTAGCATCATTTGCAACTAAAATGCAAATTTGGAAAGTACTTGTGAAGAAATTGAACAAAACTTAGCATTACATGTAACGCCAGACCATGTATCCTCACTGCAAAATGTTCTGCTGAACCATGTACACAGACATACACTTATTTAGATTGTTAGTGATCTAACAAATAGTCCAATAACCATGTACCATCCGCTAGAACATGACATGCACAAACCATAGCAGCTAGCTTATTCATATCGTGTCATTATCATCTCGTGGTGTGAATCCCATATATAAATAATTTTTATTCTATATCTTCTTTACTCTTCTTAATTATCTATGAGCACGCCTACAAACTACCTCGCTTTCTGAGCGAGATAGATGTTGAGATAAGAGATAGTCTCTTCTCTTTATTAGTTTCTCTCTTCCACATCAGAAAATGTTGGAATGAATTCATATAAACTAGATAAAGTGGCACCGTTGAGGACGCCCTAACAAACTGGGTCCTCATGCTTATCAATGGACAAGAAACTATTTGTAACAGCATTTGGAGAGCAAACATGATTTCTATCACAACTTGTGCTTTATGCTATAGGAAATCTTGCACTGGAAATGATAGTTTTTAGGCACGATGTCCTATTCTTGTGACCGCTCTAATATGTTTTCTTCATTAATCAATATTTTAGTGGAGTTTCATTCTCACCTGCAGATACGATAAAGTTTATTAAGATGAAACTCTCATCCATCGTGTTTACCAACACAATACTATGCACGGCGATATTTGTTTTATTCGCACACGCTCTTGAGGATCTTATGCACGAGATAAGCAATAATGGATTTGCAATTTTAAGGTTGTACGAGTATGTTTGGGACTGCTCCACGAACTCTGCTCCATAAACTTCATCACTAAGTAGCTTTATAGAAAATCTGAAGTTTATGGAGCATCTTTTTGTTGTCTCACAGCTTCACCTTTTATTATGCACACGTTTCCTAAGCTTCAGTTGCCCGAACTCTCAGGCGATGTGTAGAGAGCACTTTCTGCAGTTCTGCTGCCTGAGCTGATGGAAAGGGCACAAGGTGGATGACCATTGCTCAGGTCCTGTTTAAATACCCTCCAACTTTTAATTGTAACTAGTCATATCAGTATTACGGATATGCATGGATCATTAAATATAGACGAAATGTTTGCATGTTTGCACAGTTTGCATGTACATCACGAGACGAATCTTTTAAACCTACTTAAGCCATAATTAGACACTTATTGAAAAAGATTCTCCGCTGTTACAGTATCAAAATTTCAAATTTCAAATGGATCTAAACGCAGCCTCAACGTTGTCACCTGATTTTTGTTGAAAAAAACAGGCGCCTATAAATTAGCAACTCCCTTATTATGGAACAAAGCGCGTGAAGTTTGAACCCGTTTGACCACAAAACGTGGAGCGGAGCCAGAAAAAATGTAGAGTTGATTACTCTGAAACAATTCCTATATTTCATATGCTATATTTGACCATAGTATAACAATTAAACGATATGTGTCTATCTTACAAAACTATGTTACGAAGCTATGCACTAAGATGAACTATTTTGTTGATTTGTGAAGCTTATCTAGCACTCTTAGTAACTGAAACTTTAAATTAAGCGACATTCCGAAAACTCATATCTTCTAATAATGTTCTATCCGAGATCAGGCACTAAAAAGAATTAAGAAGATGGCTCCAAAATATAACGCAGTGCCCAAGATAACAAAAAAAACACGGTGTATATATATGTCATCAGCGTGATAGTTACAACACCAGCCACTAGGTATCAAGAGATACGGAAAAGGCAGCAACTTCTATCTAACTAAGAAAAGTAACAACCCATGCACGCTCGAACGCTAGACTAGAGGCTAGAGGCACAGCCACCACAATGGAAGATGCCGATAAAATAATAAAGCGCGCTGCAACTGAGCCCTCTCCGAAGCCACCATGTTCTGATCCTCCTGTCAGTGCAAACAGAGCACGCACCAACCGGTACGCGACTGGCATCTGATGCCAAGATGAGAAACTGCCGTTGTCATCATCACCGGTCCGCACCGGCTCATCGTCGTATCTGCCGATGCTGAGAAAGGTGGAGAGAGATTTCGTTTCGACTGCCACCATGGTCGCCACCGCCGCCGCATACCGATTGATGCAGAGCTAGCTGCTTGACCCGCGCGCACCGAGCTTCTTGACCTCCACCTTGAGAGACTTGAGGTACCTGACGGCCTCGTCAAGGACGGCCGGCGTGTCCATCCGGTCGCCACCGGGGATGATCCCCTTGAGCGTCCGCACCATCTTTTTCATCCGCTCCTTCTTCTTCTCGCCACCGCCGCCGTGCTTCCCGCCGCCACCGCCACCGCCGGCAGCGGCGTAACCGCCGGACGAGCACGTAGAATCCGGGGAGCCACCGGCACGGCACCCGGGCGTGCGGCCCGTGCTGAGCACGTCGTCCTCGTCCTCGCCGTCCTCCGTGCTCATGAGTGCGTCGATCTCGTCGGTGTCCTCCTTCTGCCGGATCGAGGCGGCCCCGCCGCCGCCATCGTCGTCGTCGCCGTAGTAGGCGGCGCCCTTGCCGGCGTAATTCTGCTCGTAGCCGCCGCCGTAGCACTGGTGGCGATCGTAGTCGTATCCGCCGCCGCCGCCGGCGGCAGAGGCGCCGAAGTTGTTGGCCAGGGAAGGGTGGAACATCACCCTGCTCCGGTCGTACGTCTGGTCGAAGATGACGTAGTTCTTGGGGCAGGTGTCCAACGGCTGGAACTCCAGCCCCGTCAGCGGCGCCGGGAACTCGTGCTGCCTCCGACCACCGAGCGGGTCTTCATAGGCAGCCGCCGCGGCGGGGTACCGGTCCACGTTCGCCGAGTAGTAGGCGCCTCCGCCGCCACCGTAGCCGCCGGCCATGTCGTAGTCGTAGCCGCCGGCGCCGGCGCCGTAGCCGTAGCCATAGCCGTAGCCGTAGCTGCCGTACCCGTACCCGGTATCTCCCTGCATCGGGCCACCACTCGTGCAGTGTTCTGGCCTTGTGTGGGAAATCTAGAAAGTTTCTCGGTTTTGGTTGCAAGGAAATGAAGAAATTCGAAAGATTTTGTGGACTTAAGATGGAAGGTGGCTATTTTTGTGGTTGAAAACAAAATTGTTTCGGTTAGTTTGGAAGGAGGGGTGGGGTGAGTGATGGCTACGTCACGGGCTTCAGAAGCTGGCGGAAGTATTCTGCCTGCAAGATGTGATCAATGGTTAGAATGTTACATGTAGCAACCTACTATATCTTTCGAACTTACACTCCTAAATAAGAAACTTATCGGTTACAATTCTTTTTTTCGTATGAATTACTCTTTGATGTGGCAAAGTTGTGTGAGCTAAGTGCAAGGAGATATTATAGCGAAACCTAAAGCAAGCATTAACCTGTTAAGGTTAGTTGCAAAATGTATGTTCAGTTTTTCTAGCTATGCTGGACGACACAAAAATTTGCTTATCATAGGCGGCCACAGTCAATAAGAAGCGCAAGAACGTAGCAGAGCAGAGGAAGAAAGAACAGAGTATTACGCAACTAACACAAAGAGGAGCTATGATAACGCATTCAGAAATGAGATGCAAAGCTAAAGCTGGATCAAGGAGAAAAGGTTACTACTGCATTTTTCAAAATGAAACGAATTTGGATATTCTTCATATTGTTGGCACAACGAAACTCTGCTTCCAGAAACGTTGCAAAGATAAGACTACAGCCTACATATCTTAAGGTTATTTGTCTACTGCTCCAACTTTTGGCAAATACATATAGTATAAAAAAAAAGTCTCTTTCAATATTCAGAACGCCATCTTTATGTCAACACGCTGGCCTAGCATTCGTCGTTGACGTAGTGGACCCCGATCGCTTTCACGTCTACACTAGTCGTCGTAACGGACAGCACCACGAGCACCAAGTTGTTCGTTCGTCCACATATGAATAAACGACGACCCGATGCTTACGTAAAGCAGACAATGCATGACAGGAACATTTGAAAAATCTAATAATTGAACAATGTAATGTAATGGAAGGAAATAAAAACCTGAATTGTTGATGCGTTGCTGGCGTCAGGGCGCTGACCTGGCTGACTTGCATCAATCTATAGTCGTACGCGACGGCGCCACTCGTCATAACGGCGGTCCTCCGGCTGAGCCCAAAATTGGTAGCCGGTGGGGTGGTAGGTATCGCCGGCCGGGGTAGGGTGCCAAGCTCGCGATCGCCCGCCCCACGGTGGTCACAGGCTGACGCGGAAGAACACCGCTAGCCGCGCGGTGGTCACCACCCGCGGCATCCTGCGTGCGCAGGCTCTGCTTTGCTTCCTTCCTTCGCCTCCTCCGCCTAGCTAAACACGGTGCAGACAGGCCAAACGATGCACCAGCTCTGATTGATGAAGCACTTGGTAATCGAAGAAACCTCAGACAGGTGTGTTGTTGTGAGCAATGGAATGGAATGCAACGGGACTGGGACAGGAAGAGGGATGGGGACTGAGTGAGTGAGCCGGCAAAGGAGGGAGGGGCACAAGGTTTTATATAACGGATGAACAGCAACCGGGCGGGCAGTGGTGGTGGTGGATTGGATGCTTGTGCTGCTCCGATTGGTTTGGTTGGTCTGGTCCCTCTCATCTCATCCTTGCTTGCTCGTTTCCTTTTGCGCGCGGCACTTCTTTTGAGTCGAGTCGAGTGTGATACAGAGAGAGAGCGGCGAGGCTGGCGAGCAGCAGTGCCGAGCAAGCGCAGTGATGCATGCGAAGGGATGGCATGGATGGATGGGGGCGCGGCGCGGGAGGGGAGACGAATTAATGAGGTGGCGTGCGCACTCGATGGGTGCTGTGGGTGCGCGTGCCGCTTCCCACCGTGCTGCTCTCCTCTCCCTT
Source organism: Eremochloa ophiuroides (assembly GCA_038502445.1). Classification (NCBI taxonomy): domain Eukaryota; kingdom Viridiplantae; phylum Streptophyta; class Magnoliopsida; order Poales; family Poaceae; genus Eremochloa; species Eremochloa ophiuroides. Next base: position 33,070,414 of record JAHLJS010000003.1, read on the forward strand.
CCCCAAGTGCCGAACGATCGAGGCCCCGCCGACCCACCACTGCAACCGATGACTCGCGGGTCCCAGGGCACGCGAGGCCCACGCGTCAGCGAGAGGAGAATGGCTGCGGCGTCGTCGACAGGAATCGGGTCAACAATGGTCCATGGAGGTGGGCATCGTGGCCGAGCCAACTTCCCGAGCACGACGAAGCAAGCAGCAGGCAGGCGAGCTCGCAACGCAAGCAAGCAAGCAACCAGCACGCACGCTGCCGTGAGGGGAGGGGAGAGGGCATTATGTGTATGCAGCGCACGCACGCTGCCGCGTCGGATGAGCATCGTGCGGCGGAGAGATGCCGTGGTTGGTGCCGGGCCCCGCGCGCGTGCAGCTGGGGCCATCGATGCCGCCTATGGACGGACGCTGGCTGCGCGGTAGGGCCCAGGGGGCAGTGCGGCGTCCGGCGGGGGCAGCCATCATGCTGCGGGAGCTGAACCGAGCTAGCTACTACTCCGGCTGCTGCTGGCACTGGCACAGTGGACCACCGACCGGACATGCAAGATTGCTCCTCCGAATTGTACTCCACGTGCTGTCTGGCGTCTGCTCCTCCTCCCCTGGTGCAATTTGCAGGTTTCCAGGTCCATGACATTGCAATTCCCAGTGTTTCATCTTTGATGGAATGGATTAGCGAGTAGTACTACCTTGTTCGAGAGATCTTGTACGATACGCGCTCGGTCCATTTCTAAACAAACAATTGGAGAGTTTTAAATGTACCGTTCTCCATGCCCCTTTACATGGAGTAGAATATAAAAAAAACAAATAAGAAGTCCACTAGTCCAGCATACTCCATCCGTCTCAAACATATTACATACCTAAATTTATATTCTTTTTTATATGAATAAAGTACTCATATAATGGTATTACTTGCTCCGTTTCAAACTATAATTCATTCCAAGAATTTTGGAGACTCAACAAATCTCAAGTTTGGTCAAAATTAAATAAGAAAATACAAAGATCATACCATGATATAACTAATGAACAATTTAATAACACCTCATTGATGTCAAAAATATTATCATCTTATTGTATAAGTTTGGTTAAACTTAAGATGCTTAGACTTTTCAGGATTCTTAGAATCACTTATAATTTGAAACAGAGTGAATAGTTTCTATGCTTGACACATCAGTACTCATTTTCTGTTTGACCATTTTTAACAAAAGAATACTAATAACAATACTGGCCTCTGAGACCTTTTACAGATCATATAACATATTTTAGAGAAAAATGAAATTATGACTCTTTAAACTTTTCATCGATTCTCATTTACATCCTCAAATTTTAAAAGTGACAAGACAATTCAGGTGCTCAAACTATAGTGGATTTTCTTCCGAGACCTCCAACTAAAAGAGTAACCATCTAGTCTTCAGTCAATATCGCGCTCACACCCGAGTAAAGGTCCAAATCACATCATATTACTTCTATATACCTAACTGGTTGGGCGAACATGGATGAGGTCTGGTAAAAACCTGTAGAAAAAAATACCTTCCTCCTCAATTCCTATATCCACGGTAACTTACAATAATTGAATTAAGTACTTGCTCCTTCTTTTCCTAAATACCAGTCTTTTTCTTTTTGAAAAACAGATGTGACGAATTACATATTAAAAAATATTAATATTTATGGTACATAATTAGTATCGTTAAAAAGATCTCTGAATCTAGTTTATTTGTCCAGATTTTACAAATGTTGCAACGTAGTTTTTATAAATCCGGACAAACTTGTGGCATGAAGACAACAACGATAATTATTTAGGGACGAGGAGGGAGTAGGTTAGATATAGAACATGTATTTAACGGAGGTAGCAGAGGTTAGCACTATTGTTTAATTGTGTGAGAAGAAGCGCTCGGCTAATACTGATTTGTTGTGGGAGAAAAATACTACTATTCTATGTCTTAAAAAACCAAAATCTGGACAAGTAAAGAGGACCTATGTCGTCTATGTTAGCTGTCTTCTATTTTATTGCTGCGACCAACGACAGTACGACACAAAACACTGTAAACTACGGCACAAGGATTACTGCGTATGGCAGTGGCGTCATCAGGTCGTCATTGGATTGGAGGCACCCGATTGGTGGGTGGAGGCTAATCCGAGCTCGTGCGACGTTAAAATCATGGGGAGCACCGGAGGCCTGTCATGGTGTCGACGTACAAGGGAGCGCCCATCATGGCATGGCATGGCAGTGGCGCCCCTCGTAACCGCAATCCCGGCACCAGCAGCTCGGCCTCAGGCAGACGCCCGTGGCCGGCCGGGGCCCGCACACACTCCACCTCGTCGGCGTGCACCTGTCGGTCGTCCGCCGTGGAAGCCATCATCGCCGTCAAATGCCATCATGCAGCTGGCTGGCTGGCGCGACCGATCGAGCGCCGAGCGCGCGGAGGTGTTCGATCCGGACCCGGAACGAGGGTAGAGAGGCAGCAGCACTGCGCGCGATTGCGAGCGCCACACCAGGCGCACTCATGCAGTAGTATTATACTGCTGCGTCGTGCCGACTTTCGGAACGAGGCCCCGCACCATGATCCGAACTTGAGGTGACCATGGAATGTTGTCCTGCACTGTGCACTAAGATTGCAGGAGTACTGTCCCCACTAATCTGACCCAGCTAGCGTTCCCCACCCCAGATAAGCCACATCCGGTTGAATCGGCCACTGGTGTGTCCTGCGATTACTGATGGTTTCGGGATTTCAGAGTGGCAGTGGTGGAGCATGTCTATAACTATATTACTATATAAAATTAATACTTCTTGCATCTATATAAGATGTCTCTCTTCGCTGAAGCTGAAGCTGAAAGCTGGTAATATATAGCTTATGCTAATTTATGCTGATTTCTTCTATGACTGAAAAAGCCAAAATAAACGCTTCTAAGCCCTATAATACAAAACAGTGCTCTCCGTCTGGGCATGTATACAGTGCTAATCTTTGCATCTCAGAGAGTTTTGATGACGATGGTGGAGCAATCCTATTTAGGCCTCGTTCGGTTGGTGATGGAAACAATTCATGGTCGCCCTTCAATAAATACACGGCGTCGGAACAGTTCCCGGTCTAAATCGGCCCGGAACGGCCGGAAAGGAACGGGGCCTTAACAGTAATCGGTCCCCGGCACCATTCAGTCCCAAGGTGTACCTGGTCTGGGCACGCCGAGGCTCCTCCGCACTTGCACAGCCAAGGACGATTTGAATTTTTGATAGTCGATAGCCGGAGCACCGGAGTACAGGAGCCGGCCTCCCCTTACTAGGAAAACATGTTCTACAAGACTACAACAAAGCATGAGCATCTGAGTACAGAGTACTTCAACCCTCGTACGTGTCAAACTGTCAATGTGCGAGCCTTGCTAACTAATCAAACAATTCCAAGCTCAGAAACATTTGGCCGTGCCCGGGAACGACCACAAGACGACGCTCCCAGACGCAGAACCAGCTGCTGGAAACATGGGCAAATGGCACATTCTCCGTAGGCAATGATGGCTGCGCTTTTTGCCCCCGATCCGGGCCGATCCTCCCTGGTGAGGCAGGAGGGCTGTCTGCCTGCAGGGGTTCCCACCATCAGCCCCGAGGCGTATCATGAGCCCCGGCGCACGGCAGCCATGATGACGAGCGAGCTCTCGCGCGCCCTAGCTTAGCGTACCGTGCCCCCATCGCCGTCGCAGATCTTCTAGCTCGTCTCCCCCTCCCTCCCCTCCCCGAAGAGACAAACGCTCATTAGAAAAGGGGAGCCGAGCTTGGAGAAGAGGGGGCGAAAAGATGATGAATCTTGGATTCTTCCTGCGCTTTTCCCCCTGTTTGACGCAATCATGCGAGGGTTGTCCGCGTGTCGGCCTCCTGTCCTCGTCTGTCTGCATGCGTCTGATGTGGATACGCAAGCCGGCAACTCGCCAGCGTGCCCGTGCCTCCTCCTTGGTTTGTTTAACTCTGTCCGTAGCGTGGTGCGAACCTTGTGCGCTAACATTTATGCAGGGGAATGTTTCATCAGGGGAGTAGGTTTTACTCCGTCTGCCCTAAATAAATAGATTTATAGAATTATTATCTCAAGTCAAATTTTGTAAACCCTAATAGAATTTCTAGAAAAATAAGTGGGTGGTACTTGTGTTTGGATCGACCCCCACCCCGCCCGCGTCGCCCCCCACGCGGGCGACTCGGGCCGACCGTCGCGCTGCTGCCACTCCCTTCCCTCTCCTTCCTCTCTCTCTCTCTCGCCGCGCCGCCGACGGAGCGGGCTGGCGGCGGGGCCCTCCCCTCGGCCTCGGCCTGGCGGCGCCTCGCTCGAGCTGCGTGGGGCTCGGTGAGGCTTCTCTTCGCGGCAGCAGCAGCGTCGGCCAGGAGCTCGGGCGGCGCGGGGTGGTGGCGGCGACAGGGCCAGCTCGCGGCGTTGGTTGGGGGTCTTGGGCCTGGGCGGCCGGATCCAGAGCCCTGATGGCTGGATCTGGCGCCCTAGGTCGGAGAGCTATGCCAGCGGCGGCGGCCATGGTGGAGGCAGCGACGCCGGCTCGGGGTGCCGGTTTGTCCGCTCTCACGGCCAGATCCGGAGCCCCTTTGGCTAGGGGTGGCACCCACGGTGGCGAGGCACGCACGCTCAACGGCGGCTTGCGGTGGCCAGCACCATTGGCTGCACGTGCTGGGGGCGGCGACGACAGCCTGCAGCAGCTTCGTCGTGCGCCGGTGTGACACGCGCGACAAGGTGAAGCCTGGTTCCGTATGCTCGCCTAGAGGGGGTGACGGCCAACGCAGCTTTGCGGCGGCTACAGGCAGTCGGCGTGTCGGTGCCCCTATAGAGGGCTTCACGGGATGGCGGGGCGGCAACGACGATGGTGACAGCTGCGACCCAGGGTCCTGGTCAGACGCTGTGTTGGGGGATATCTTGGGCGAAAGCCTTGGCAACAGCGACACCCGTGGGCGCCGCTTCCCTTATTGAGGGTGTTGCATCCCCTCCGCACTGTATTCAGGGCAAAAGCCCGATCCTTCTTGGACGAGCAATGGTGGCGTTTCCCAATGTCATTCCCTTCTTCAAGGCGTCGCTTTTGAAGTTCGTCTCAGCCACGACGTTGGCTTCGGTTGATGCTTTCTCTCTCGGCACCTGGTTTGCATGTGGTTGGGGGCCTGTAGCGAGAAATCGAAGCTGCTATGTCAGGAGACATGGCACGGCAATGATGACTTGAGGCGAGCCCCCTTCGACGTTGACTGGCTTTGGAGATCGGGCAAAGATCGAGGACAGGTTGGAGGATCAAGTCTGGAAGTTGGCGCTACTCTTCACTGAGCTTGGCAACGATGACCTGCGATGACTCTTCGCTTTGGGCCATGTGTCTGTTGTTCGTTTGGTTCGTTTGGAGCCTGTCATGATAAGTCGGCGCTGCTTGGCAACGATGACTCATGGCGGTTTTGTGTTCTTCTGCGTCACGTGAGTGGGTTAGCCCTTCATGGTGTTCCTTGTTAACATCATGTTTTGGCTACCCTTCTTGTACATATAATTCTTTCGTCTTAATTGAGCGGCAGAGCTCCTGTCTTTTATTTCAAAAAAATTCTAGAAAATCCATCAAGATATGATATCAAATTAATATCATTAGAAATACCTAAAATACATTTTCATAATGGACTCATTTTATATATTATAAAGACTTGGGTTTGACTAACTTTATAGGAAAAAGTGACTTCTTAAGTTTGGCTACAACTAGTCACTACACATAACTAATATAATGTCGTGTGTCAGTATCAAGGATACCCAAAATATAGGATTAACCGAGACCAACCCCTGGATCAACCCAGGTAAGCTCAGGATCCAGATTCCTGATGCTCCCGAGTGAAAGGACCGGGTAGGTTAGAGGGGGGGTGAATAGCCTATAAAATTTTCTACAAAGCACCAGACCACAAGTTAGCAAACAACAAAGCGATGCAAAGCATTAACTCTAGGCTATCCTAAGCAAGCCACCTAACAAGATATACTAATCACAAGTATAAGCACTCAAACGCTAGAAACCCACTCCTTCAAAACCTAAGGAGAGAGCACCTAAACAAGTGATAAGCGCAAGAGAGTAGTGATCGAGAAAGTTATACCGCCGAGGAGAGTGGAGGTTGATCTAATCACCAAGATAGTCAATAAGCAACAAGAGGATCAATCAAGAAAACACAGAAAGACCAATCATCCACTCAATGGTGGAGAAAAGAGAGCACTCGATTTTTTACCAAGGTTCACGTGATCGTCGTCACGCTACTCCTCGTTGTGGCACCGGTCTTCCTTGGTGGATTGCGAGCTAGGTTTCACACGCCAATCCCTCACCGGGAGCCGCTCACCAACATAAGAGAAGTGGCTATCAACCACGAGCAATCCACTAGAGTCGGTTTTGGCTCTCCGCCGGGGAATAACCGCAAGAACCCCTCACAACAAACCTTCGGTGTGGGTTTGAACAATCACCAATCAACCTCAACACCGGAATCGCCTTCAAGCCGCTAGGGACATAGCAATGCCCCAAGAGAATAAGAACTCAGCCTTGACTTGCTCTCAAGTGCTCTAGAATGCAAATCACTAGTAATGATGCACTTGAGGATCACTCAACTCACAAAGAGAGTCACCAAGTGCCAGGGAAGGAGTATAAATACCTCTAAGTGCACTCCTAACCGTTACCCCACAAGAAACAGCCGTTAAGCCACTTTTCGTGGCGTCAGACGCTACTGTCGGACGGTAGGCGTCGGACCAATGTCCAACGTCCGACGCACACGATCTCGCCACGTGTCAGCTCAGTTTAACCTACCTCAGCCGCAGATCACTAACGGCTACTTCTCGCGCCACTTTCACAACCGTCGGACCAAAGAGCACAGGCGTCCGACGCTTCCAGAGAGTACGCAGAGACGATTTTCTTCGTCAGACTAACCACCTGCGTCCGACGCTCTGCACTCAGCTCGCTGCGCATGTGCCCAAAGCACGAACTCGCCACGACGCGCCGTCGGACTGTCACCCATTAGTTCGACGTTTGCTCGCCACTAACCGTCGGACTGTCCAACTCTCACAACAGTCAGTTCACTCAGAGACCGTCAGACTCTCTCTCAAAAGTGCGTCGGACTAACCCTTTCGAGCGTCTGACACCACGCAGATTTACACCGAGAGCAACTAAAATGCTCGGACGGTGTCCGACGCTCACCGTCGGACCAAAGCGCACCGTCCGACGCTTTCAACACAGTTCAGCATAGTACTGGGAGGGCCGTTGGACGCTAACTAATGGTCCGACGCCCTGGAGATCTCAGCGCCCGATGCTCTGATCCAGCGTTTTCCAAGTCTATTTCTTCACCCTTGCTTCTATGTGCTAACACTCAAGGTCTTCAACACTTGTGCACAATGTGTTAGCATTTTCAAAATATTTTTCAAGGGTTTCTAAGTTGATCTCTAGGTTGAGTTAGATTCAATGCAAAGAAATGCAACCTAAAGCACTTAAAGGTAATCCAATCACTTAGTTCTCTCCTTAATAGTCAGCTATCTATTCTAAACGTGATCACACCCACTTGGTGTCTTGATCACCAAAATAAAAGCCCTATTAGGGTTATACCTTTGCCTTCTCTTTTAAGTCCTTTTCTTTCTCCTTGATCATCTCCACTTGATCCACCTTGATCCATGGTTGAGCTCACTCGATCAACATCATTTAGCTCCACTCACCATGGTTAGGATAACCTACACTTAGCCATTACTTAGCAAGTAGGTTAGTTCTTAGGGTGTCATTGATTATCAAAACCAAACTAGAACTTTCACCGAGCCTCGAGGCATGAGCTCCACCTCGCCTAACTCTAGGGACACAGGCCCCGCCTCACCCGACTCTAAGGGCACGGTCCTCGCTGCACGCACCCCTGGAGGAGTGGGATTCGTCTCACACGACTCTAGGGGCATTGGCCCCACTTCTCCCAACAGGCGCGGGCTTCGCCTCGCCATAAAATTTTCACCAAAATTGGATTATAGAAGTTGCTGTTATGAATTATTCCAATTAATTATAGAAAAGCATAAATCTAAATATACAAAAAAAACTTTTTATAAATCATACCATATTATATGTGTAGATTTACTCATGTGGAGTCCAACTAAATTTGATTTTTTTTGTTTTATAAATTGTTTTTATGATGTCTATTATTTTGAAAGATTTAGCCAAAACAAATAAAAAAGAAAAAGATGAAATCACCGTTAAAACCACTTATAATCGGATCATGAGGTAAAATGTATGGTTTCAAAAGATAAGGAAGTTGATTTACCCAGTTTTACGGTTTAGAAAGGAAAATGTGACTTTTATGTAATTTGAGGGAGTAAAAGTGGACTTTCACTCTGTTCGGCTGGCTGGTACGGTACGGCTGGTTGGCTGATTGTTCTGAAAGAAAAACACTGCTGAGTGGCTGTAACAGAACCGGCTAAATCACCTGGCCCACCGGCACCTGTCATTGTCACTAACGACTTCTGACAGCCGAGCCCGTGTCCCAAATGATCTAGACAGGTCTGTCGGGCTACATTAGCGCCCTTTTCTCCGACAGGATCACCATTGCAGAATCATCACAGGATTACAACATTTCGTAATAAAATACATCAGAGTAACAGTGCAGAAGATTACATAACATTTAGATTACAAACCGGTTGTTCAAATAGGATTCAAATATAGTTATTACAGACCAGAGGACATAACAGTAGCAGTGGAATAGTTACACAATACTAGGTGAGGTAACTCGAACCCTGCCCACGGGTTCCACTTCACTCATCGCCGCTTTCTTCTTCGACCACGGTCACGCAACATGGAGCAAGACAGATCTCCGACTGCGGTCCTCCTGCAACGGGGTTAACAAACCCTGAGTACTTGGGGTACTCCGCAAGACTTACCCGACTAAGGGTGTAAAATGAGACTCAGGAATGCAAGGCTATGGGTAAGGCTAGCAGAGGATGCGGAGTTTGCAGAAAAGCAATATATCCTGTTCCATATTTTATTTTATCAATATCATAATCACAACTATAGTTCCGACATTCAATCTCAAATATCATCTTTCTTCAAATTTCTTTATTCATTCGGATAACCTAGTTGAGAACCACTTTTCGGTGTAGAGTGTGAGGATCAAGTCTCCATAACCGAGGAGCACGTCGATTCGAATCCAGAAAATACCCAGCTGGGGATTCTAACCACACTGCATATGCAGCACGCCGGCATACATATACCAACCCGTCGTCACGGCTTTGCTATCCCGGAACCGGTCCTGCGCCACCCGAGAGCATAGTACTCCACTCTTATCCAGGCACGCCGGCCACGTGGGTACAAGCTACTCTCGCCATCTCTCCACTCCCAGTGCGTGGTTGTCGGTTCCAGCAATAGCGTCACCGAACTCTAGGCTTTCCACATTGGTATGTGGCTAGGCTGTTCATCATGATCACAGCAGACCTACAACGAACGGTCCCTACTTCCTTCCTGCCGTCAATCCTGCATTGGGACTCTAACCCAAGTACAAGACTACCCGACAGTTTTTATTATCGTGCCTGTCGGGTGAGTGAGACATAGGGAACGCCGCCCCATGAGCTGGCCACCCAACGAAACACGTTTCCAAAGACATCGACCAGTTCCAAACTATTCCGAAAGCGACCATGCATTGGGACTCCAACCCAAATACATATCGACCAGCGGATAACCAGTTCTTCACCAATCAAAGTATAAGTATAATCATGGCACAGAAAATAGTTTTTCTTTTATGCAAAGCTAAGTTCATTAAGCATGCCTAAGCATTTCTCAAACCATTTTATTTAAATCAGGTTTCAGGGTATTTATTTGAGACAATGCATCTGGATAGGTGACAATCAACTCCTATTAACCTAATGCGGTAGATTAACTCGAATTATAAATATTTTGTAATAGAGGGGCTGAATGCACCGGGGCTTGCCTTGGATCGTATACAGCGTCGGGTCGGGATCAGTCCCGCAGATGTCGGATCCTTGGATGACTTCTGGAGTGGCCTCCTCAGTAGTAGTCTCGACCTGGACCCCCTCGGGAACGGGCACTACACGTATGCAATGATGTATGCTTAGCGTGGCATGAGGGCAACAAATGAAATGCTTGAAAGTAAACCATTAATACCTTGAGTACAACTTTCCTTCACGGTAAAGTTGTAAACGATCTACGGAAGGTAAAAGCAATGTTGCCTACTTTTGTTTTATTGACCTTTCTAACGGTCACAGAAAGCCGCTACACAGCTTTATGACTACTACCAAGCACTAAGTTCTCAAACTGCCAAGGATCACACAGCGAAAGATCCTTGGTCTTCATTCAACCCAAAATTCACACAACAAACCTAAATTCATTTTTCTATTTACTTTATTAATCCCTAATTTCACATATATTTATTAATTGACCAAACTAACTTCAATTGCAACCAAACTTTACCAACAGCTAGGTTTTATCACCAAACAGAGCCACAATAAATTTCATGATTTTTGGATTTACAGAGAATTAATTAAAATTACACAAACTTGCATTTATTAATTACTTCACTGATTTATACAGCAGATTAAAGGTACTGGAACACCCTATATTATATTTTTAACAAATACTACATACTTCAGAGAGCATACACAATTATTCTCACATTTTTCCATTCAACAGATTAATTCATATGAAATAAATAAACTTCAGTACTATTCATATGAATATATAAATGAAAAGCATTTTGAAATTTACTGGAAAAAGAAAAGACCAAACCAGCCCACTACGGCCCATGACCAAAGCGAGCCAGCCCACTCGGCCTGCCGCACCCGGCGCCGGCGTTTTAGCAAAATAGACCTTGGGAAAATCGGAAATCAACCCGCGGTCCGATCTATACTATTCACATGAGTCACGGGATTTGCACTTAACCCCCTGGAAAGACCTATCTTCTAACCCGAGGCCCCTGGCCTCTCCTCTGTTTTGACAGAGGCGAGAGCGCCGGCGGTCCGCCGCCCCTAGCTCGCCGACGGTGAGCCGAGGGACGAAGCCGAGGGCACTGACGGACTCTACACTCCAAGGCGAGTCTACCAAGCTAAGACACGACGAGATCCGAGGCACACAGCACCTGGAGACACGTACGCGGCGGCTCGGTGGCGGCGGCGAGCACGTCGCCGGCGAGCACAAGCCGGTAAAGAGAGGGGAAAAGGTGCGCGAGCATCTGGGGCTCACCACGAAGCTGGCCGACGGGTCGGTGGAGACGGAGGTGGTTCGGAGAAGGCGACTTGGCGACGGCGGCGGATCCCGGCGGCTCGGCACAACGGCGAACACGCGTTCCGGCGAACCTAGGGAACCAGAGAGTACGCCGACGCACGCGTAAGATTCAAGGGGTCACGGAGATCACGTTGCGCAACAATCCGAGGCCCAGAGCTTACCCAGACTAGCTCGAGACGACGGCGGAGCTCGCGGCGGCGCTCTGCCCGCCCGCGAAGGAGACACCGGTGTTCCGGTGGTTACGAAGCTCTACAGCTCCCACCGACGGTCGCAGGCGATGCGCAAGGAAGCTAGCTAGCTGTCTGCAAGATGGAGAGGGTGGTGATGGACGGAGCACGGCGTATTCGGCCGAGAACCGAGAGGTGGCGATGGCGACCGGGAGAAGGAAAAATGGCGTGGAGAGGGGTGGTCTTTGCCCTTTTGGAGGGACAACGGGCGGGGACAGGCGCGGCACGACGCGGCGCACGCGCGCCCGTATCTGCAATGGTCGCGAGGGCACGATCCCGGCCGGCACGGCTCGCCACGCGCCCGCGCGCGACACGGCGGCTGCCGGTGCTGTTCGTGAACAGAGCGAGGGGGCGAAGTACTGTAGCTCTAATTCCCTAGGGGCTGTCGGTTTTTGACCAAATTCGACTGATTTTGCATACAAACATGAAAAACTGCAAAAACAAAAGTTGTAGGGTTTGAAATTCTTAACAACTTTGCTTTTGGAACTAAATTCAAATTCGAAATATTTTTGAAACTACAGAAAAAGGGGTAGAATAGGGTTTTAAATTTCAAACTGTATTTTCAAAATTACTTTTAAATTTTCTCAACAACTTGAAAAATTGCCAAAATAAAAGTTGTTCTACTCAATGAGATTTACAACTTCTATTTAGGAAGTTTTGCCAGATTCCAAATAATTTTTGAAATGCAATCCAAAACTAGATTTTAAATCATTGTTTTGAAATAAATTTGAATTTCCACCACAGAACTTTGAAATCTCCAAAAACAAAAGTTGTTCCATTTTAAAAGATCTAAAACTTTTATTAAGGGACTATCTCAAAATTCCTTTTAGATTTTGAATTAGGTTTTGCTCCTAATAAAAGTAAATTTTTAAACCTTTATTTGGGAATTTAATTTTTACAAACAAATACTAATTAAATTCAAATCACTCTAGGGACCTAATCACAATCATATGCAAATGATTAATTTAAGTATGATGACATGGCAGATTAATTAAATCCGTAATACCCGGGGTATTACAGTGGCTGGCTGGTGCTGGCTGGACTAGCCAGCCGAACAGAGCCTTTTTCCTTCTTTAAACTGTCTCCCACCCCGCCGAGCTCCACCGCCTCCCTGTCGAGCTCCGCCTCCAATCCCGCCAAGCTCCGCCCGCCTTCAAACCCGCCCTGCTCCGCCGCCTACCCGTCGAGTGCCGCTCACCTCTGCCTGCCGCGTCCTCATTGAGTGCTGCTCACCTCCCACCCCGCCTCGCCGTCGTCGGGCCCACCACCACAAGCAATTCATTTGCGTCGTCGTCCAGAGAGTACGCAATTTTGCGTCTCGATTCAGTGAGCACACAAAATAGCTATCGTGTTAGGGTTCTCTGTTGGAAGGATGATTTGGATAGGCAAAACACTATGTGTGACCTATTTTGGGTATAGTTTGTGTTGTTGGAGACAGTCTTCGTATCTTTCACACTAGTAGAGAACAGATCTTTCGTCGATGGACGGGATTGGCCTTTAGTCCCGGCAATTTTTGTGTTCGGGACTAAAGCCACCTTTAGTCCCGGTATGTCAAGGGGCCTTTAGTCCCGGTGCTTGATACCAACCGGAACTAAAAGTTTTAGTCCCGGCTGTGGGTACCGGCCGGGACTATAAGCTTGGTTTTAATCATGATAAGTAAGTCCAACTAGAACTAAAACTCCCTGCATATAAAAGTAACAGGCTACCTTCTTCTTCCTCTAACCCGAACTAGCTCTGTCTTCCTATCCGTTGTGTTCTTGCTCCGTTCTTCGGCCTTCACCCCATTTCTTGCAGATCTCCATCGATTTTTTCGGTTTTCAAGGTAACTAACTTCATTCTCACACCTCCATCACTACTATATATCATTTCATGGTCTACAAATAACCAAGGATGTACCAACGGTAATCTTCCATAACCATCTCTCTCTGTATGTGTGTGTACAGATATACCTGATCTCTCTTTTAACTCCGGAATGATTGTTTTGTGTATTGGTTAGTGCTTGGGAACAATTCGTTCAAGATCACCGGAAAGATTGAAAAGCGCAACTGCAAGTTGTCCCAGTCAAAGTAAGTAGTAACTTGCTATATATATGTAGTTTCAGCATTTTATTTACCATGATTCAAATCACTGGATGACGAGAGGATTCTTTTCTCGTAAAGTGGTTATTGCAGTAAGAACCCAGGAACAATCTACGTGGATACTACGTTTGCAAGTTCCTCAACCTGTTTTTGAGCAAAACTTATTTACAGAAGGCAAAAATAAGAGTCACATTTATTTGAATCGGATGTTAGTATACATGATCAAACATATGTATATTAATATATTCTTTTTTCAATCCAAATTGAAGACCGGCTAGTACAAGCAAAGCAAAGGGTTCTACTCTCAGACCAGATCAAAGCCATTCAAGAAACAATAGCAGGATTTCTTAATGATCAAGTCTTAAATCCCAATGGAGAGCATTACTTCGACGGCAAATAAGTTCTCCAGCCTGTTAGCATGCGAAGTACTTTGACTCGTGTAATCTAAATTAATAAGACGGGGACGATTTTGTATACGTGTATATATTGTGTATAATATATATATATGTCCATGCATGTAATATATTAATATATAGCTTTATACTATGCTTGTATTATTTACATGTGCTCGATACAAATACGTGTATACGCGTATTTGAAAACCTAGTTACTACTACCACCACCAAAATAGAATATGAATTAATACGTGTATTTGAAAACCTAGTTACTACTACTACCACCACCACCAAAATAGAATATGAATTAATAAGCAGAAAATATAAAATCTGCAAATACCTTTAGTCCTGGTCCTTAATACGAACCGGGACTAAAGGTCCCTGTCGATGGGCTACCGCATGGCAAGACAGGCGAGGCTTTTAGTCTTGGTCCTTACTAAGAACTGGAACTAAAGGGTGAACGTTTAGTGTCGATTCCGTAATTTTGGTTGGGAAACCGGGACTAAAGGCCTTGTGCGCTAGTGTCAGCGGTGGTGTCTGCGAGACAGCAACGACGCCGCAGGCATTCTCGACGCCCGCAGGGAATATTACACTGACGGTTGGTGCAAGCGCTATCCGGCGACCGAAGCCGCGCGCATTCTCCATGCCGCCATACTACTCAGGCTGAGCCGGTCGGCACAAGCGCTAGAACTTGTAATAGGGCAGCTCATGCTATGGCAGCTTTGGGTTGTATTAGTAGGGAAGATGAGGATCCAATTGTGGATCCACTGCCTGACTGTATCCAGTATATTGTGGAAGCCGATTGCGCTCCAGTTGAGTTATGAAATCCATTTTCAATTTTTTTAAAAAAGGCTTGCACTCGTGAACAAGACCAGGCAAACTTGACGGTAACTAAACACCTCCATCTCCCATTACAACCGGTAACTAAACAGGTCCTTTATCTCCCATTACAACGGACAGACATGATCCTAGTAAAAAGACTCGATACACTTCAAGCATAAAATATCCAACCTGTCAAGAGGTAAGGTCAGAACTATATAATGAGGTGACCAAGTGACGTATTGTTTATGTACTCTATTCAAACAAGGTATTCTGTGTGGCTCATTCAATCCACTTTTATCCCTCAAACAAAATAAAAAATAGGTATCATCTCAACTTTAGAAAGTCCGCAATAGTACTAGTTATAGTTACGTAGCTAGCTGATGTAAAGATATACATTCTTGTATTACTAAACCTACATATTTCTTTCATGTATTCTTGGGCTATGTAAAATAGATCAGCTATTTATTCGTCACTAGTAACTACTCTATCCCCTATTTTCCTTATTCCACGTCATATAGCTAGTTGTTAGGGTACACCCTTAGAACTGGGACAATTACATCTCATCCCTTAATTGAGTGAAACCATGGTGATTAGTTCGGCATGCTTTGGCTACAAAAGCTTGTGACATAGACAGTTATTTTTTTTTAAGGAAAAAAAATAGGCTTAACATTTCATCAGATGCGAAGAATTGTATGTTATGTTTTCCATGAGGGGCAATCAAGAGTCCCATCATCAACAAAACACAACTGCATTTCATATTTTCCTTTTGCTGACATGTTTAAATGTTATCTGATGGATAAAATTGTGGATTCTGCAGTCTTCCTGTACGAACCATTTTGTCCGAAAGAAAAACCACACAAAAGCAACTTGAATAACCAGTAACAGCTGCCATGGCCCATGGCCTGAATATGGATCACTTACACAAGATCTGAAAATTCACTGTGATGTGTATCCCCAGCCCCAATTCCAGTTTTGACAATACGTCTATAAGAGGGACACAAGCAAAAACGGACGGGATGCTGACTAATGTGTACAGGAGATTGACAACATTGTATGGGAAATTTTGAAAGATGGGTAAAAGTGCACAGGCACTACTACACCTCTGGTACTGCTGCGGTACAGGTAAACTGTACAATTCATGATTACACAGAAAACAACGAAACAACATACGGGCCAAAAACAGCATGGCAATTCTTTTTTACACATGAGCTCATATATGTTATTCTTCACAAGTTTGAGCAAAATAATACAGCTATGGACATATCTAATGTGGTCGGAAAACATTGGTCATGTGGATTTGGATCGGCAAGCATTGATCACCAGAAAGGATTCAATCTGATACCGTTCAGAATGAATGGAACAAGTGCAAATATGCCCTACAAAAAGAATTCTGTTACAATTTTACAGCCAACTAAACATAAATAAGAATAATATAATTCTTGAATCAAAGGTTGTTAATAGCATGAGATGCCCTAGTGCAGATTTGGCATGGACTATGAATGTTCTATTGAAACCCACTTTTTTAGGGTTGAGCTTTTCAACCTGCTTTGGCTTCCTAGAAAGCCAAAAGCCGACCAAAGCGGTTGACTTTCACCCAAATTCTCCAATAAAGCGGACATTTCTACCCTCGGAAAAACACCCTCACGTAGGGTTCTAGGCACAGGTGCCCCTCCCAACTGGCGGTTGTGCAGCTCCAGGCAAACCGCCCCTCTACAGTGACCCTGCGGCGTCTCCCTTCCTCCGGGCCCCCTTTGTCTACCCCATCGTGACCGTCTTCACTAGGGCCTATAGTTTGAGGGCGCCAGTGCGTGCTCCACCGGCGAGCGGCGGAGCAGCTCCAAGACAATTGGTGCACTCAGAAAAGGATTGTTAGCTTTGTCCATATAGAGGGGCATCATCTTTCTTTGGATGTTGCAACTAGATGGAACTCCACCTATCCGATGCTTCGTGATGCCTTATACTACAAGTCTGCATTCATGAGGCTGAAGTCATCGGATCGTCGTAGGTATGAGAAAATTACTCCATCTGCTCATGAATGGGCCATGGCATACAAAATTTTCCAATGCTTGAAGAAATTCTTTGATTTGACAACTTTTCTCTTGCAGTTTATATGCAACTCCAAATCTGTTCGATAGAGGGTTTTGTGATATAAAGCTTTTGCTTGATGACTGGCCTGTTAGTCAAGATACCATTATTAGTGCAATGGCAACTTCTATGAGTAAAAAGTTTGAGAAATATTGGAAGAAATCCTGTACTACCTTAGCTGTTGCATGCTTTCTTCTACAAGAAAAGACTTATTGAATTCCATATGAAGTAGTTGGATGAAAGAGTAGATGTCATCAAGGATTTGTATCAGTTTATGTTACATCTACACCTTCATCTTCAAGGGCTAAGGGTCGATCAAATGAACCTACTGCTGCTAAAACTGATACCTCAGATCTGTTAGTGGACAATACTGATGATGAACTAGAAAGTTACTCCCTCCGTCCAGGAAAACATGCAATTCTAGCACAGTACCATGGTTTAGTATCTTAAGTTTGATTAATTATAAATAAAAATATTAATATTTAGGATCTCAAATAAACACCATTAGATTAATTATGAAATGTATTTTCATAATAAATTAATTTGAAATCATAAATGTGAATAATATTTACTAGAAATTTAATCAAACGTGAACTACTTTTGCCCGCCATGCAACCCGTAGTTGCATGTTTTTTTCGACGGAGGGGGTACTTATATGAGTCATCAGGAACTGACGGGGATGGATTAAATGAGTTGGATAAATATATGGCAGATCACCTGTGAAATTTAGTGGTCAGTTTGATATCTTTGCATGGTGGAAGAACCAGACTGAAGATTCTCCTATTCTCTCACAAATAGCTCGTGATTTGGTGGCTGCTCAAGTCCCAACAGCTGCTTTTGAATCTGCGTTTAGTGCTGATGGCCATGTAATTGACCCTTTTCGCAGCTGTCTTGACCCTGAAATAGTTGAAGCCTTGATATGCATGAAGAATTGGGTTGCTGGGTCAAGAAAATGTAATAATGCATCCTGTTTTTAGTTCCACAAAACTTTTCCTTTGCTGATTTATGTCTTTTTTTCTTAGATAAGAAAATCGGTTCGATTGTTTGTGATATGGAGGTTATTGAGGTCATTGCCTCAAAATTTATGCCTGAGGTATGACTTTGAACCGTCACAGTGCTTATTCAACACATTTTCTACATTTGCCATTTGCCTTGCGGTAGGATAATCAAATTTCTGACAGCGATGACAATGAAGAGGTAGAGGGGTGCAGGCGCCATGCAAGAGACCTGGGCCATGGCTTTGACTAGTTGTTGTCTTGTTGATTGCTATCTTGATGTCCTTTGATGTTGCCTTGGCTGTGAAAGAATGTGATGATACATTGGTGCTGGAGAGCTGGACAATGGACAGTTGCTCTTTAGTGTCTCAGTGTTGGGATGTTGATATCCTGAATTTGAACTTTGGTTATGAATTATGCCTTATCAGTTTGTAGTTGAACTCATTTTCATGTGTTAAATCGTCAAACACTTGAACATGTATTTGTATGTTCTATCTTGTGTTGTTGCTGCTGCTTCTGACAGCTATGGACATTATATTTGTATCTGCTGGGTCGTACTAATGATTTGAAGAGGTCATGTCAGTCAGTGTTCCCGCTTGGAGTTACCGTCTCCTGAGATTTATCGATGAGTTCCCAATCAGTTTGTTCCGTCTCATGTCAGTCGGTGTTCCCGCTTGGAGTTACCGTATCCCGAGATTTATCGATGAGTTCCCAATCAGTTTGTTCCGTCTCCCTCCCTCCATCCCTCCCTCTCTCAGGAAAATGGGATATAAGAAACGCAACAAACTGATTGGGAACTCTTCCCTGAATCCAGCCCACTACTATCAATATTATCCAAACCCAATAGTATCAAGAGACACCCATTTATCTTCTTTTGTCTCTCTTGGCCTAGTCTACTGGTACCTATAATGACAGTGAACACCCAGCAATATTACACATGGTGTATTTTAGTTGTAGGATGCATAACTAAGCATAAGTATCACACCACTTCTCCAGCATGAAGAAGATGTAAGAACCATCTTTTTGTTATTTAGTTTAGCAAATGGGGTACTTACAGCAACGGTGCATGCAATCAATCCAGGCTTCTCTCTGTGGTCCAAAGCAACAAAGAATAGAAGGAACGCACCAGCATACCAGGGGATTGCCGCCAACAAGAACCCCAATAAGAACCTTCAATAGAATACAGAAGCTAAGTTTGTATGGTGTAGACATTGTATCTTGGAAAAAAAAAAAGATTTGCAAAACAAAAGGATACATGTTGCACATGAGATTTACTGAAAGAGACGATAGACTAGCATTATTTGTTGCAGAACTAAGCTAGTGATGCCACATAGTATCACACCAACTATGCCACGTGGGGTCGGCAGACGGCAATACTCCCGTAGGCACAAGCACGCCAACGCACCGAACAAGCTGGACATGCGGCCGAGCATGCGAAACGCCGTGAGGGTGTCACACCCCAAAATTTCTATTTTGGGATGTGACTAGAAAACACTTAAAACAAAACAAATGATTTTTACCATTTTCTAAAAATTCCAACATAGCTTAAGTTGTTGACATTCTGGATAATGGAAAATGTGAGTTTTCAAACATTTTGTGAACAATTTAAAGGTTTGTTGCATTCATGCCTTTGCATAGTGTTTTGTATGAAAAATGATTTTAAAAGTTTTCAAACACGCATAGGGTTTAATTGGAATCAAATTTCTCAAATCTTTGATCAAGTTCCCATTCATGATTAAATCCTTGGAACCATATACCTTGATCCTTATTCCAAAAACCTTGATGGCTCTTCAAATGTTCATCTTGCCATCACCCTAACACCTATTCTTTAAAGCTCTATTTAGTCATATCCTAATATGTTCTCTCTTTATCCCTTTTTCCTTATATTTGAGATTCCAATCCTTTTTAATTGACTCTTGTTCAAATATCAAAACATATGCTTAATGATCAATCATTGTATCCCATATGAACTCTACCATCACTTTATTCAAGTGAAATCAATCACATGTTATGTACCCCTGTTAATCTCAGTTCCATCTTTCTTCTCGTTTCCTGACCTTTGGGCAATATATACATGGACTCTTTCTCCTCCACTCATTCTCCTCTTTGTCAAACCCAAACATATTTTTGAACCATCCTTGAAAACCATACGGTCTTGGTCTCACCATTTTAGAACGCTAAATTTCCCGAAACCCTTACCGTGTCTCTACGAATTTAGCGAGCCGAGCTCAACACTATCATTCCATATTGTATTCTTGTTTTCATACAAGCACCTAAATCTATCCCATTAGTAAACCATATTCCCCATCTTTATTTCTATTGCTAATGGGCCAACCCAACTCATTGCGTCCTCCGACATCGCTTCGAACCGAATCCAGTTAAAACTTTGAGTTATCTTTCGACGCGGGTCAAAGCCCAACCACCCTCCCCTCTTTTGTGGTTCAACATAGAGTCCAACCAGCCCTCTACCTCTTCCTCTCACCTCTCCCACGTCACCCACCTGATGTCCTCTCCATCTTGCACAAAAATATCAACCAAGTCAAGAAAATATCAAGACAAGACCCTTTGCCTTCCAACCCTTTGGTCTCCCACCCTTTCCCCTTCAAGTATAACTCCCCCACAGCCCCCTCACGCCTCCCCCTTCAGTTCCCACGTCAAGAGCAAAGGTGAGATGCCCCTACTCTTCCTCATTCTCCCCCATGGCTGCCCCAACCAATCCCCAAATTTCCTCTCCATCCCGTCCATGGAAACGAAGTGTTTCGGCGATTGCAACTCATCTAAACACCTTGATTTCCTTCTCAAGCACCCAACAAGGATTTGGAGGAGTTCACCATCAACCTCCCTGCTCACCATGACGTGGTGGTTGCTTCTACCACCATGGATGTCGCCCCGATCAACCGCATCGCGAGAAGGATGCACCGTTGAACCGCGTTATCACCACCGGCAATCGTTGATGAGTTTCCCCGCTCCACCCCACCAATACCCATGGTGAGAACCCTAAATCATGTCCCCCATCATGTTTTCATAGTGTTCTCTGAATATCAAGTACCCTTGTTGATGTTTGGTCGATGCCCGATGAAATATACATGTTGTATGTCTTGCTGTCCTGGCGGCCAGCAGCGCTGCTGTTTTTGGGCAGCAGCGTTCCTCGCTGTTCCTTTGATCAAATCATCAAACCCTTTGGTGAAATTGTAGTTCATATCCTTGAACACGTCCCTGCAAAATGGTTTCTTCATAGGAGTTGAGAATTTAGAGATATGGTCATCACCGTGCCGCTGTCCCTGCTGTCTGGACAGATTGGCATCTCTGAGTGCTTTCGGCGTTCCCCACTAATCCGCTGACCAAATCATAAATCCCTTTGACCTACATGTTTATTACATCCCTGCATATGATCCCACAAGTTGGTTCGGCTATCCAATCCATGATGGCCGAGATATAGAGACCGAATTGTCTGCCGCTCCTGCTGCCCAAACAGCAATCAACCTGTTATTGTCAGTGGCGTTCCCGTTGATCCATAGAACCCCTTGATGAACCCTTTGGACAAGTTATCCTTTATATAGTTGCACACACCTCTGAAAAGTTTCATGGCTATATGATAAAGTATGAAAGATATATGCTCCTATCTTGTGGTCACTGTCCTGCTGTCCTGCTGTCCCGCAGCCGCACCACAGCGGGTTGGCGCGAGTGTTCCCGTTGATTGACCACTCCGGTGATCAGCACCTTTGACCGTTGTGTGTATGATATACCTACACACATCCCTGCAAGTCAGCTTCATCATATGAATAATGACACTTGAGTTATAATCATTGTCATGGCGCTGCCCTTGCCATGCCAAACAACCATATAGTCACATCTTGCAATCATGTTCTCCTACCAACGAATGGTCAAAACGTCACCTCCTTTTGCCATAACCTCCCTCATGCAGTACCTAGAAACCCCACAAAATATATTTCTATTTGTATTTGTTATAACCATGCAATCTATCATCATATTTCCCGCTGTCCTCCACCGGTTACGCTTAACCGATGCACAAATCGACATAACCTTGTTTTCCGTTGATCTAGCATCCACCTCAGTGCATTTGTTGGTCATGACATGTTCCAAAGTAACCTATTCACTTATCCAAAATCATTCCCTCATATCTCTAAGGAATATTCAGAACATAAGCCATTTGTGTAACCTCTCTTCCCACCTTAAATCCATGGTCTCCATGCGCTTGACATAATCTACCCGTCCAAAGCACCACCACCATCTTTGCCATGTGATGTCCTATAACCAGCGATAAATCTTGTTATCAATATCATATCATGTTATCATTATGCAATCCATGTCATCCAATGGTTCCCATTAGCATACCACCAATTTACAAATTTGTTTATTTCTAAGTGCATCTTTGATTGACATGCCCTCTTCATGTGACATGCCCTTACATGTTGCTTGCATAATCCTTATATTTTGGTCATCACTTGCATTGTCCAGATAGAACCATGAGCTATATTTTAGTTAATCCTATCAAATCACATCACTCCACCATGATCTTGTGACCGCTAAACACACTTGTTCTATTCAAGTCACCCTTTATGGACTCTCCTAACCTATATCCTCATCACAAATAAACATTTATCCTTGCAATCAACCTTAATTTGTCACTCCAGCTTAGTCGTGGCAACACCATATCACTAATTATCATATATCCCTAGGAGAATGCCACATGATGTATATCAATTCAATCTTATTCTCCAATGTAGTCTATTCCAGTTTCTCTACCACACACCATAATACATATACAATCCTTTTTGTTATGTTAGATATGTTCTAGTCCAAATTCCAACTTAGTCATCTAATCCAATGCTTGCCACATATGCCATTCAACTCTCACATCTTTTAATTGTGGTTCTTGTTTTGTTAAGTTTTCGTGCTCGCACGATTACAGAACAAGCCATACGTTTTCAAAACCTTTGTAATTTATTGATATAATGCTTGGTGTATTGTTTCTAGGTTTGAATGTGAGGCTTGTGTTGGTTGTTGTGATCGTTAGAAGAGAAGCTATGCAAGGATAATCCAGAAGGAAAAATTGGTGAACTTGGAAAGCTTTTGGAAGGCAAGTGTAACATGAGTTTCCTTGTTGCCTAATAACCATTTAATCACATTTTCATATGCATGTGTCTAATATGATAAACCTATAAGGATTTTACCTAGAACTATTGATATCTTATATCCTTGTTACCTATGGGTTATTGCATATGGGTAGATTGGCTTAGTTGCTATCACCAACAATAATGATCTATAATATTGATTAATGATTTGCAACTATGGATGGAAGATGCTTTTAAGCAACATGGATAGAAGAGGGCTAGAGCATTGGGCCTTTTTGGTCGCTCTAGTCTGCCCTCCGTATGCATCTGAATCTTAAAGCGGCCACCCAGGATTTGCCGTACAACCATGAGAATCACATGGCTCTGGTCTTAGATGAGTAACTAGATCTTCTCTATCTTGTTAGTAGTTACCGAAAGGCGCTAGAGGGGGGTCTAGGTTCAAGAATGGGTTCCGAGCCTGTTAAGATGTGTGCTGGGCTGCGGTCACATGGTGTGCCATTCTTGAAGGGGGGCCTCCATTCGCCTAGCCTAAACCTTGCGTCTACTAACTTGTTAGAGTGACTAGTGAAAGGCTTCGTAGTGGTTCCCTGCCTGCTCACCTTGGAAGTGATAAGTGGTTGGCCACCTCGGGACATATGGGAATTCACGACTCATGGTGAAAGTGTATACACTCTGCAGAGTTTGATCAAACTGATATATCAGCCGTGCTCACGGACACGAGCGGCCTGGATCCTTTTCGAGACAGATGATTTTATGGATGGCTCGAGATGATGAAATGATATTGATGATAATTATTATAATCTCACTGGGGTGCTAAGCGTAACTTAGTTACATAGACTCTTAATAAGTAAAATATGACCAACTAAAAGTGCTTACCGCAGTTCAGCCGTGTCAGCTTTTTGAGCCTTGCATCCCCTCATGTTATACTTGCTGAGCATGGTGAGCTGACGCTTGTGGTTTCACCAATAAAAATCCCGGATGGGTACCAGATGGTGGATAAAGTGAGGAGTTTCCAAAGGAGTTCCATGAGTACTAGGCGAGTGCTCCCCCAGTCAACCGTCCCTGTGGAGTATGGTGCCCCGAAGATAGAAGATGAAGACTAGTTTCCGTTGTGCTTTCATATATTTGTAAGTCTTAATGTAAATATGTTTCGCTATGTATTTAAGCATTGCTTATGGTATTTACCATATTTGTCACTATATGTGTTCTGTGGACATCCTGGGCACACATATAGTTAACGCTTGGTATTCTTCGGAAAACCAGGTGTTACAGAGGGCCAATCTGTGGGCCTTAATTCTAGGAGAGATTAGCTCAGTTTATTAGCCCCCCTTGGGGTGTTTACTTAATCAAAGGATTGTATGATACCCCCCCCCCCCCCCCACCCCCGAATCCCGACCATGAGTACCGCCACAACATCTCGGTATCAGGTTGGACATGAAACCAATCCAGACTTCCATATCCTCGCCTGACGCAAGGTCAATATCAATGAGCAGGCCATTCAACGTCTAGAACAGCAACAGTCGCCACTGCCATATACCGAGTCCTCAAGCAGCTGCACCTAGACGTCGAGCACCATAAAAGTGCTACAGCAGCGGCGGAAGGCATCGAGGGCCCCTCCGACCTCTCCCCCTCCCCCTCCCAGTTCCCCAAAATTTCACATGCTACCTTCTCTCCCTCCCCTCACCATTCGCCTCTCCTGACCGTTGACATGATCCAGGTTGCAGAATCTGGTCACCAAGATGGCACTCAAGTTCCTCATCTTCTGCGATGCCTGCATCCTCACATTCCTTGCCAAGCCCAATTTTGGGTACTGTGTGCCTTCCTTCCCCTCCGCTAGACCCTAGTCCAACCATTCCTGTAATTGAGTTTGCTTCCATCCAGGAATAGATTGCAGATGCTACTGCAGTATGACGCTGCTGTTTGATTGGGTCCACGTGTGCCGTACACAGTTGCTAAAAATGTACACAGATTCATCCAGTTTCGTATGCCATCGTCCACTAGACACAAATTTACCTTTGCGTTTCTTGCATTGTTATTAAGGCGGTAAGGCGAGGCGTGGCGAGTGACTACAGCCTTATGCTTAGACGACTAAACCATGAGGTGAGGCGACACCTTACAGATTTATTAAGAAAAACTTAAAACAACAGCTTAGAGCAGTAGTTGATGAAAAAAAGGGGAAAAAAAAGAAAATGAAAGGAGGGGTGTGCCCTACCCCCCTGGCGTGGCTTATCCTAATGACCCGATCCCCAATACAGTGCTGCTTCTCCTGCACTCGTTCCGCCGCCACTCATCTCTCAGCAGCCCCTCCCATCGTTGCTCCCCGTCTAGATCTACAGCCACTGCCATCCCCTTCCGTATCGAGCAGACGACGGTGAGGAGATGGTGGAATCGAGCAGACCACAGCGAGGAGACCACGGAATCAAGCGAAATTGATGAGGAGGAGGCAGAAATCGAGCAGGCCACAGCGAGGAGACGGCAGAATCGAGTGGAATCGACGAGGGGCGGTGGAATCAAGGGCTCAGCATGCGCATAAGGCGACAAGGCGCCGCCTTACCCCTAAGGCGAGCCTGGAGTGCTCCGACGCTTTGGCGTCGCCTAAGGGTTGCTTAAGCGACCCTAAACCGTAATCCTATCTGTGAAATCCCCGAGGCATAATGTGAGTTACAAGTATGTGTGTGTAACTATTATCCTTGCATTCTATATTTTATGCATTCCATATATTCAAATCATACTGGTGTAAGCAACCATCAGCGTGTATGCAGTGATTAGTGTTAGCTTGTCAGCTTCTTCTCCAGTCTTATCGTCTGCAGCGCCCCCGTTGTGACTGTGAGGGGATGTCACCCTATGTGTGTAGACAATGTGGTACTATTCCTATTTACTCTTAACATCCCCCCGCAGTTACAGCGGAAGTACTGCAGACGATGAGACTGACAAGCTAACAATTAGGCCATGATTGTTGTGTTGCCTGACATTAATGGTTGGTTAGTTATATAGAGATTGAGGCTTGGTTATACTCCATCCAGTCCGCTTTGTAAGCTGTTTAAGAGTTACATAAAAAGTCCGATAAATAAAGCACGTGGGGGCATCTGAGGCATCCATCAATGGAGATAATTTTTTTCCCAGGAGCTGAAGCACTTGCATGGCGCCATGCAAACTAGTGATAGGAACATACCTGTATTCCTTCACTTCCTGGAGTACAGTGGAAACGTCCCTGCATCTGCATGTGTCCATACAAATTCCCTGGCCATCCGGTGGTGTCACACAATACCCTCACGGATCAACGGATGTTCTTGGTACATGTGTTTTTAGCTTTCGTGCCTTAGAACGCAGACCAGAGGGAGTAGTTCACTACATGCTTCGTCAACACATAGGGAACTGATGTGTTTGATTTCTTTTCTATTTACTGTCAAATTTCTCAGCATTCATTAAGTTTGGGGCTTCTTTATAGACATAACATACCTCTCTAAGGTGATCCAAATAATGGACATGATACAATTTCAGTTTTTGTATCCACTGAGTGCGCCATGTTAGCTTAAGTGCATACATTTATATAATCAGACAAATTCTGGAGCCAGGACTGCCCAATTCTTTCTTTCTGCCATTTTATGGTCATATGGTGGTTACTGTCAGAGGGAGTGCACATACTTGCAATGGGAATTGTACGTGCATTTACTTTCATCTTGTTTTTCATATACATTGACTGTTCAGTCTTCTTTTTTGGACATGCTGTCTTCAAGCTAAATGGTATATGACTATCTAAATTTGCTCTGTAGGCTTTACTGTTGATCAAATATGCAGTTGAAAAATCTGGTACTGATCTCAAGAGGGAGATGTTAAGGCAATTAGCAGATATGTGCCAACTAGGTAGAAGGAAAGGTTGTTCCATACGGTTGGAAGATGAGATATTGTGCTAGACAAAAACTGTTTTTACGCTGACATAAATTGCATCTTCTGACTTCTTTATGTTCTCCCTTTTCTTTCTAAAGAAAAAAAGAATCAGACAGTGTATATGTAAGCGTTTTTTTGTTTTTTTGGCCAAATTTATAGTGATTATTATAATATTTTACATCATATTCCAATTGGTAACAAACCATTAACTCACATATGCAGATATGCTTACATATATCAAAACATACACCAAACATCCAAAGGCATATTAGACTTTTCGCAGGAAAAACCTACCATTCCTGGAACTAGAGTCGGACAGCCGAAGCCAAATAGGTCCACCTACTCCAGCAATTCTAGAGTGGAGCTGCTCCAAGGTGGAGTTGGTGTAGCAGAGTTGAAAAATCTGAAGCAGAGCAATCTCAAACAAGCCCAAAGTAACATATTAGGGTCAGATCCCAAAGCTAAAAATGTGCCATCGCGGATACGTCTCGTGGTCTGGGGGGTAGCGTATCACGTATCCGATCCACACCAGATATGGACATGTTGGATATGCCCTGGATACGTATCATAGGTGTGTCACAAAAATCAGACATATCAGCTCTGATATGCATACTAAAGTGTCTGGCCTTGTATCAACATATCAGCAGTAATATGCGTACTAAGCGTGTCTGGCCTTGTATCGGATACAACCCAATTACATTGAATGACCTCCCAGGCCCAATCCTCCCAAGCGCACAACCAATCACTACTTCGACCCCTTTCAATCCCCCTCCCCTCATACACCACCTCACGCACATCCCTACTTGTCACCATCTGGATCCAGCGGCCGGTGGCAGGTGACAAGAACCGGTTGTCTCCAGCAGAAATCGGCCACCGTTGGTGCCACAACCTTCTTTTCAGATCTTATTGGGCTATTTTCCTTCTTCTATTGTGTCAATTCACGCACTGCCACAGGAGGTCGCGCATCTAGTGCTTCATGGTGTGGTGCAAGAAGAACTACCACGCACACCGCCACCATATTGCCCACACACAATCCTCCTCTCTACTCTGGCCAAGCTCGATTTGCTGCAATAGCGCCCAGCCCTTTTCAGTACCATGGTGAGCACTCGTTTCTAAAGAATGCAGATCATCTCCTTCCATCACTTTTCCAATACAAAAATGTGTCTCTCTTGCGCTTAGCCTTCTCCTATTGTTGTTGCCAACAGAGGTGTCAGGAAATAATCTAGACAACAGGCCATTGTGGAATCATGTCACCATTCTAAAATAGGCGTTGGAAGAGCATCACATCACATGGTTCAGATGCAATGCAACAGTCCCAATGCCAAGTGCGTTGTTTGGTTCTTAGAAGAAAATAAAAGGGGGGTTTGAATGGTAAATTATACCAAAAGTCATGAAATCAATTAAAAGCATGATTCTGACCCAATTACCATTTGACCCTCTAGGCGACTATAGGCCTCTAAACTCTAATTCTCCTTCCCACCAAACTCCGACTTCCACTAAACGAACAAAAAAAAATCTCTCTTGACTCCAAACTCCCGTTCCCTCGTTTAAATTAACCCCAAACCAAACGTCAATTACCCCAAGCAAACATGCCGCACAGTATTAGCTCGATCCTGGTACATAGAGCACTCACAGAAACCAGCCGACGCCGACGCCGCAGAACGGTAGGGGCGGCTCTCGGACGGGGATGCCCTCCACGAAGACCTGCTGCTGGACAGCGCACGGGAAGGCGACGACGCCCTGGCCGCCGAACCCTGAGCGCCAACGAAGACACAGAAGCATCGAGTCATATCTCGAAACCAGAAGGGCGAGAATCCAGGGTAATAGCGCCGGGACAGGGAGCACCCACCGATCGGAGAGGCATGGTAGGCGGCGCCTACGACGGGCGGCGTCGGCTGAAACGGCTGGGGAAAGGTACCGTAGTCGTGCTGGTATGAGAGATGGTTCACGGCGGCAGCCGAAGGGGATGGGGATAAGGATTGGGATTGCGGCGGGAGCTTTGAGGTGGTGGGGTGCTTGGCCTCTTGCATCGCCATTGGTGGAAGCCGGAGAGGCGGAGACCGGGGATCTAGGAACTCGACGGGAGAAGGAGATCGTCTGTAGTCGGGCTCGGCGATGTGTCTGCATATGCGGGAATGTGTGTGCAGTCGCCCTATCTGCACCGATCAGGATCCAACGAGCCGAATCTGAGCAAAATGCGCTATGGCTCAAACTTTTGCCACTTCTTATCTAGATTCGTGAACTTTTTTCGCTCATCTAGATTCATGAACTTTTCTCCACTTCTCATTTAGGTACTTTTTCTTCGTTCATCTGAATCCATGAACTTTTTCTCACTTCTCACCTAGGTCAATAGCAGGTCACATAGAACTCTGCTTCCTACGTGACCGTTGATATGGCACTAAAATGTGACACGCTTTATTTTAAAATTTTTATTATAGTTGTACATCTATGTGTTTTTATGTTTAATTCATAATAAATAGTTGGTGTACCAAACATTTAATTTGAAGTTAAAATTTTTATGATGATGGATGATAACAAAACATGGCTAGTATAAAAATATTACATACCTAAAATTAGTAAATTAATTACTACAATAAAAATAAGTTTTAATTACAACAAAACATGTGATGTAAAGATAAATCTAAAGTTCAGGAGCATAAGAGCTGTAGTTATGAATTAAACACAGGAGCACATATATTTACATAGATCTACAGCTACATCAAAAACTTTAAATTAAAACATATCATATTATATATCTATTGCATAGATCTATTCATGTTAAATCTAACGAAACTAGATTTTTCTTTTTTACGATTTTTTTGTGATTTTATACAATTTTTCAAGGTTTCAGCCAGTTTATGAAATAAAAAAAAGAGCACGTGGTGCCACATCAACGGCCACGTAGACAACAGGGTCCTATGTGGTCTGCTGTGGACCTACATGAGAAGTGAAAAAAAGTTTATGAACCCAGATGAGCGAAGAAAAAGTACCTGGACCTAAATGAGAAGTGCAGAAAAGTTCATGGACTCAGATGAGCGAAAAAAAGTTCATGGACTTAAATGAGAAGTGAGCAAAAGTTTAAGGACCCATAGCGTAGTTTACTCTTTCTTTTATATTCAGGCTCTGTTTCCTCAGTAATTTCTACTTTTTCGTCACGTTGAATGATTGGACGTATGCATCGACTGTTAAGTAATGTTTACCTCCTCTTTAAACTTTCAATTTTTCCGTTACATTAAGTCATATGAAATGTTTAGACACATGAATATAACATTAAATGGTAAAAAAAAGAAATTAATTGAACACTTATTGTAAAAGTTAGCACACGTACTACAATGTCAAAATTCCAAATATTTTGAATCTCAACAGGATCTAAATGTAAACGGAAAAATAAACTAATGAAACAGTTAGCATGCAAATCTCGAGACAAATCTTTTAAATCTTAGACCATGATTAGACACTTATTACAAAGTTAGCATATATATATATATATATATATATATATGCTACATTACCCAAAAATCTAACTATATAGTACCTAAACACACAGCGTTAGTTTTTTCTAAAAAAACTCACGGCTAACGTTTTAATATAAAAGAAACTGACTTTAGAACTTTTCCTAGTGCCATGACGTCACGGCTCTGTGACCTATGGTTCCGAAGTGACACACCATGGCCAGTGCCGAAGTAACACACATTGGCATCATACGTCATGGCACCAAACTATGCGATCAGATGGTTGATGTGGCGTCAACATGTCAGATATCTCGGTGTCTTAACACCGAGCTCGGTGTGCAGTGCAGATCTTGGTGTTAAGAGTGAATTCAAAATGTTGGCTCTATCTTTACCTAGCCCGCTAACCGAGCCTTTCTCCATTTCTTCCTCTTTTCTCTCTGTTCCTTCCTCTCCTGGATCGTCTAATCGACTGTAATCGTCATATTGGACCTTCGAAACTTTAACTTGGTAGATCTTCGAGAGTGAGAGTAAGGTACCGCGCGCTCCCCTAACCATGCTCATAATTTTCTTGACCTTTAAATTGGGCTGACCCTTCAATGTTGAATATTGTTTTCTGGCAGTAAGGGTAGATGTCAACTGTCGATCCTTTTGTTTCATATCTTTCTTGGCACAAGTGTGTCCGTCTACAATTTTGGTGATCTTGAACTTTTGCATTGCCTTTTGTTTTCAAGCACAAACCTCCTGTTGCAATCTTTCTTCTCGTACACCACTGTCTAATGACGCTCCACATATGAATGCCTCAACCGAAATGCTCTTTTATGTTTAAGTGAATATTCATGCAACCACCTTCTCAATGTAGGCAACTCCTTGAAGATCATTCCCTTTTGAATTCCATGTTGTCCCCAGCCTCAGGAGCCTCTAGTAGCTCGTCGTCTCTTCCTTCCGCATAAGCATTACGACAATGATTTAGGTCACTGAATTCATGAACTATTAGGTTACGATCAGGACAAAAAAACATCTCATGAGCTCCATTTCTTACTCGGCCGACTCTACAATAAGATGGTCATCATCATTGCACTCCCATAAGGCTCCTCATCATCCACAATGTGAACATCCACGCTATTAGAGACGCTACATATGAGGTCCATGTTGACATTTCTTAGCGTCATTACTAAAGATAGACTAAAAGTCCATTCCTAGTAACGATACTAGAAATGTAAGTTGACATTCCCAACCACCATTACTTCAGAAAGGTAACCCTTGGCCTTTAATGGCGCCGGCCTAGGTAAAACAGTCTGGTAATAGCAGTTAGAAGTGCCGGATTGGCCTTCCTAACCGTCATTACTTACGATATGCAAAACTGTGGCACGGCACCTTGGGGTGCAACAAGAAAGGTAATGGTACTTAGATATGCCAATCATGATAGCTCAGTATAGATAAATCCGCAAGCGCACGGAACTATCATTGTAGCATTTCAACCGTGGGGTGTCGTATTTATAATTTCCCGTAGGAGAGCAGGACGAATGCATCTAGCTTTGGCATAAACATGATCACTTATTGAATGCATAGGTAGACATAGCATAGGCAGGGGTAAATCATAGTTCAAAGATAGTGGACACATATCTGAGCCGACCTCAAGGATAAAAGAGAAATAAAGAATAAAAGAATATATCTAATTGAGCAGGCATTGGTCATATATAACTATGCAAAGAACTGTTAGTAAACATCTAACTAGCATGTCTAGTATCAGGACTAAGTCTGGTATGACAGGGAGATCCCCGTAGCTGGTCTGCCAGCCGATAGAGACTTTACGAACTCCTACTGAATACCCGAACGTGGGGGAATGTTAGGGATGGACAGGGCTCTCACCACCTGCCCACCTACCCCTCTGCCCGTGGGGTACCCACATATCCACCGATCTTCGCATACCCGGGCACCACGCCCATGTAATTGGAAACAACTCCTAAGCCCCTAGAACCCCACCCCTTCGGAGTGACAGGCTAGGTTAAGAGCAACCATGACAGCACGACGAACCGTCACCTCATCCCTAATTCTTCCTCTATTCATAATAAGTCGATGAACAATGAAGAACAACGATGAACAAATCAAGAACATGATACATAAACTATGTTCTAGCTCATATACTATGCTCATAACAAGATCATAACTAGACTCTAGTTCATATGCATGATCATATAAATAAGATAAGAACTTGCTCATGGAAGAAGACCGAGTTGTATTCATACCAAGATGATCCTTTTCTTCCAAGGAGACAAGCTCTCCTTGATAGCTCTTGCCTTGCTCAAATACTAAAACTAATCTAAAGAATACAAGTGAGAGGTGAGGTAAATGGCTCTAAATATTGGTGTGTGTCGGAGGGGAGCTCTCCCTCTCTTTTATAGTCTAACAAGGACGTTTCGGGCGCCAACAAATATGGAAGCAGGTGGAACCGCCTTGAGGGAACCGACCTACGCACCGTCTGAGAAGGATGGGCCCCGGAGGCCCCACCAGGGGGGCGGCCGCCCCCGGGGACGGTCGGTCCCTGGGGAGCGCCATCTGGCCACCGTCTTCGGGTGGTCGGTTGCTCCCTGGGCTTGGGCCTCCCCCGCGGTTACGGATGGATCCAGTTTAGCGTTTGAGGTATGCTTTCTTATTTTCTTGGATAACGCCTTGTCTGAATACGTTTCCTGGATGTGCGCTTTCTTTATAGTTTTTGTGCATTTCCACATGTCACACCTGTAAGTTAAGTACACACCAAAACTTGTGGAAATGTTAGTTTAAAGCCCTACCTACTATTTATTTTAGTAACATATTGGCAATAAGAAATAGGCTTTAAGGACCGCCAACAACTCCCCCACACTTAGTCCTTTGCTCGTCCTCGAGTAAAGGTTTGAAGGACTAAGCGGGTTTATCTCCTTGATTTTAAATCTGCGTACAAGTTATTCCAAACTTCACCTAAACCTGTGAACTTCCAAGTGTCTACCAAGTCATCTTGGGTAATTGAAAAATGTAATAGCCTGGATTCAAATCTTCTTACTCGTATCCCTGCTCAGAAACTTGGGTCTTTGTGAAGTTTTGAAAACAAAAAGATAACACTTGTTCCTTGAATGATTCTCTCAAGTCACTTATTTGTATGTGGTTTCTTACCAAGGCATATATAGGGATTGCCTTCACTTGATTACCCTACCTCTAAAAAGTTTATCTGGAGCTTTAGGTAGGGAGAAAAATACTAAGGCATACTTACCTTGCATGTATTGTCAAGTCAAACCCTGGACCGCATCGGAGGGAAGCGTCATACTCTTAGATCAGAATATGCATGTGCGTGGAAAGAATATGGTGGGTATTATTGGTGTCTAACGTAATTCCACTATGCTTTTTGAAACACATCTCCCTCCTTAGAAAAATCTTTTATGAGGGCATGAGTTATCTTTATTCTCTCTCTTATATATATATATATATATATATTTCTCTTCTTTTTTTCTTTTCTTCTCCACTTTTTTTTCTTTTTTTTTCTTTCCTCATTTTTTTTTCTTCTCCACCCTTTTTTTTCACCTTTTGGAAGATAGCCTCATGCTTTTATTTGCAACAAAAACTTTAAGGGAGATATGAACACAGATTTAGAGCATTTATTTGGATGGGACCTAATAAGTATATTTTTGGTTCACCCCCAGTGTAGGAGTAGAACATTTTGGGTGGATCAAAGTGGAAGGTATATTTTGCGCCTACTCCCAAGGTAGGAGTAGTGCAATTATTTGGTGGATGGATGAATGTTGTGCGCGACTCTTAGTGTAAGAGTTGGCAACCTTATTTGTAGGTGCGTGAAATCTGATCTTGGGAGCATGAAATTTCTCTCAACAGGGGTCACAAAACTTGACCAAACTCAACACAAAGTAAGATGCATATATGGAAGGTTTTGTCATGAAAGATCATGTATGTCCTTGGTAGGTATTTGCAATCATTCAAGGAACATGCTATATTGATTTTTGTTTTATAAAAATAAATCCCAAGTTCTTTGCAAGAAATGAGCAGGCGTCATGTCATCCTACTATATCTCATTCGTCAATCACTTAGATAAAATGAGGTCCATATGATAAGTGTTCACAAGTAATAGGAATATCGGCAAGGAATAAAGAGTATACAAACTTTAATCA
Source organism: Eremochloa ophiuroides (assembly GCA_038502445.1). Classification (NCBI taxonomy): domain Eukaryota; kingdom Viridiplantae; phylum Streptophyta; class Magnoliopsida; order Poales; family Poaceae; genus Eremochloa; species Eremochloa ophiuroides. Next base: position 33,104,817 of record JAHLJS010000003.1, read on the forward strand.
CAGGATGCCATGGAGATGGAGCATCAAAAGTTTGTCTTTTCAAAAGTGTTTAAAGTTAAATTTCAAAACTTTGAAAGGAGCGGGGGTAGAGTTGCACAAACCATCGTTGAAGATGAAGGAACTAATGGAAGTTGTTTGTCTCATCCTTTTGTTTGATGGGTTGCTCGATGTTTGTGCGATGTGTTAGAGAGATCTCGGATTTGTTGTAGTTATGCTTGAGAGATCTCCCCAAACTTATTTTTTTTACCTGCTTTTATTATAACAAAGAAAACAAAACAAGAGGGACTACAACAGGCAAGGGTCTTATTGGCTAAAAGATCAAGGAAACAAAATTTTATTATTTAGTTATTTTTATTTTATTAGGAACTTGTTCAACCAACTTTTATTAGAGCTCAAACAAGGCTGATATAAAAGATGCAATGAAAACATAGCCAAGACTTATCCCCATATCAGATTACTACCATTGTTTATGAAAACAACTCAAGGTTCATTAATCAAATTTTAACACCATGTCAAAACATGATTAAAGAAGACTATTTCAACCTAAGCACCATGCTTAATTTGAAAACAGCTTATGGATGTTACTCGCGAGAATACATCCAAACAAGAGCATATGACATAAACAGGGAAGCATGAATTTGAATGATCATAAGGAGGCAAGTATAGCGAAGGGGTTGGTGAACATTTATTACCTTTTACATACCTGAGTGTTCTTACCGGCAGCATATGTGGATTTCTTTGAAGATGCTGCACCGGTGGCGTAGACATACAGGCTCCAACTCAGCTGAACCATCAGGCCAGATCAAACACACAACTAGTGTATATGGACCTTGGCCTTATTGGTAGCAAAGGTGTAAAGGAGTAGAGCTTTTCTTTTCTCTCTCTCTTTTTTTTCTCTTTTTTTTTGAAAGATAACTACCGATGACCTTCGGCAAGGGCTCAACATTTATAGTCTGTTGGCAAGACTTTCCCCTCTTCATTGCTCTGCAGCTGCATGAACAAACTTGGGAGAATTCTCGGGTTGCCCCGAGATTTTTCTCATATTGTTGACAGGAATAGAAGCAGCAATTTGAGCAAACTGTTTTTCTATTATTTTATTGAAACTCAACTGATGTTTAACAAAAGAAGATAGAGTTTCAAGTTTAACATTTATAGATTCAAACGTTTTATCATTAAAGGAAAGCTTTCTAGCAAGATCTGCATTAAATTTAGCTTGCCTTAAAACAAAATCTCTCGAGGAAGGTTGATTGAAATTCAATTTGAAATTTGAATTGAGATTAGAAGAATTACCTTGTGGGTGGTTATGATTGTTCCACCCATTATTACCTGGTTGTTGATGTTGGCGAAACCCGTTGTTGACGTAGGTCGCTTCTTCCTGGGTTTCGGGACAGCTGTTTCCCGAATGGCCAATATTTCCACAGACTTCACATGTCATGTGTGAGTCCGTGGCTTGGACGGTGCCTGTGGTGGGTTCGGTGGCACAGTCGTCCAGCCTCTTTATTAGGAGGTCTATTTTTGCGGCAAGCAAATCCGTCTCCTTCACGGTATGCATGCCTTCTTGTGTTTCTCTTCCTTCTCCCAGCCTTAGTTTGTCACCATCTTTTCGATGAATGCAGTGGCATTCTCGATGGTGAGGGAGAGGAATGCCCCTCCAGCTGCGGCGTTAAGGTGCCCTTTTGACATGGCCGTCAGGCCCTCGTAAAGGTTCTGGAGCACCATCCAATTTTCCATTCCATGGTGGGGACAGGCTCGGACATAGTCCTACAGCCTCTCCCATGCCTGAGGGATGGACTCGAGTGTTGTCTGCTGGAAGTTGGATATCTCCCTCCTTAGAGCAATGGTTTTGCTCATGGGGAAGAACTTGGCGAGGAATGCCATGGAACATTTGTCCCACGTGTTGACAGCTTCCTTGTTTTGGTAGAACCACTGTTTCGCCTTTCCCGCAAGGGAAAAAGGAAATAGACGGAGCTTGATGCTAATTGGTGCGACGTCTTTGATGACGATGGTGTCGCACAATTCAAGGAAGTGTTGAAGATGAGCATTTGCGTCCTCGGTTGGCAAGCCACAGAACTGGCTTGCCTACACCATCTTGATTAGGCCAGTACGGAGCTCGAAGTTTCCATTCCCGATATTGACAGCGGGCCCAACGGGCACGTTGGCAACAGTAGGGGTGGAGTCTTCGCGGAGTGTCTTGGCCATGATGATAGTAGCGGATGGTGCGGGAGTGAATGGTTCATCTGTCAATGGAGTAGCAGAAGAAGAAGTGGTACGGGACCTGTTCTTCCTTAGGAGTGCCTCCGGATTATCGGTGAAGTTGTTCGACAGGTCGAAACCACTCATACACTATCCTATTTTCTTTCCAATAAAAAGAGGAAGAAAACAAGAGAAGTTAACCTGCCTAAACTATGGCTACCTTTTGCTTATTATGCAATCAATGGCTATGCCAAGCTAGATGTTTTTATTTCCTTTTGCCCTCCCCGGCAACGGCGCCAGAAATGCTTGTTGACATTTCTTAGCGTCATTACTAAAGATAGACTAAAAGCCCATTCCTAGTAACGATACTAGAAACGTAAGTTGACATTCCCAACCACCATTAGTTCAGAAAGGTAACCCTTGACCCTTAATAGCGTCGGCCTAGGTAAAGCAGTCTGGTAATAGCAGTTAGAAGTGCCGGATTGGCCTTCCTAACCGTCATTACTTACGATATGCAAAACTGTGGCACGGCGTCTTGGAGTGCAACAAGAATTGCAATCCGTAGATAATGGTACTTAGATATGCTAATCATGATCGCTCAGTATAGATAAATCCGCAAGCGCACGAAACTATCATTGTAACATTTCAACCCGTAGGGAGTCGTATTTATAATTTCCCATAGGAGAGCAGGACGAATGCATCTAGCTTTGGCATAAACATGATCACTTATTAAATGCATAGGTAGACATAGCATAGGCAGGGGTAAATCATAGTTCAAAGATAGTGGACACACATCTGAGCCGACCTCAAGGATAAAAGAGAAATAAAGAATAAAAGAATATATCTAATTGAGCAGGCATTGGTCATATATAACTATGCAAAGAACTGTTAGTAAGCAGCTAACTAGTATGTATAGTATCAGGACTAAGTCTAGGATGACAGAGAGATCCCTGCAGCTGGTCTGCCAGCCGATAGAGACTTTACGAACTCCTACTGAATACCCGAATGTGGGGGAATGCTACGGATAGACAGGGCTGTCACCACCTGCCCACCTACCCCTCTGCCCGTGGGGTACCCACATATCCGCCGATCTCCGCATACCTGGGCACCACGCCCGTGTAATTGGAAACAACTCCTAACCCCTTATGACCCCACCCCTTCGGAGTGATAGGCTAGGTTAAGAGCAACCATGACAGCATGACGAACCGTCACCTCATCCCTAGTTCTTCCTCTATTCATACTAAGTCAATGAACGATGAAGAACAACGATGAACAAATCAGGAACATGATACATAAACTATGTTCTAGATCATATACTATGCTCATAACAAGATCATAACTAGACTCTAGTTCATATGCATGATCATATAAATAAGATAAGAACTTGCTCATGGAAGAAGAATGAGTTGTATTCATACCAAGATGATCCTTTTCTTCCAAAGAGACAAGCTCTCCTTGATAGCTCTTGCCTTACTCTAATACTAAAACTAATCTAAAGAATACAAGTAAGAGGTGAGGTAAATGGCTCCAAATGTTAGTGTGTGTTGGAGGGGAGCTCTCCCTCTCTTTTATAGTCTAACAAGGACGGTTTGGGCGCCAACAAATATGGAAGCAGGTGGAACCGCCTTGAGGGAACCGACCTACACACCGCCTGAGAAGGATGGGCCCGAGAGGCCCCACCAGGGGGTGGCCGCCCCCGGGGGCGGTCGGTCCCTGGGGAGCGCCATCTGGCCACCGTCTTCGGGTGGTCGGTTGCTCCCTGGGCCTGGGCCTCCCCCGCAGTTACGAATGGATCCAGTTTAGCGTTTGAGGTAGGCTTTCTTATTTTCTTGGATAGCGTCTTCTCTGAATACGTTTCCTGGATGCGCGCTTTCTTTATGGTTTTTGTGCATTTCCACATGTCACACCTGTAAGTCAAGTACACACCAAAACTTGTGGAAATGTTAGTTTAAAGCCCTACCTACTATTTATTTTAGTAACATGTTGGCGGTAAGAAATAGGCTTTAAGGACCGCCAACAGTCCACGTTTGTAGAGAAAAGCGTAAGAGGGCAACCGACATTACCATGAAGGTCTCTTGTATTACAAGCACAATGCAAGATTACAAATAAGACAAATGAATGGAGTGAAGGGCAATGGTGCGGCGGTCCAAGGCGTGTGGTGGAGAGAGAGAGAGAGAGAGGGGGGGGGGGGGACGATGCGTCATGGGGTTAAAATTTTATGACCACAGCGCCGGTATTTGTAGCATTGAGGGATGACATGTAAGCGCCATGTCAATTGTCTGGTTGCATAGGTCAATGCCATGACCTATAATGCTGACACTTGTTGCCTCAGTGTCGTGGGTCATGGCACCGATAAAAGGGTTTAAAGTCAGGTTTTTGATGCTCAGAGGGTAAACTGGTTTTTTCCCAAAAAGATTAAATGAAACCCACCTTGCAAAATGCATAGGCTGCTCAGTTGAGTGGCCATTTAAGGCCAGAGCACTGCGCTCGCACACTGTTCTCCGGTTTCTTGCCTGAATTGCAGGATTTGTGCAACTGATGCTCTTCCATTAGACTAGAACGATGCCTCTGTTATCGGCAGTGAAAGCTCTTGTTTGGTTTTGGGTAATTGATGAAACCTAGTTTGCTAATGATTTGCTCTAAGTGTTTCATGAGAATTAATTAGGAAATGGCAAGATGGAGCAAAGGACTGGGTTGGTGAAGGCCACAAGTGGAGGGCAATGATGGCGTCCATGCAAATGGTGTAAGTCCATCAACAATGGAGAAAGCCCTAATGACAGCATCCATGAAAATGGTATAAATCCATCATCAAAAGGAGTCCACAAGCTTCATCAAAAGACGAGAAGAAAGATGGTGAGAAAGCTCAGAGCTCAAGGCAAAGGTATAAACTATAGGAGCTCTTTTGCTTTTGGTGATCAAGACTCCATAGAGTGAGTGATCACATTTATGTTAGATAGCCGTACTATCAAGAGGGGCGAAATCGTTGATGAAATACGGTTATCAAGTGCCACTAGGTGTTCATATTCATTGCATATGCATGTAGATGCTAGTGGCACTAAATTAACTAGTGGAAAACTCTTTAAAAAATGCTAACACACGTGCACTAAAGTGAGAGACACTTTGTAGTGTTAGTGACTTAAGAAACGGGGTGAAGCTTGCTTGGCAGGATTCGGTGAATTTCGGAAACGTTACAATAGAAAAACTAGCGTCGGGCGCTGTTTTTGAGGACGTCGGACCATTCCCGCTCGGTCCGATGGTGCAGAGCATTCAGGATGTGAGGCGCGGCGAGCTGTAGGGCGTCGGACGCGCGTGGTTCGTCCGACAGTTTTCTGCGCTCGGTGAGCTCTCTGGAAGTGTCGGACGATCGTTTCTTTTAGTCCGACGGCTCCATCTGGCTGAGTCCGACGGTGGTCTGCAGAGGGCGTCTGTTGACGGTCGTTAAGTACTAAAAATAACCGTCAACTGTAGCATGATTTAACACAAAATAAATCACAAAGCATAGTTATAGGTTTTGATTCTAACGAGTTCCATGAGTTTTGCTGTTCTCACTTGTATTGTAGGAATATGCAATTTTCCATCAATAAAGTATCTTAAATAAGCAATTGGACTTCACCATTGCGACAGGCTCATTGAGATGATCGAAATGGACCTATCATTTGCTATATTCGGAGTTCGGAATCAAAATCTACGGCGACACATACCCCATTGGGCTGCAGGAGGCCCAAGAAGACAACACGACGAAATTGAGCCCGAAAGGCCACAGTTGGGTGCCGGCCGGCGCCAGGGTGGGGCCGGCCGGCCTAACTTCTAGGGTTTTTGCCCTCGGCTTCTGGAGTCTTCCTCTACCGCCTTTGAGGAGTCATCTCGACCCCACGTTAAGTCGGTTTGATCCAACGGCGTGTATTCATCCCACCGGGCTATAAATAAAGGGGCAGACCCCCCTAGAGGCATCCCTATTCCTGAGCTTCAATTCAATATCTCCAGTTAGGGTTAGATGTAGCAATTAGGAGAGACTAGTTCTTCTAGATCTAGTCTTGTCTAGAAAAGTAGAGAGATAGAGTAGAGGAGTAGAGATTCGGAGGAGTTCTGGCCTGTCGGCGCTTCTTCGTAGCTGTATTCTTCTGGATTCAGCTTCCTTGCCTAGAGCTGTGTTCTGAGGTACTTTGTATTCAACTTCTAATTCAAGTAAGCATTTGTTCTTATTCGTTCTTAAGTTTGCAACTCATATTGAGTACTTTGATCTTGGTCATTACTTGATTGAAGTAGTATTTCGTAGTGTAGGCGTGGTGCCTAAACTAGGTTTACTAGTGAATGTCCCCTGATTGGCCGGATAGTGGTAGTTTGCGTAGGTGACAGCTACGTTGATTCCTCTGTAGTCCAGTTCCCGTTGATAGGATCGATAGATGTATAAGTGTTTGGTAGGAGGGAACTCTGATTTCCACTCTTATTCATTTCACTGTCCAATTAGAATGATATTATTCAAAGCTTACCGGTTGTTGGAACTAGATAATCATTAGCTATTTCCTCTTTCTCGATATTATCTAACCTAATTGTAGGGTTAAGTTCATCGGCTTGGTCATTATCACCTGCTGTTCCTTGTGGATTCGATATTTAAAACCTCCGGGTGAAGTGGTACATCGGTATTACATCTGTGCGCTTGTGGATAATCTGATAATAATAATATTTAGTAGAGCGCAGTTAATTTATACCAACAAGCATTTCTGGCGCCGTTGCCGGGGAACGGTTTGCTGATTTTGACTTAGTTTAGCTTAATCTTATATTATACTTTTATCTTTTCTATTTTATCCCTACCTTTTCATCATTTTATGTTCATCCTTATGGATGCTTTAAATTTCAAGTCTATCTATCTATTTGGCATGTGCAAAAGCTTCGGGCCACCAAAATCTAACCTAGCTATGAGTTGCGCCCATGTCTAATTAATATGATTCGAGATAAACCCTTCTCGGGAGAAGGTAACGAAAACCCATACTTACACCTATTTGAGCAGACTTGTTGTTGACACTTTTTAATGCAACCACCAGAGACAGGGTGTTAGGCTATCTCTGATAACGGCGCCAGAAGTGCCTGGGGTATTTCTTATGTCTATTGGATAATTCCGCAAGCGCACAGAATATACCGCTGTAGCACTTCACCCGGGAGTATTCCAAGGTATCGTATTTATTTTTATCTCAAGGGAAAGATGTTGCTAGGAATAATTAATAAAAGATAGAGATCCTTAAGTCTATAACAACTTAGTATCGACTAGTGATACAGGGTAAATCGATATGTAGAGGAAAGGGTAATGACACCAAAACACGACAAGGTTTTGGGATAACTAAAGATAACTAGTAGAGTATAACTAGGTGGGAGGACAACGAGTGAGTATAAGACTTCTATGACACTGTCACACCCAATTTTAAGGATAAAATGGGATGCATAATCTTATGTGCGCCCAGAGATCAGTCACACACATAAGCCAACAAATTGCATAAATTGTATCATAACCAATGTTTAATACATAGCGAATATATCAAAGTCATTACACAGCGGAAAAAAAATAAAGATAACTCTCGCGGTAGCTCCATAGCACAGGGACGTCGACTGGTGAAGCACAAGTCTAGTAGTCCTCTGGGTAGTCCTCATCACTATCACCATCTGTTACCCATCCGGGATTTTTAACCAAGTAATGAAAAATAAACAAGCGTAAGTACATGTCGTACTCAACAAGACTAGCATGGGCTCATGAGGCTCAAAAGGTTGACACGGTTTAACAGCAGGTTGCTTTTAATTAATCATCTTTTATGCAGTTGGACAGCAACAAGTTAATATGCCCATTCTCATGATCATAGTAAACATAATTAATGAGTAGCAATAAATAGATAAGCAACAAGTAAACATCACCCCAAAAGAATAACTACTCCGTAAGACGTCCAAGGCCGCTCTTGACCGTGAGCTCGGCTAGTATACCAGTTTTACACTCTCCAGAGGTTGTGCACTTTCACTATGAGCCGTGATTCCCATTTGCTCGGGTTAATTACTCCCATAACACTACCAAGGTGAGAGAGCAGGGTTTCACTATGAAGCCTTTCAAAGAACTTCGCCTAACAAGTTAGGGCCGCTAGGAACCCGGCAAGCAGATGTAGAGCCCCCCTTCTTCGTGGCACAAGGTCACGCAGGTTATACACACTCGGACAGGAGCCGCACTATACCCGAGTCGTCAGGTCCCATCACGCCTTTCGGTAACCTCTAACAGGCTAGAAAAAGTGCCCATACTTGACTAAAACCAGAGCCATGTAGCCCTCATAGTTGCACTGTCAATCCCGGTGTCATACTTACAGATCATTATCAAAGGTGAAGGATTTTGAGCATCACAAAACTATGCTCGAATCCCCTAGTTCCATGTCGCTAAAAAGGCATCTTATAATCCTATTGCATAATCAATTAATCAAGTTCACATGATCATGATATCAATAACGCACTAGCATCAATTACCACATGCATAATCCCATAGGTAGCAAGGAACAGGATAACAAAACTAGGAAGTAACTATGGTTAACAAGGAAGACACATGCAAATGTAATTATTTATTTGGTGAATAGGACAACAAGGATGATCCATGCTAATACTTGCCTTGATCAGCAAACTCCTGGTGATCCGGGTTGTCGCAGTACTGATCTTGATCACCCGCGTATGGCTCACCGTCTATACTCGATCCATCATAACAACACACACGCATACAGGGACAATCATGCATACAAACAAGAGTTTTTATTAGAACAGTACACCAACAGAGAGAAAATAAATTGAAAAGGTTATAAAACAAATCTACACGTTGCTACGATCACATCGATATAAAGTTTGTGCAAATCGGATTTAAAAACGAGGAAGATATGAATTTTACAAGGTTTATAATAGTATAATAATAGATTAAATATAATCTCGAATTTTCAAAGTTGAAAATTTATTAAACAGTGGTACCATCAGATAGATTATGAAATTATGAATCTAACGCAATTTGAATCGTTCAAATCGGAACTAAAACGTGGAAATTATAAATGAAACAATTTTGAATTCAAATCTGAAAACACACCTTCCTATATACCGAAAATAAATACGCCTTCAAACGTAATCTACTGTATACGCTAAGGGCTGCGGGCTAAGCATTAAAAACTGCAGGGGGTTATTCGCAAAACGCCGGCCGAATCGGTATGGGCTGCTCTTCGGCCGTCCGATTCAAAATCGGCAGATCAGATTAACAGAGAGGAGGGGTGGCGGTGCTCTTGGCCGAAAAACAGAGGCCGACGGCGGCGCCATGGCCAGAGGGCCGCCGGAGAAGGCGAACTCGGCCTTCGATGCATGAAATAGGTCGGGAAGGGTACCCATAGATCGGGAAGAGCATCGCAAGCTCACCTAAGGTGATGGGAAGGTCGGAAATCGACTCGGAGATAGCTCGCGGCGTGATCCGGCGGACGGTGGATCTCTGCAACGGCGGCGGAGGCGGTCAGTGCACAAATCGAAGGGGGAAAGTGCTCGGGAACTTCACAAGATCACAGCGAAGCTCCTCAAAGGCTTACCGAGAGGAAATTGGTGGCGAATCGAGCTAATTGCTCGCGGCGGCGGCTGCTCGGTTCTCGCGGGAGCTCGGCAATGGCGGCGAGAAGAGGCGGCTAGGGTTAGGTGACGGCTACGGGGGGTGTAGTGTTGCTTAAATACTCCCGAGGTGTGACGACAATCTCGGAGATTGAAACAAACTCGAAAAGCGGAGAAATCGGCTTCGGCCGTTTCTTCTCTGCTTCGGACTCTCGGCGCGGCGACGAACTCGGCTTCGGCCGTTTTCTTTCTTGCCCGCGTCGGACTCTCGGCGAGCAGCAGAGGGAAACAGGGGAGGGCTGTTGTAATACCTTTGGTATTAGAATTCAATTAATCTGCCATGTCATCATATTTAAATTTAAGCATCTGCATATGATTGAGCTTACGGCCTAGAGTGATTTGATTTCAGCTAAGTGTTGATTGTGTACTTGAGCCCTTAATCAAATATCAAAAAGGAAATTAAATAGAAATTGAATTAAACCCTAATGTTGATCTAAAAACCCAATTCAAAATCTATATGAAATATGGGAAAAGTGTCTAAATAAAAGTTGTAGAGTTTTAAAAATGGAACAACTTTTATTTTTGGAGATTTTGAAGTTATATTATAAAAATTCAAATTTAACTCAAATTACTATATTGAAATTTATATTTGAAACTTCAATTTCAAAAATATCAAGAATCTTCAAAAACTTCCTTCATAGAAGTTGTCAAGCTCTCTGAGAAGAACAACTTTCATGTTTACCAATTTTCAAGTTGTTGAGAAGAATCAAAAGTAATTTTAAAAATTCAGTTTGAAATTCAAAACCCCTTTTTCCCCCCTTTTCTGTAGTTTGAAAATTTGACCGAATTTGAACATACTTCAAAAAGCAAAAGTATTCTACACAAAATTCTCCACAACTTTTATTTTGGGACCACTCACTGATTCAGCTTGGGTAGGGTTTAATTGGAGAAAATAGCTTTTGACCTCTCCCTGTGCTACAGTAGCCGAGGGGGGGTCCCCTGTTCACGAGCGCGCCGTATGCGCGTGCCGCGCCGCGCGCCGGCCGTCGTCCGGCCGCCGGGGCCGGGGCACCGCCGCGTGGTGCGCCGCAGGGGGGGGCCCCGGGCCGCCTCGCCCTTATCTCTTCCCCGTCCGCGGCTTTAAATGGCGACGAGCTCTCCCATCGCCTTCTTCTCCTCGGTTCACCGGCGACCGTTACTACCGATCGGCGGCGACCGTTACTACCGGTCGGCAGGATTGGTCGTGTCCCGACCAACTCCACCCTCTCAATTCCACAGCCAGCTAGCCAACTTCCTTGCGCACCACCTGAGCCACTTGTTGAGGGTTGCCGTTGCCGGAATCCCGCGCAGCTGCTGCTTCGTCCTCCGCGCCGATCGAGCGCCGCCGTGGGTCTTCGCGACGCGGATAGCTCGTCTCGGTGAGCCTCTCTCCGTTAACACGTGTGTTCTACGTTCCGTGTCTCGCCGTGGTGCTCATGTGCGCGACGGTTTCTTGTTTGGAGCTCAGGGTTCGCCGAAACGGGAGATCGCCGTCGAGTCCGGCTTGCTGTTTCCGACCGTCACCGTCAAGCTCGTCGTTCCGAGCCTTCTCCGTCTCAACCACCTGTGATTCTTGACCCCGGTGAGCTCTGTGGTACCCTCGGTGTCGCCGGTTTAGCTTGTAATGGTCCGCTTGTCTAGGAAGTAGAGCCGCTGCCGCGGTGAGCCGCCATGGCCGCTCTCGGTCGTGCTCGGTAGGCCGGGGGGCGGTGCGGAGTCCGTAGCTGGGGTGCGGTCGTTAGTGGGAACTCGTCGGGTGTCGACCTCCAGTGGCGATTCCGCCGGCACGGCCGCGCCGGTGGCGCAGAGCCGCCGCGCGCGCGTACGTGGGAGACGGCGGGAGGAAGAAGAAAGGAGGGAGGGAAGAAGAGACTGACGGGCGGGGCCCGTTCGTCAGCGGCGCGGGGCAGTAAGAGGCCGCGCTGGGCCGGCCTGCGTGCCGTTGGGCCGACCCGGGCCGATTTGGCGCTTTTCTTTTTTCGGGAATTTCCAAAGGGTTTTCTATTAATATTTGAAATGAACAGTTCTGTGTTTTAATCTTTTTGTGAGAATTAATATACTGCCCCAAAAATTATGAAAATTTTTGTGAGTACTCTCTATAGTGTGTAGTATTTTATAAAAATATTAAATATAGATTTTGAACACTTTCTGTAGTAGTTAAAAATCAGTATATTAAATAAAAAATACAACTTTAGGCATTTTTAATTAATTCCCTGTAATTCCAAAAATCATGAAATTTTATGTGCCACTATTATAAGTCTAGATCTATCTGTTTGTGAAGTTTGAGGTCAAATAGAAATAATTTAATTAATTGTTAATTATATGCTTGGTTAATTGATTAATAAAATAAATAGGAAATTTTGGTGATTAGGGTTTGATGTGGATTTTTGGATTGATTGAAATTCTAGGTCAATCACCTTTATGACCTAGGGCAGTATGGATTAGATTATTCATGTCTAGCTAAGATAGGGACATGTACTCATGTGTGGTTTATTTATTTGTTATTAAATTTCGTCTGTCATTTCATGTGCATCACATTCATACATTCATTCATTGCAAACGTGTAGTGACCGAGAATCCAGAGGTTAAGTCTGAGGGTCCATCTGAGGAGACTACTCAGGAAGTCATACAAGGGTTTGACATTTGTGGAACTGACCCGGATCCGACACTCTACGCAATTCAAGGCAAGCCCCGGTGCATTCAACCCCTCCTTGTTATTTGAAAATATTTATCACTTAAGTTAATCTATTGCATTAGGTTACTAGGAGATGATTGACAACCACTTGATGCATGACCATCCTTGACCAATTACCAATAACTGATAACCTGATTTGATTAAAAGTATTGAAAAATGCTTAGTCATGCTTGACGGTTAGATTTGCAAAAATGCTATTTCAAACTATGATGATACAAATGCAATGAATCACTTTATGGGACTGGTTATGTCCTTGTTGTTGGCAGTGTTCCTAGCTAGTTCATTGTCATCAACAGGGATAGTTTTTCCCGCTTGGTTGGCCAACTGCTTGGGTTAGAGTCCCAACTTTCGTCGCCATCGGGAAAGGGATGTGAAAACCGGGTAGTTACCAGTGTACTTGGGTTAGAGTCCCAATGCATGGTTTCTAACGGAAAAATATTAGGGACCGTTCGTTGTCAGGCCTGCTGTGATCAAGACTTTGCAACTAGCCACATACTACGGAAAGCCTCTGACTCCGGTGGCTCTACTGCTGGAACCGACAACCACGCACTGGGAGTGGAGAGATGGCGAGAGTAGCGTGTACCCTCGTGGCCGTCGTGCCTGGAGACGAGAGGAGTACTGTGCTCTCGGGTGGCACAGGACCGGTTCCGGGGTATGAAAAGCCGTGGTAGGCGGCGTTGGCGTATGCAAGCTTAAGTGCTACATACGCAGTGTGGATAGGGATCCCCAGCTGGGTATTAATCGATTCGAATCGTCGTTGCTCCTCGGATATGGAGACTTGATCCTCACACCTACAGTGAAAAGTGGTTCGGAACTAGGATTGTTTTGAAATAGGTTAGGTAAAGAAAAGAATGTTGATATATGAGAAAGAACTTGGAGAAATGGATAATGATGGATAATGTTATTGAAATAAAATATTGAGATAGAATTAGTAGTGCTTTTCCGCAAAACTTTTGAACTCTTGCTAAGCCTTACCTTGACTCCCCTTAGCCTGCATTCCTGAGTCTAATCTTACACTTTCAGTCGGGTAAGTCTTGCGGAGTACCCCATGTACTCAGGGTTTGTTAACCCCGTTGCAGGAGGGCAGTAGGAGACCGAAGTTTGTCTCGCCCCGTGCTGCGTCACTATCGTCCAGGAGAGTGAAGAAGACTAAAGTTAAACCCTTGGGCAGGGTTCGTGAAATATTTAACTATCTGTCGTATTGTTGTTCCAAACTCTACTGCTACTCTTTTAAATTTATGGTCTGTAATAACTGCACTTAATTTTATTCGAACACTGGTCTGTAATATTAAGTACTATTTATTCTTCCGCAAATTCTACTCTGATGTATTTTGTTATAAAATGTTGTAACTCTGTAATGACTTCGCAATGGGATCCTGTCGGAGATAACGGGTGCTTATGTAGCCCGGCAGAGCCCGCTTAGGTCATATGGAACACGGGCCCGGCTGTCAGATGTCATTAGTGACGTTGACAGGTGCCTGTGGGCCACGTGATTTAGGGGGTTCTGTTACAGCTGTCCTGGGGGTCCCACTGGTCGGTAGCACCAAGCGCGGGGTCGGGTTGGCAGTCACAGCAGAGGGACACTTCGCGCGCGCGTGCTCGGCCGCGGTGGATGAACACGGCAGCGGCGTCTCTATTCGCGCGGCGGGGGAGGTGGAGAAGGAAGGGCTGACCCGTGGGTCCCACTCGTCAGTCAGATGGGGTAAGGGGAAGGGAGGGAGCAGGTCGGCCGAGCTGTCCTCGAGCCATCCGACCTGGATCTGCTGGGGCCAGGTGAAACGACCCCGATTTCCACGAAGGGAAATCCACAGGCTCGAGTTGTAATTCAACAGATTGCTTGGGACAATCCATGAAATTACCCATATCTCAGTTGACACCAGGATCCATACAACGATAATTAAGTCTTACATAAACATTTATTACATCGCCACACTGGCGGAATCAACATTCAGAGAAGCTTTAGAAGATGCGGAAGCGATTCATCCTTCACGGCCAACTTGAGTGTAGCACGTGACCCTATTCCTCGTCATCGTCTCCCTCGAAGTCGTACTCATTCTCGTCACCTGACAGCAAATTTATCAGTACGATTTGTACTGGCCACGGAGCCCACCTATGCAGCATTTGCTTTGTGGAAAGTGGATGCAAGGCTATACAAGCAGACCTATAGGCTGAGGTTTTCCTATGCAGCTGTAATTAATGTTTAATTAGTCAAGTTTTATCACCAGTTAACACCATCATCCCTTTTTTCATCACCACACCTCACATACCCACACCTCACTCTCATTCGACAGGCCCAACTCCCTCTCGGGCCTATCTCAGCGGCACACTACCACAACGGGTACACTGCCGGAAAAATGTTATCCAGGGGGAGAAAAGAATATGCTCTCATCTAATAGTGGTTGCAGAAACATTAGGAAAGGTCCATAGCCAACGAGTTGGCTTATGTATCGATCGATCAACCATACACTCTGCAGAGGTTTCACTACTCACAAGATTAGCCATCATCGATGCTGTACAATCATCTAGGCAGAATTCCGGGTGCTTGCTTGCCTAGGTCGGTACCACCCTACCACTCAGCCCTGGAATATTCCGGATCCAACACCGTCATGCTGAGACTGGGAGACGCAGTACCGGGCCCCATCAGTGGTACTGCGCATCTAGAACGGTACGGGAATCCGCCATCCGTCACCGTCCACCCTTATCACCTCTCAACCTAGCAGTAGTGGCACCGCCCTACCAAGTAGTCCAGCCGTCTCCCGCCCATCAGAAGCGAGCGAGTAGCAAGGGAATCCAGATGTTTCCGGTCACTAGTCAGATCCTAGGTTGTGACCAAGCAGGCATCTCCACTTAGGGGATACTCTCCCCGTGCTATCACAGCACCTCCGTCCACGGGCTTCAAACCACCAAGGCTATCCCACCCGGAACCTCCTCAACAACTTTACCCGCCACAGGTATCTCGCTTGGGGATGCCCAGGTTGCACCCCCGGCACGACTTGCCCCATGGGCTTGTCTTCACATCCCACTTGGTCGACATCAACCCTTACCACGCACCCAAGACGCACGCAGCACTCTCTCCCAGTGGTTATAATCAGTTATACACCGTCCCAATTCCACCACATAGCATATAGCAAGTAGTAAGTAGTGGAAGAGTAACAGTAAATTAAGCAGCAGCTAACCTAGCAGCGGACAGCAGGGTAAAGTCTTATCAAGGCAGGGAATTCAAATATACTACTATGCAACCAATCCATACATAATCATAAAGCAATAGCAACAATGTCATTTGCAATGCGTAATAGGATCTAAGGATTTGGTGGGACGTGGCACCTTCGTAGTCGTCTCCTAGCTCCTGAAAGTACTCGTGGTCGTCTTCCTTAGTCAGATCCTCCTCCGGCTCTGAAATCGAACACGAAATAGTCGCGTTAGCGACTCCTATAGAGTATTTCAGAAAAATCCAATAAAATGAAGAGCCAAATGCACACAAACATTGTCTTAGATTGTAGATCTCATTTTTCTGAGAATTTTGATATATGGTGCGCAATTTTTGGACATCGTATGAATAAGTTATGAATTTTCGAAGATTATCCTATTTTCTGAAAATGGGAAAACTGGTCGGTTAATCAGGGGCAGCTCGGGATTGGTCCACGAGGCGCGCGGGTCCAGCTGTGCGGCAAGTGGCGCCTCAACAGAACACAGACCCGAGGGTCGCCCACCAGGTGTTCGATGCTGGTTCCCAGAGAGTTGCCGGAGTTGGCGTAGCTCGGCGTGGCTCGGCGGTGGTCGGGGGTAGCTCGGCTGTGGTTGGGGGTAGCTCGGCGGAGCTCGGCGGTGGTCGGGGTAGCTCGGCGGAGCTCGGCGTAGCTCGGTTTAGCTCGGCGGGGCTCGGGCGAATCGGAGATTCGGGGCGCCGAGGGTGCCGCTCTCCCGAGCTCTCCCGGGGAGGCTCGGGCGAATCGGAGATTTGGTGCGCCCGAGGATGCCGTTCTCCCGAGGTCTCCCGCGGAGGCTCGGGCGAATCGGAAATTTGGGCGCCCGAGGGTGCCGTTCTCCCGAGGTCTCCTGCGGAGGCTCGGGCGAATCGGACATTTGGGCGCCGAGGGGGCTGCTTTCCCGAGCTCTCCCGGTGAGGCTCGGGCGAATCGGAAATTTGGGCGCCCGAGGGTGCCGTTCTCCCGAGGTCTCCCGCGGAGGCTCGGGCGAATCGGACATTCGGTGCTAGCAGGGTTCCAGGGCGTCTATTCAAGGCGGCGGTGTCTCTCCGGTGCGGCGGACGATGACAGGGCGGCGATGGCCATATTTCGGCAAGACAGGGCTCGGCTTTCCCCAATTGGCGTGCTCAGGCAGTCGTCCGACCAGATGGTGGCGGGTTAGAGTCGTGGTATGGCCTCCTTCTCTCCCTCGGCATACGGCGGTTCTCCGACGAGGTGGAGGCGCACGTAGCCAAGGCGACAGTCGTGATTCGGGGCTCGGCTATCTAGCGGCGGTGCCGAGGCAGACTTGGCGAATCTCGGCGGCCTTTCTCCGCAGCGCGAGGCGACCGGGGGTACTCGGAACGGATTTAGGCGAGGCGGAACCTGTCGGCGGCGATGTCGTCGCGACGGTGAGGTTCCGGCGGGGCTAAGGAGGTCTTCTAGGAGATGTATACGCGTCCAGGGTCTATGGCGATGGTATACCAACTACCAATTTTGGCTACCGAGCTTTCCAAGGTGCTCGGTTGTGGCGGCGGCGTGTCGCCGACGACGGCGGAAGGCGGCATCGCGGCTACGACCAAGTATTGGTTCAATCGAATGCGGTCTTGTCAAATTGGTGAGGCCAGAGAGGCATACAACACACTGATGGCGAACTTTAGCCATGGCATGACCTTCTTTTGGCGACGGCTCGCGGCGGCGCTCCGGTAAGGTCGCGGCGCACGCGGCCAAGGCGATTCAGGCTTCCTCTAGCGCTTAGATCCGCGTAGCTAGCTCAAGGGGGTCGTGGCGGTGCTCCACGATGCTCTAACCTATACGGGTGCTAGTCGGATTGCTCGGAACGGGTGATTCGGCGTCGGAACGCGTCGGTGGTGAGCGCGCTCCGCCGAGAACGCGTCGTGCTGCGTTCTCGGTCTAGCAAGCTTGTAGTCCGGGGGTTTCGGCCGGTCGAATGAGTGCATGGTGCAGGTGATCTTCCCGAGCCGGTAAGGGCTCGTGCCTGCGCGTCCAGAGGGTGGAACGCCATGGCAAAAGCAGGGCAAGGTTCGGACATGGCGTGCGGTGGCTCACCGTGGTGTCGGTGAAGCTAGGATGGCGGTGCAGTGGCGAGTCGGAGCCGTGCAGAGCGATCGCAGTGCCGTGCCGCTCCTCGTCCGCAGCTCGGGCTTCTCCTCCGTGTCCGGCTCCGGCGTGCTCCGCGGCGGCGGCGCTCCGGCAGCTTCTCCTCCTCTGCTCCGCCCTTCTCCTACGCTCTCTCTCTCGGTTTGGTGCGGTGTGCCGGTCTGTGCTGCGGTGGCGGCGAGGGGAAATGAGGGTAGGGCTTCGGGGTGCTCCAATTTATAGGCGAGCTTGGTAGGTTCCCATGGCGGACGGCCGCGATTGATCTCGGTAGATCAGAGGGCTTCGGCCGCTCGACGCTAGGGCTTCAGGGTGCACGCGGGCTCGCTTGGCGGCCAAGAAAGGAGGGGACAGGAGGGGAACAGCGGGGTCAGGGCTCTGCCATGCTGTCGGCTGTGGGACCGGGGTCACGCCATTCGCGTGACACCCCCGGCAGGCGCGTCGCCTTCGTGAGGAAGAAGAACAGTGGGGGGGGGCGAGAGCGGCTGACAGGCGGGGTCAGGTTGGCAGCGAGCGCGAGCGTGTGTGTGCCGGTCGCGCGCGCGCTGCCGAGCCGCAACGTGGGCCGCGCGCGGTGAGGTGAGGAGAGGAAGGTCGGGCTGGCTTGGGCTGGCTTAGCGACCCGGCTGGCCGAATGGCTGGCCTAACTCTCTTTTTCCTTTTCTATTTTCATTTTAGTGTATATATACATATATTGCCCATTTTAAATATTGAGTAAATTCAAACATAAATTGCAATAAATCCCAAATGTGATGCATAGGCTATTATCCTATGTGAATGGAAATAAAAATGCAAACTACACTCCTTTATTTACCAAATTCATAATAAAACCTATATGCTTGCACAAGAAAAATGGGTTTTCACAATAAATAAATGAAAAATTTTAATTGGTTGGGATTTTTAGATTGTGTGGATTTTTAGGGTTGTTACACCAGGGAGTGGAAAACAGGCCAAGCTGCTGCTCGGACCAGAAAGGAGAGGGGAAGGGCTCTGCTCTAATTTCTTTTTTCCATTTCCCAAAAGGATTTTCAAATTGGGTTTTGAAATATTTAAGAGATTCAAATAATCTACAACAGTACAAAGAAGAATGCTCCAGCATGAATGCATCATACATGTGTATGACCTAGGTTTGATTTTATATTTAAGAAAAAATATTATTTCCCTATATCGGAATGATCAATTAATTGCACAATTAAATAAATTCCCACTATTTAAAAGAATGCAATTTTTTTGGGTGTTACAGACACTTACTTTACTCTTGTGAACTATCTTATCAAATAGATGAATTATACTAAGACAGCTACCTTACTTCCGGTGTGTAGGGGATAGGCGAGATAGTAGGGGATATAACCTCTACCCGAACCGGCTATTCTCTTATGGGAGTCTACCTTTTAAGAACTTGACTAAAACACGTGGAGGGATACTAAGACTAGACAGGGCTGTCACCACCTGCTAGCACCCACAAACAATCCATGCGACAAGCGGCATTCGAAGGCAAGATCTAATCTAAGCACCACGCTTACACTAAGTTTTACTACTTTAGTTGCGTACCAACAATTAAAGTACCCTATGACAGGCGATGAACTACACACGTGAGCTAGTTACAGGATCACTATCCAATATAACTCAACTATAAGTTAAGACGAAACACAACAATACTATAAAGAAAGTAATGCACTAAGTAGAGATTTAGTAAAGTAAAATAAAGATAATATATTGATAAAGGTAAAGTCTTACAGAAGGAAAGGTACAAGAACTATACCAGACTCTCCAGCAGACGACTCCGGAGACTCCGAGCGTAGCTTGACTCGACTCTAACTCCCACACTAGACTAATACTACTACTAAAGAGTAGAACTCTTGTGACTTGTGACTCTTGGGTGTCTTGTGTGTCTTGAAGAGGGTGATGGCAGCCTCTATTTATAGGGGAGAGTTGAGGGCCGCCACGTCAGCGATCCGCGTGCTCCTTGCCTCTCCACCCTTGGATAAACCGCCATTGAACCACCATAAGATGGACGGCTGTGGTGATTTCAGCACATGGAAAACATGCTGGAAGGCGGTGGAGGCCAACCGACCTGGCTGGGCACCAGGGGGGTTCGGCCGACCCCCCTATGGCAGGTGGGCCTAGCCAGGGTCTTCTAGAAGGAGTCCCCACCTGTCATGGAGTGCAGCAGTGGCCTGGTCCCACCTTGGGTGGTTCGGCCGAACCACCTCTGGTGAGTTGGGCCCACCACTGTGGTCCACACCTGTCATTGATTGTCCCCATGTGTTAGTTCCACCTTGGTTGTATGTTTGTCACGTTGAATCCTTGTGCTTTGTTTCTCCACCGTTGAATAGAAACACATGTTGATCTGATGGATGAAGTGAGCTGGGTGGAGGGTCACATGGATCATGCCATGTCACTAGAGCCAGGTGGGCCCCATGTAGGGTTTGGCCGACCCATACATGGGCCCACCCTGGCCTCTCCTCTCTTCTAAGTGATGTTGTGCACCATTTCTTGATGTTTCTTGGCCTATTTGATCTTTGCTGCATTCACAAGCTTAAGAGTACAAGTGGAACTCGTTATTGATAAAATATGTTCATGATGGCTGCGTTCGGTAGCGCTTATAAGCGCTTATTTTTCAGCACTTCAGCAGTATTTTTCTCTCACAAGATTTCAGCACTTCTACAGCACTTCAGCGCTTATCTACAGCACTTTAGCTTCACCGAACACAGCCGATATGTTTATTCTCCCTTAAATTCGAGGCCTATTGACGGTGTTTGAATGTGGAATTTTAGGGTATATCCACCATCAACACCTGTGCATGCTTGTACATTGTTGGCATGTCTGATAAAACTTTAAGGTGGAAGCTTTTTCCGTTCTCTTTGACCGGAAGAGCTAAATGTTGGTATAATCGAGCCGTAGGAAGTATACAAGGGGATTGGAAAACTTTATGCTCTGAATTTTGTTTATATTTCTTTCCCATCCATAGAGTAGTTAACCTTTGAAAAGAGGTTCTAACTTTTAGGCAACTAGAACAAGAATCTCTTAGTACATCATGGGATCGTTTTAATGAACTTGTTACATCTAGCCCTGACCTTGGTTTTTCGGACCCCGTACTTATTCAATATTTTTATTTGGGTCTTACCAAGAACTCTAGGGAATCCCTTGATTTATCCTCTGGAGGAGCCTTTCGTTATTTGCCTATAAGTAAAGCAAGAGCAATGATTAACAAGGTTGCTCTAACTAATTCCGAGCTCCCCGAGGAAGAGAAGGAATCACACCCCGAACAAGCATAGGAAGCTTTGATAGCTAAAACACAACCACTCCAATCCCAAGATTTAGCTGTCAATTCTAAACCATCAAAACCCCACTTTGATGATTTAAACTTCCAATTAACTAAGATGCTTATCAATCAATGTACATCAGATCTTCTTATAAGAGAATCTTGGAAAAAGTGTCGTCAACTTCCTTTCTCCCCTGAAAGACATTGGAAAGAATGCAATGATGGCATGTCTAGTGATGCCATAGAAGGAGAGCCAAGCCACATAGGAATCAATTCTATCTTCTCCCCTTCTATGTCCACATTAAATGTCTCATCTGAACCCATATTTAAACCCATCCTTGACCCTGATGATCCTTCTTATGCTCTGAATTCTAAGTCTCATAATGACCCTAGGATTCCATTAAGACATCCCAAGAATAGGAGTCATGAAGATTATTGGAATGACCAAGAAGAGCTACGACAATAGCAGGAATGCATAGAACATACTAGAAATACATACGCTATTGTCAAAGAATGGATAGAAGAGGACGAAGCCTTAGTACTAGCATCTAAACTTGGTCTAGATTCAAATGGTGAGCTTAAATCAATTTCTGTAGTAAACATAACTCATCCAAGTTTAGAGAAATCCTTAGACGAGACCAAACATAGAGACACCAATCCATGGGAAATCCTAGAAAATAAAACATCCAATGAATGTCGTAGACATGAAATAATAGAGACAAACTTGTTGCCTATAGACATCCATGAAGAAACATCCTTGGAGTTTGAAAAGAGAGATCATATCGATGAGCATGGGAATTACTTCATTAACACCTCATCGAATCCGTACTCATATGAGAAATCTCCTGGATCAATTGGTCTCTCTAACATTATCACACGCGAGATCTTCAACCCCCTTATTATACCTGTTCATAAATTTTTTGAAAGGGTTGTTGTAGATGCGTATGTTTATTATAAATATTGTAGATCTCGTTGTAATCTTGAGATAGGTGCACAAAGGCTGGTGTTTTAGAGGAAACCACCCCATGAACTCAAAGTACAATAATTAGAAGGTTTCCCAAGAATGACTTTGTGTCCTAAAATAACCACTTTTGAAAAATGAATTGAGCTTGCACCTTTAATTTTACTATAATGCTCTTTTGAATTGAGCATAGAATTAAAATTATAAAAATATTCTCTTGGGTATTTTTGTCACTAACCATTCCAGGCTTGAAGCAGAAGGATGACATCATCAGGTATGTCCAACCAATCATCATGCAACATTAATCCGTCCAAACTTAACTTTGCTTTGCAAAATTCAAGCTTGGGGGAATGGACTTATTTAGAGATTCTTATGTTGCTAATATTGGTTGTCTCTGCCCTTTTAATCCATGTTCAAATTGTTAATAATCATGCTCTTTCGTCTCGGTTTGAATAATGCTCTATAATACTTTCATGCTACCTTTATTTGCTATTGTATATGTTTAGGCTTTGAAGTACTTTCATACATCTCTTAAATGAAGCAAGATGCTTACTTTAGGAGTGGTGATCTTATTTTCAAAAGGCTTTTTAATTAAGCGTGCTGCTTAGGTTAAAATGCCTTCCTAAGTTAAATTAGACGTGGTGTCTAGGTTGATTTTTGAGCCGCTCGTATGCTGTAGTAGACATTGGATATTTTGTTAGATTAACCCCTGTAGGAAACTTTCACAATTAATTTGAGTAAGTCACGAGATAAATTCAAATCAGAGATAAGACAGGGCACATGCTGAACTTCAATAACTTTGTAGAGGAAGACACAACTAATTCATTATGGATGGAAGAACCGTGAGTATTAATGATTCATTCACTTTATCTTCTGCTGCAAGTTACTTGAACTCAAGCTATGCCGGTATAGAACATGATCTATGCTAACATAATATCAACCCTATCTTCTTAGTAGTATAGATGGAACATGATTCTGGACAAACAACTTATGTTCCAAAATTGTACATTCCTTCGGGTATGTGTTGTCCACTAATCTGTTGCAGGCATAATAATAAATGGACTGACAAGGTGCCATAAGATCAAAGAAGCAAAAGATGGCAAAAATGATAAGCAACAAAAGAGACAAGATGCTCATGAACAACTCAAGATGCAAGAGAAGGAAAGGACCACCAATCATCTACCCTTCATTACTTAGTGCCATTACGCTCCAATAATGAAGATAATATCTTAAGGTAAACGGATACTATTTTTCTCTTGATCTTGGTATGCACATAAATGAAGATGCAAACATGTTAGAGTTACAGCTTTAATTGATTAACCTAATTAACTCAACATGCTTTGTCCTTTAAGATTGTTCATGGCACCATTCGTTTGATCTCAGTCTTAACCAAATGTGCTAAAACAATGTATTCTATCTTTGGAAGATGATAGTCATACTCATGTGAAAATTTATATATTATGTAGAGATAGACAACCCTTCCATTGGTTAAGCAATTTAAATCTTTTTTGCCATATGAACTTAAATGCAACATAAATACTTAATCTTCTGATCTTATCACTCATGTCATAAGTAAACAAATTATGCAACACTAATTTCGTATTATTCAATGTGCCTAAGGATAGAGAAAATGAAGAGATAGATTCGGTTCTGTTGGTGTTTTTTTCTACCAACAGAGCCCATGCACTTGATCTCTACCTTGGTTTTGCAAACAAGACAACACTTCGAGCAAAGTTTATTGATTCCCAAAATTCTACAAGTGAAAGTTCTGTGAACATGCACACTGAGCAAGATGCTGCCAGATCCAACTATTAATGCTCTACTCTAACCTGCTGGCCAAACAAAGGATAAAAGTGACATCATCATCACAAGAGGTGCAACCATTAAGACCTCCATCTCTAAGACGGAGAGATACACAAGAGTAGAAGAAAAAAGTCATGTCGGTAGACTTTAAATTCCGCACCCTTGCCATAAGTTAATATGGTAGTTATCTAATTAATTAGTATTTTTATCTACATTAGTAATTTCACTTTAGCATATTCATCTTTATGCATATCAAAACGAAAAAGAAAAAATAAAAATCTTTATTGTCTTATTTACTGCATCACAAAATATTAAAGCCCCACATGAATAAACTTATGGTAACCCTGTAGGAGTATTTACTGTGGTGGCATAAAAAAATGATAATAGTATCTGTATTTACTTTCTTGCATTATGAAAATCCTAAACTCCATGAGAATAAATATTCTCCGTGGTGTCATAAAAATAAAATATATATCATGCATACATATTTACTTTTCTGCATAAGAAAATTAGAAAATCCTAAAAAGAGAATCCTGCTAGAACCTATCAATTTAAAATTAACTCAAAAGAATAATCAATTACCTTTTGGCTGACTGCTAACCCCTTATCACATTCGAGCCTTGAGTTTTGGTTTTCTTGTTGGAGTATAATTATGCAGGATAACACTATGTCTGAGGAGTGAGTCCATCAGTGGCACCCACCAGACTGCTACTGGCAAGTTCACTCTAAAGATCATCAACAACAAGTATTGCAAACATCTAGCTTGGGGGAGGAGCATCCCCTAGTCATCAGGTAACTATACCTATGCGATTATCGAGTCTGTTTTATAAAGTCATAAAATACCAAAAATTTGTGAACACATGAAGGTTCACAATAGTATCATAGGAATATCTAAAAAATACCAAAAATATGTGGACACATGAAGGTCCACACTTTTTAGAAAAACCCAAAAATATGTAGGCACATGAAGGTCCACCCAATTAGGAAACTTCTGCTGGAAATATAAAATCAATCACTTATCATGGAGTGGTACTAAACCTAACCCCTCTCCATGAGATTTGGTATTTTTGTTGGCAATTGAGTTTCACAGGAAAATACAAGATCAAAGAGCTAGTCAACCTGACGCCCTTACACTACCGATACACTTACTCCCAGAAGAATCACTAAATTTGCAACATCAAAAACCCTATCAAACATCCAGCTTGGGGAGGGCACCCTCCATTTAAAATCCAGCTAAGTATAAGTTTCCCACCTTATTATTATTGTACCATATCGCTTTTTTCGCGTGAGTTAGCTAGTAAGATAAAATTTGAAAACCAAATAAAAACTTAGCTATATATTAGAGTGGTCTTGGAGTGTGTCTATAGTCAGTGTAGGTTAGAGTCAAATAAAAACTGGAGAGCATTAAAATTTTATCTTAGAGATGATGAATAGTTACTCTACCGTAATTCCTTTCAAGTGTCTAGTTTTCAACTTTAAATTCTCCTGAGTTTTGGATAATACTGTTTTGGCTTAAGAATTTACTCTGAACCTGAAACTTATGGAGGCATATGCTTAACCTAGGTCTAGATGATTGATTGATATGGTACATGAAGGTCTAAACTGCTATTTATCTTATTCCTAGCAATACTAAGTTCTAGAGATTTATTTTAAATTTAAAATCTTACATGATGAGCTCTTGTATGACAAAGTGTGAATTCCTACCAAAGCCATATATGATACATTTAGAGATAGGAAAACCTTTGCACATTTATTCTGCTTGCTTTGCATTGAGTTTAGTCAACCTTTGTTATATACCTTATGAGAGTCTTGTCATGCTTTTAAAATCAAGATCACTTACACACTCCACCCACATATGCATTACTCCTACTCTGGGAGTAGGCGCAATCATTTTTCACTTCCAACCAGATCCACCTTAAAAATGTTTTTCTCCTACACTGGGAGTAAACACCCAAAAATATACCCTATAGGACAGCCCCTGTTTAATTGCTCTAAGTTCTTATCATTATCTCTCCAATTATTTATATTCAAAGGATGCACGTGGCTATGCAAAAGTATTGAAAAAAAAGAAAAAGGGGTAAAAGATGGACAAGTTTCCCAACAATCAAAATAATGGGTACCTAGATGCCCGCCTCCCTATGAAAAAAAGAAGAGAGAGAAAGAAAAGAAGAAAAAGAGAATAAAAGATAGCCCATGTTTTCTACGAAAGTTCTAAGTTCCAAAAAGGAGAGTGAATCATTTTCCAAGAGCAAAAGTAGAATTAGGATTAGCCATCATATATATACCTATCCACCATATTTCATACACATGCACATCTTGATTTGATTGTATGACTTGACTCTCTGTGAATCCATTGTTTGACTTTACAATATATGAATTGCAAGTATGCTCATCCTTGTTATTGCCACTCCGATAAGCTCCACTATAATTCTTAGTTGTAGAAAGGCATAACATCATTAATGCCTCAGTGAGATCCATAAATACCACATATATTAAGAGACTTGAGGGTGTCATACAATTAAGCTCTGAGTTTTATTTCGAAAACTTGCAAAACTCTGAAATATTGGT
Organism: Eremochloa ophiuroides; assembly: GCA_038502445.1. Taxonomy (NCBI): domain Eukaryota; kingdom Viridiplantae; phylum Streptophyta; class Magnoliopsida; order Poales; family Poaceae; genus Eremochloa; species Eremochloa ophiuroides. Next base: position 33,131,234 of record JAHLJS010000003.1, read on the forward strand.
ACTGTGAAGAATTTGAGATATAGTGCTTGACTTGATAGTTCTATCTTTCGATTGCTCAAGACTTATGTAAAAGCTGAGAAGCTCCATAGTTAAAGGTACAATAGGTAAGTTTGAAAGTTAGAGCAGTTTTGTCTAATCCGGAGGAGAATTTCTGTTTGAAAGCATGTGTACTTGGAAGACATGAAGCATTGTAGCAACTCCTGATTCAAGTTTATTAGCAATTAGGCTTAATTTGTTTGCCAAGGGACTGGCAAAGGATAAGGTTAGGGGTATTGTTGATGGTCGTTAAGTACTAAAAATAACCATCAATTGTAGCATGATCTGACACAAAATGAATCACAAAACATAGTTATAGGTTTTGATTCTAACAAGTTCCACGAGTTTTGATGTTCTCACCTGTATTGTATGAATATGCAATTTTCCATCAATAAAGTATCTTAAATAAGCAATTGGACTGCACCATTGTGACGGGCTCGTCGAGACAATCGAAACGGACCTATCATTTGCTATATTCGGAGTTCGAAATCAAAATTTGCGGCGACACATACACCATTGGACTGCAGGAGGCGCAAGAAGACAACACGGCGAAATTAGGCCCGAAAGGCCACAATTGGGCGCCGGCCGACGCCAGGGTGGGGCCGGCCGGCCCCACTTCTAGGGTTTTGGCCTTTGGCTTCTGGAGTCTTCCTCCACCGCCTTTGAGGAGTCATCTCGACCCCATGTTAAGTCGGTTTGATCCAACGGCGCGTATTCATCCCACCGGGCTATAAATAAAGGGGCAGACCCCCCTGGAGACATCCCTTTTCCTGAGCTTCAATTCAATATCTCCAGTTAGGGTTAGATGTAGCAATTAGGAGAGACTAGTTCTTCTAGATCTAGTCTTGTCTAGAGAAGTAGAGAGATAGAGTAGAGGAGTAGAGATTCAGAGGAGTTCCGGCCTGTTGGCGCTTCTTCGCAGCTGTATTCTTCTAGATTCAACTTCCTCGCCTGGAGCTGCGTTTTGAGGTACTTTTGTATTCAACTTCTAATTCAAGTAAGCATTTGTTCTTATTCGTTATTAAGTTTGCAACTCATATTGAGTGCTTTGATCTTGGTCATTACTTGATTGAAGTAGTATTTCGTAGTGTAGGCGTTGTGCCTTGGCTAGGTTTACTTGTGAATGTCCCCTGATTGGCTGGATAGTGGTAGTTCGCGTAGGTGACAACTACGCTGATTCCTCTGTAGTCCACTTCCCGTTGATAGGATCGATAGGTGTATAAGTGTTGGTAGGAGGGAACTCTGATTTCCACTCTTATTCATTTCACTGCCCAGTTAGAACGATATTATTCAAATCTTACCGGTTGTTGGAACGAGATAATCATTAGGTATTTCCTCTTTCTCGATATTATCTAGCTTAATTGTAGGGTTAAGTTCATTGGCTTGGTCATTATCACCTACTGTTCCTTGTGGATTCGATATTTAAAACCTCCGGGTGAAGTGCTACATCGGTATTACATCTGTGCGCTTGCGGATAATCTTATAATAATAATATTTAGTAGAGTGCAGTTAATTTATACCAACAGCGTCGGACCGTGGACTTTTAGTCCGATGGCGTTCCGACCGACGATCTGTTTTGGCGCGAGAAAAGAGCCGTTGTGATCCAACGATCTACTTCAGACGGCTACTGACACGTGGCGAGCATCGGGAGCGTCGGACCATGCGGATTGGTCCGACGGTGGCGCGTGCGGGCGTCCGACGCCGCGCAGAGTGGCCTATCGATTATCTCTTTGAGGGGAGCTTATAAATAGACCTTAGGCTGGTTTGAACTCCCTCTCTTAGCACTCCTGAATATCATAATATACTTGTGAGCCTTCCCACTTCTTTCTCACTCATCCTACTTGATTGTGTTCATCTTTTGGTGAGATTGGAGAGCATCAAGTGCATTGCATGAGTGTGTTCATGCAGAGGCACTTGGTGAGTGGATTTCGCAGCGGATTCTCTTGTTACTCTTGGAGTTTTCTGACTCCTAGACGGCTTGGAGCTGCGAGGATTATTGAGGGGAGTTGGTGATTGTCTCCGCCTCCGATCGATGAAGTTGTGAGGGGTTCTTGGACCTTTCCCGCGGGAGATCGTAAAAGGCTACTCTAGTGGATTGCTCGTAGCTTGTGGATCCCCATCTTGTGTTGGTTGTGTGGCACCCTTGAGAAGGGTTTGGCGTGTGATGCCAATTAGCGCGTGAACCTCCAAATGGGTGTATCGCTACAACGAGGACGTAACTTGCCGACAAGCAAGTGAACCTCGGTAAAAATCTTGTGTCCATCTCTTGCCAAGGATTTTTTGTGTATTGTGATTGCTTTTATTGGTACTCATCACATCTTCACACCGGCGGTATAAAAATCACTCTCTACCCTTTTACATTTGAGCACTTACTTTTGTTCTAGTGTACTTGTTGTAGTTGCTCACCTAGGAGTAGAGTAAAGTAGTGACTTAGATTATTGTGTGTGAAATTAGAGACTATAACCTAGAACGGTTAGGTGGCTTGCATCTTTTAGTAGGCTAGCGCAAAATTCGCTTCGCCTTATTATTGTCTAACCACTTTGTTTAAGTGTTGCTTGAAGGAATTTTTATAGGCTATTCACCCCCCCTCTCGCCATTTAGGACCTTTCAGGCAGCACTCTCCCGAAGCCCAAGGCAGGAGCTTCAGCTACGCTAGATCACACCAGTGAGGGCTTCGAGGTTTGGGAGCACAAAGATAGCGGAGGACAAGAACAAGAACGAGCAGGAAGTATATGATAGCAGGACCCGTCCCCATGGATGCGGATGATGGCACAGTCGCCACCCATCCCCATGGATGCGGATGATGCCACAGTCGCCCCCGGCGGCCACGACTTTGGTGTCTAGGACCAGTGGCGAAACTAAGGGGCTAGCAGGACGTGCCCCGAACACAGTAATGTTTGTTTATTTTATTTACATAGAATTTTTTTGACTATATCACCATTCTTTTTATCAAAATGTGTCTTCTTCATTATGAGCACTAAATAATATGTAAAAACATTAAAAAGCTATTGGAACATATACTTGTCATACATATTTATCATATTTACGATGTGTCATTGTAATGTGTCGGCCTCCTGCTTAAAAGTTTTGGTTCGTCACTGCCTAACAGCATGTCGTAACGTCCCTCTGTTCTACTGCTTTGTGAAGATGTGAAGTTGTTTTCTCCAAATTGCTAGACTGATGAGTTTTTAGTTTCACATGTAGGTCCAAGCTGTGCTTATGATTGATAATAAACCATCTGCATGTTTCCAAGGCATCTCCGAATCAATAAATTATATAGCCCTAATCAGTAAATTATTGCAATTGGCTTTGACTTGATATTTCTTTATTCAAATTTTATATTGTTATATCACAATTGATCTGCACTAAATCATTTGTATTGTAGAATTTGGCTGCGCAGGAACATGGGTATAATTGAAATGGTCACGACCATAACTTGGGCACATGATAGAGGTGCTCATCATGTCCAGCTAGGTGGTAGCTGCAATATTAGATGCACCTCCATTTCATATTCCCTGCTTATCAATTTGATAGATCACAGAGTCCTCAATTTGGTGGTCATCAACAACCATTGCTCACACTTATACTCACACTGCCTCACAGCTCCTCTAGCGATGCGTGGAGCGAGGCCCTCCGATAGCAGCAGATCTGCGTGGCGGCGGTGAGCTTGATAGTAGGCTCTAGGTCCCCTAGGCTCGTAAAATTATTTATGGAGGCGAGCCTAATAAGGTGACCGACTCTGCTAATATTATTAACCGAGGTGGTTGTTTTGAGGCGCCCGTCTCCGTTAATCGATTAGGAGAGGCAACCAAAGCAACCCCGGTTAATAGGATTAATGGAGACTTTTCATTGGAGGTGTTTGCAATGTCCATCTCCATTAATCTATTTTGATCGTCACCAAAAAGCTCTGACATCTTTTGGCTATCCTTTTTTTTATAATTTCTTTGATATTAATTGAGAGGCAGATCTTCTGCCATTGTTTTAAAGAAAATTATTTAGCTCTCTCTTGGTCTATTTCTAGATCCGCCGTTGGTTCCTTGTCCCTGTCACAATATTGAGGTCATAGTATCTTTTTCTTTTCTAATATAAACTTCACACTACAATAATGTAAATCTTGGTACGGATTGGGCTGACTTCTGGGTAGACACGTGTGGTAGATGCATGTTCACTGGTTGATAAAAAGGTTGTTGATTCCTTGCATGTGCCGGAAGAAGTCGCATTGGAAATCCTGACACAAACGGTCCAACAACGTCCTTGGAAGAATACCGCCCCGGCACGTTGTTCTTGACCATCGCATCCAATCCAACGGCATTCTGGTTCCCCGGAGGCCGGAGCCGCGGCAAGGCACCTACCTCTACGGCGACTGGCGTCAAGAATGGGAAACGGAACGGAACGGAACGCCTCGGCCCAACAAACCGAGATCTCCCTCCCACAAACCCTCCTCTCTTCCTAGGTTCCTCGGTTCCGCCTCCGCGCCCATTCCCCCCCGGTCCCCCTTCCCCACGTCGGCGCCGCGATGATAGAGCTCCTCTTCACGCTGCTGGCGGCGGAGGGCGCCGTGGCGGCGACGCTGCTCTTCAAGACGCCGCTGCGGAGGCTGACCGTGGCGGCGCTTGACCGCCTCAAGCGGGGCCGCGGGCCGGTCATGGTGCGAACCATCGCGGCCACCGTGCTCGTCGTGCTCGCATCCAGCCTCCACAGCATGACCAAGATCCGCGGCCGCGCCGAGGGGGAGCTCGACGGCGCAGGGGTCGTGGGGCTCACCCCCACCGACCAGGTCCTTCTTGCGCGGCACCTCCTCGAGGCGTCGCTCATGGGTACGCACGCGACCGTCTCTGGGATCTTGGTTGAATTCATTCGCCCTCCTTTTTTTTTCCTCTCTCTATACAATCAATTTGTTCGATCGTCCTGATACCGTGTCCCGATGGCTGTGAACTTCAAATGTCGGAGACTCCATGTGTGAGAAGGGAAGATAAATTTTAGAATTTGACACCAATTTCGCGTGCCTCACGCCCTCACCTATTATTATGGGACCCTTCCTTTTTTATTTTCTTACTTGTTACCCCATCTGAATGGGAATGGACATCTTTGCGCCAAATCTTCTGTCTCGATGGATCAAGAAAGAATTGGCCCCGGGAATAGATACTCGCCGATTGCTTGCTTCCGGGATGTAGATAAGTTGGGGAAGTCTGAACTGAAAGAATTCATATTCACAGGTGTCAAATCATGAAAGGCATGCAAATTGACTCCCTTATTCAGTGAGGCACGCGTACTTAGTGTGAAATTCTGAAATTTGTGAGGATCAGGAGAAGGACAAACATATCCCACTGTTATTAATGTACAAAGGAGTGCGGAACTCAGTTCTAATTCATGGTTGTCATGGTGACGTGAGAATTGGTTTCCATTAGGTACTAGGATGATGGGTTTAGCACTTCAGTTTGCACTCTGTGACAGCGAGTTGAGCTTAGGTTAAAGCCTCTTCTATTTAATTTCGTCCCGTCTGATGAGGAGTTTTCTCAATGAGCTTTTCTGATTCAGGTTTATAGCAATTTGAATTTTAATCCAACAGTCCGTATTATAAAACACGTCTTGTCATCATGAAGCACCTATGGAATAGGTCAGTCACATTTCCTGTGATGTGCGAACTAATAACTGACATCAGGGTTGATACCTGGTTGGCTCCAGTAACCTATAAGACTTTGTTCCACTTCAACTAACTATAGGATTTCGGTTTGGGACCTCCTATCCAAACAGGTCTTTAGGGTGAAAATGTGTATCACAGCATCTGGAGGCACCAATGAACTGTGTCTGTCTCATTTATCAGCAACTTTTTCATTCATGAAATACTATGCTCTATGTAACTTCAATACTATGTTATCTTGTTCTGTATTTTACTGTGCTTTCAAACATAAATCTTTTTATTCTAGAGACCTCTGTATCTTGCAAAGTCAAACATTGCAGAAATTGAAATTTTGAAGAGCTTCACATAGAGTATATTAAGAAAGTGGTTCATAAATAATGGAATAAAATTTGGGTTTGCCTAGTTGCCTTTCACTTAGGGTGTTAAAGATTTTGATGGCACAGTACCCTTTTTATGCCATTGAATTCAGTTAGTTGTTTGTTGTTCAGTTGAGATCGATCCTGATTCCTGAGTATGCTTAAACATAACTTCTTTGTCTGATGTTCAAAGACTAAGGGTCCTAGTATGTTTTTTTTTTTTTTTTTTTGACAACATGGTCCTAGTATGGTTGGATCCCAAGCTCTACAAAAATTGTAGAAGAGACCGGAGGTTCAAAATGTATTTTACACATCATTATGGCATTTTTTTCTTGCAACTATTTGGTGCTAACTATAGAATTAATGAGTTTGGAAAGTTTTGAATTAACTTTCCTTGGTATTTGCATCGTATGTATTTTTTATCATCTTTAGATTTGTTGAGGTTTTTTTTTTTCATATTTCACTAACTAGCCATTTAGACGTTATTAAGTTGGTATGCTTTGCTCCTGTATTGCAAGTTTGTCTTGTGATTTTCTTGCTATCTTGATCATTTATATCTCATAGTTTGTCTAATTCAGATTAAAGTGTTGGGATACGTACTGCCTTTCAATATGTCACAATGAAAAAAAAATCGCAGCAAAGCATTTGATGTTCTGTTATGCCATTTGTGCAGTTTCGCAAGCAATTTTTATTCACAACATTGCATTCTTTCAGGATACTCCTTATTCCTTGCTTTAGTCATTGACCGGCTCCACAACTATGTCAAAGAAATTCGAAGGCTCAAGAAGAAGTTGGAAGATGTGACAAAACAGAATAAGACAATGCTAGAGGGGAGCAAGGCAGACCAGAAAGACACTTCCGATGACAAGGATGATTAAGTATGACATGCACTCAAGGTAAATCTAGTCTTTCCCTCGTCATACAAATGTAATTGTGATGACTGGTCAACTTAACTCGTTTAATTGTGCATCCACAGAGACCCCTGTCATCACTGCCTATCTCTGAACAGGATGACGGTCACTGATAATCTCCCATTTCAGAATTAGCATTTGTACATGAATGCTCGGTTACAACGTGCTGAATATCTTACAGCTAGACATCTGGCCGGCCTAGCGCTGGGCGATGCCCATCTGTAAATACATGATGCTACTGCTGTTAAACTAAATGTTAGTCGTGTCCTCGTGAGGCTAAATTTCATAATGCTACCATCTCCGGTATTATTCTCAGTATCCATAATAACGCCGGTACTGTGGGGACAAAAAGCTGAATATTGAGTTTCTGGCTGAGCTATGCATTTCTGTGTAGGCCTGTATCTTCTGGGTCTTGCAATATTTAGTTATGCCACCTTCCTTTTTTTTTTTTCTTTTTAGGAACGAGGTCATGCCACCCTGACCAAGCCCCTGGAACCTGTGTTTGTTTATATATACGGTACCAAGCTCGTATTCATAAGTCAACGTATTCGTTAAGAGGAAGTCACCACGGTACAGAAGAGCCGAGGGCACCCCGCAACCCGACAAGAAAAAGGAGCAAAATTTATTTACTAGGATGATACGCGGCGAAAGCGTGCGCGGTTGATCTACGCGCTGATGCTATGCTCGTGGAGTATTGGTACCGTCGGTGCTTCTTCTGGCCTACGCATGCTGTTGATGCCAGGCTATGTGCACATAATATATTCTTGCTTAATTCTCATCTCTCTTATATGGTCATGAGGCATTGTAACTTATATATCTAAAAAAAGAACCAATATGTTAAGATGGCAGCTACTAGAACTATTAAAGATGCATCATGAACGTCACTGGTAGTATGTTTTTGTTTGTCCACTCCTTGGATTAGCCATATGGGAACAACAGGATCAATGGCCGGCCATGAGCCTATCATATACAACTCTGTTACACTGATTGCAGGCCAAATACCACTGTGATTCATTAGTGAATGTGAACCACAACCTTGTTAATCTTTGCATCAGTAATATATCTCTTAATATGAATCGATGCAGAGGTAATTTCAAATCATAGATCAAGGAGGCAATGCCTTAAAAATATAAATAAGAAACAAATGTTGCAACACAATGATAACATGAGCGGTGCTGAATTTGAATGGTTCTGTAACCTCATGCTCCGGTCCTCTTTTGCAAGCACTTTCCATGCGGCTGGACTATACCATGTAGTTAGAGCTACTCGAACACAGCTGCGAAGGAGTAGAAAACTAAAAAACCATCTCATTTAGAAAATCATAAACAAGACCGTTCATGAATCATCCTATTTTACTAAGCAAACAGAAACTAAAAAACCATCTCATTACGAAAATCATAAACAGGATTGTCCAACTCAATCTCATATCTTAGAATCCGCAAGGCGATTGGTGGCTTGGCCAGCGAGCTAGGCTGCAGTCGGACGCCAAGGCCACCTTCGACTCCATCTAGCTGCTCACTTCATGGTTGATTTGGAAGGAAATAAATAACATAACCTCTGGCAGGACACCTGCGTGACTTGTTTGATGTCATACTCAGAGAGGATGAAGACTGGATTAGCGCAGGGATTGAAACTTTGTGCGTACCATTTCATCGTTGGTCACAGAACACATGAATTATAAATCAGTGGCCGAGTGTATTCAGTAGTGTAGAGTTCTGTTGTGGGTTGTGTTAGCCCCTCGCTATCTATAGCGTGTTTGTATTGTTTGCAAAACTCATTCCTTAGGGAAAGCACGTCAATAGTCTCATAACTCATCTCATGCAATACCACGTAGGATTTTTGCTTATGTAGAGGAAAGAGAGAGGTGAGAGAGAACGAGTTCGTTGTCTCGACCTCAGGAGCTAAGATTTATGAGACAACTATTCTGTAATTGTATGAGTTATTATTGTCATGCAACTCATAATTCTATATTTATTTTATGCATAAATTAAGGAATTTTGAGTTACTACACAATAACTTAAAAAATAACCATTATATATATATATATATATATATATATATATATATATATATATATATATATATATATATATATATATATATATATATATATATATACCTAATACTAAAGAGGCAAAGTTTCTCCCCCTGTTTTTTCGTCCGCTCCCCATGGCTCCAGACTCTCGTGCCTCGTCTCGCCCGCTGGTATCCCGTTTTGCTCCGTCTCCAGCTAACTCCCGTCCCGAAAAGCCATGGAATCGAGAAAGAACTAATCTACGTGCTTTAACCGAAGACAAAGTCTAGATGAATACCAAATAGAAGCAAATCGAGGCACCATGGACCAAAATCGGACCACGGCAAGCCATCGGCGCTAGACTATAAATACAAGCAACCACAACAGATTAGATCAAAGAGAAAACCATATCGAGAAAAAATCAAAAGAGCACAGTGAATTGAATCGAGGCACCGCAAAAACCACCTTGGGCGTACAATCCAAGCAGTAATAGGAATCGCCGAGGCAAGCCCGGGAGCAGAACGCCGGAACGCAGACGGAACCAATACAAGAATCCTCCGCGTTGCCGACGCAAGCAGCCGCCATAGCAGCAGCCTAAGAGGCAGAGGCATCCATCACCGCCACGAACTACGTCTACAATGCACTCCCGGACATGCACTTAGCCGGGCGAGGAACCAGAGGCAGGCGTGGAGCCGCGAGGCTTCCCCCACTGGCACCTGTGCCGAGGCACGCGGGCCGGCGAGCACGGAGAGGACGCACTTCCGGGCCTGCGCTTCGCCAGTTGAGGAACCGGAGCCAGGCGTGGAGCGGCGAGGCATCCGCCGCCGCCACCTGCACCGCGGCACACGGACCGCGAGCACGGAGAGGAGGTCCGCGAGCACAGCAGCGGAGGCGAACGCGTCGAGCGCGCCGTTCCCAAGCGCCAGCAGCATGATGGCGGGCGAGGAGCGAGGCACCATGGCGGGCAGGATGAAGGAGGACACTCGCATTTGTGAGAGCCAGCGTCGACTTTGGGGAGGAGGACCCAGAGAGAGCTCGTGCGTGGAGAGAGAGAGTTTGTGCGTCGTGGAGAACGATTGTGCAGGGAAGAAGATAAGGTTTCGGTTGACTTTTGGGGAGTCCAAACGGTTAGTGGATGGATGGTGTGCGTGCGTTACTCAATTTTTTTTCTTTTTCCTTTTTCACTCATCCTCATATTTCTTGATCCATTGTATTTCTTTCACTCATTATATAAAAAAGACACTTTGATCTGTTCAATTTAGTTGATAGAGCGTAAGGATGACATGAATCGGAGGGCCTTCATTTGGGTGTTATTATTAGAGTGGAACAAAAATTTTTAAAAAAATAGAGGTAGCACCCAAATCTTAAATAGGGGCTTTGATTTGGGGTTTACTGTTAGAGTTGTCGAAAAGCAGTAAAATGGTTAGTAATCGTGTGTTTATCCTCACCATCACCCGTTGCAACGCACGGACAATTATGCTACTATATATATATAAAATGAATCGTTTTAAAATAACGTGTGTGAAATATTGATGACACAGCACCAATGCACTCCTGCTATGTTATCTCGACTACCTGACGACCCGACCGAATCCCGTGGCCCACGCGAGACCAGCGGTGACATGTGGTGCCTTTCATCTACCTCTCTCCCCCTCCGCATCCGCGGTTCCTCGACCTTTGTAAACCCTAATCAATCTAGCTCGCGCGAAATCGCTCGCGCCTCAGCTCAAATCCGAAACGGTTCGAACGATCAGAACGAAGAACGATTCAGCTTCAGCTCCTGAATCCAGCAGCAATGGATCGCTCCCGCTCCAAGCGCGGGTATCACTACGACCAGGACTCCCCGCCGCCCCGCTCCAAGCAGCGCTTCGACCGCCGCAGCGGCGGCGGCGGCGGCCAGAATGCTAACTCGAGCTACCACCGCCGCGGTCCCCCCGGCGGCGGCGGCTCCGACCGCCGTGGGTTCCTGCCTCCCGACGCCGCGCCGCCCCCGCCCCCTCCGCCGCCTCCTCCCTCGTCCGCCGCGGCGGGCGTCGGCGCTGGTCCCACCACCACCTCCTTCCGCATCCTGTGCCCCGAGTGCAAGGCCTACGGCTTCCCACCCGGCTTCGTTGCCAAGGTCCGGGACGAAAGCGGCGCGCTTGTCACTGTGCACCCGCCCTTCGCGGGCGACTACGTCCGGGTCATCGAGACGGTCGACGGCGCGAGGCGCGAGGCAGACGGCCGCCCGCCCATGTTCTCCCCGGCCCAAGAGGCGCTCCTCATGGTGCACCGCCGGATCCTCGAGACCGAAGCTGACGACGGCGACGAGGACGGCGAGTATGGGCCCAGGGGCAAGGACCCCAGGGACAGGGGGAAGACCACCACACGACTCATCGTGCCCAAGCTGCACGTTGGATGCCTGCTCGGCAAAGGTGGGAAGATCATAGAGCAAATGAGGATGGAGACCAAGACACACATCAGGATCCTGCCGCGTGACCAGCACACGCCGCGCTGCGTCTCCTTATCCGAGGAGGTTGTACAGGTAAGACAATTCATTGATACAGCCGACAATGTGGCATTTTATTTTGTTAGTCAAACAAGAGGATTTGTAAGAAACAAAGAACATGCATGAATGAATATGCAAAGATGCAAGTCATACCACCAATGTTTAATTATGCAAGAATATCATGAAAATCAGTATTAGAACTCAAACTGCAGCATCTGCGTTTTATATACAAAGCTAGTTCCCCTACTCTTTAAGCTCCATGAATACTTGAATGAAAACCAGAAACAACACTTAAACCAATCTCAAGAAACAATCAAACAATAGCAATGAAATGGTCATCAATAGTCCAAGCCTGCAAAATCCACTCTCCTTCCCCAGCAGCTTGATGCATGAATGTTTGATGTTTCATGTGTCCTTTGGATGCAACACATAAACAATGCAGAAATTCCAAGAGAGACAGACACAAAGGAAAGTTTTCCATGAAGCACAACCGCATGCTAGTTTTCCTACAAAATTCCTATGTTTTTATACATTTCATAGGAACCAAAGGAATTTCATAGGTTTAATCCTTTCTTCCAAATGGGCAGATATGAAATATTCCAATAGGATTAAAATGCTCCAGAATTCCTATGCTTTCCCTTTTTTCCAAACGGGGCCTTGTTTGTAGCTCACGAATAGTAAAGACCTTAAGCTGTTACGTTCTATGATACTAAGGAGTTACAAAATAACCATTCCAACAATGGTTCCATACCTCCGATTGAGAACTGAGACGAGGCTTAAATTCAAAATCCCGAGATATCCTATCTCCCTGGCCACTACCAGCTGAACTATCCCCTAGTCAAAGGCAGTATGTCCAGATGAGTGTTCTTATTGATGATTGCAGCCATGCTCAGGGTACAAGTTGTGGGATACAGTTCTGCCTAAATAGAAAAATGCTTATTGATTATTTGTCAAGCAGGATAACAAATCATTGGTATCAAATCAAATAGAAGATTTGAGCCTCAGACTCCTCAGTTGTGCATTCTTTTCCACACACGGTGCTACTGTACCTCCATGCTCTACAGTGTTTGGCCTACTGTGCCATTCCAGCACAATCGCCATGAGATGGCCCTGCCCATAGCAGAGTCCCTACCGTCATTGTGTTTGAAAGTTGTGATATGGCTAGAGAGCATCTAACATCCTGAGTTACAATGTCTGTACTGAATATTACCGAGGAGGTGAGGAGAAGATGAAGGCTTTTTGGTTCTGCTGAATCTTGCTTGAGACACTTGGATCCTCCACATTGTTCCATGAATATAACATGATTGAGAGAAATGGATATTTTTTTACTATGTTTTCTTTATTTACTGAGTTAGTAGCATAGTTACATGTCTCCATCATGCCTAGTGCGAGGTTTATCATGGTGGTAAAACACTTTTGAGATCAAGCTCGGAGATTATTTGTTCTTTTATTATTAGTGGTAGAATGCATTTGCAAGTGTAATATTAAATAAAAGGCTTGCTATGTGATAGATCTGTAGTTCTATTACAATTGTATTATTGCAATTGTTTATGCACTCTAAAGGATAAATAATATTATTTATTTGGAAATCTCTTTCATCGCAACTGTTTCCTGTCTATGGTGTGTCTCATATAATGTATTTTTCAGGTCGTTGGAGATGGAAATTGTGTTAAGAAGGCTGTAGCAATAATCACTGATCGCCTAAAGGAAAGCTTACACCGTGATCGTGGTGGTCCCTTCCGTGGGCGATTGAATTCACCAGAGCCTCGAATTTCTCAGGAAGATGAATATTTGGGTGGTGTTCAGCCAATGCCTGCATATGAGGAATCTTTGGGACGAACTGATCAGATTAGGAATAACATTAGCATGGAGCCACCAGGATATGAGTTTGATTCAAATGGTGGCAAGGTCATTGAACATCCAGATATCCTGTACGATGAGATCATTTTTCGAATTCTGTGCCCAAATGACAAGGCTGACAGTTTAGTTGCAACACGTGATGGAATACTAGAGATGCTACAGGCTGATGTTGGTGTTGATGTTGATGTTAGGCTATCTGATATTATTGCTGGTTCTGATGAAAGGGTAGTAATCATCTCATCCAGAGAGGTAAATCAGATGTGCATTTCATATTTTTGTGCGTCTTTGCTTTCCCTATTTGAGTGCGTAGTGAAGATTTTTCTTGTTTATTACCCACTGTTACACATATCGGGACTCAGGTGTGGTTGCAGATATGTATATGATGGCATCATACCTGAGTGATAAGCTGACGTACAAGTAACTAGGGATGACAGCGGGTTTAGAGTTTAGGGTGGAGTAAATACCTACCAGAGACAAATTGCCAAATTGGGTAAAATTCCATACCCACACCCGTACCTGCAATAATCACATGCAGTCCCACGGGTGGTTAGATTATCACTAGAATAGATGTATCCTTTGTATTTTTAGCACTAACAAGTGAAGCGACATACCTGCACCCATACCCACGTGTAGAATCTTGTACCCACACCCACACCTGACAGGTACAATACTAGAGGACATTTGGGAACATTCTCACCCAACTTTCCAGTATTAGTTATACTAGTGGACACACCCATGCGTTGCTACGAAATATACAATTCGCGTCATTTGTTCCAATCAGTCTTGAAATTAGATTCAGAACTGCTGGACATGCGCTATTCTAACTCCAAACATGGGTCATGAGTTCGGGTCACACTGGACAGAAAACATCTCAAATTCATCATGGGCTACTACTATTATTAAACTGGATAGACGGGCTCAAGAGAGTAAAGTTTTTGCCCTTTCATATTAGGTACATACATATATTCCCTGCATGCAAAATAAAAAGTACTTTAGATAAAAATGAGGTGGATAGACAGGCTCGAGAGAGTAAAGTTTTTGCCCTTTCATATTAGGTAGATGCATATATTCCCTGCATGCAAAATACAAGTACTTTAGATAAAAATGAGGCCAATGTCTAAATCTAGTACTCCCTCTATTTCAAATTATAAGTCATTCTGGCTTTTCTACATAGATTTTGCTATGCACCTAGATATACACTTATGCCTAGATACATAGCTTTTAACATGTATCCATAAAAGCCAAAATGACTTATAATTTTGGATGGAGGGAGTACAAGCTAACATGTGAACTTAGTTGAATTGTTGTGGTTGGTAGGGTTATCTCTTCACCATCTGCATCCGTGTCCTCTTTGGCTCTATAATTGGGGCACATGTTTTCTTGTTACTACAAATTCTGGGTCTTCTGTTTTTAACCCGAAGAAAGTTACCAGTGATGCATTTTACCTGTTACAGGTTACCCATCCATTGTTATACGGTTTTTCCCTAATATGACAGTCCTATTTTACTTCAATATATACTGATTGTTTCACTAAAGAATAAAGATATGTCAATTTTTCTGGTTGCTGACTTACTGGGTTGCTACCTAAGGTTTCCCCTGCTCAAACAATCTTTTAGTCTTAAAGAGATGCTTTGACCATCAATTTCTTATCATCAATTGCTACAAAATAATGTCATGTTAAAAAGATTTTTGAAGACAACTCTGTTTATGTAACTTCCATACGCTTAAGAATGGTTATAATTTGAATAATTGTTAGTCAAAGTTTAGTTTGGCCTTTCAAATCCTCATGCACCCTATAAATATGAATGTATTGTGATCTTGTTAAGGAAGCAATATACCTTTATGATTCAACACAGTTATTTCAATTTTGAATGTTTTAATATGAGTCAACGTTTCCAAAGACTTGTTGAGGTAATCCTTAGTTGAGAACAAAGTTCCTAAGGCGCCGCTTAGGCGACAAGGTGCTCACTGGTGACAAGGTGTGACTGATGCTTAGCCAAAAGAGGGGAGGATAAAGGAAAGAGGGACCTCAGAGAAGGAAGAGCAGGAGTTGAACCAGCAGGAAGCACGAATCTCGATCCTCCTTACCCCATCGTTTTTGGTTCCAGTACAGGCACGGCTCTGCTGACCAGTGAGTACAATTGCGAGATCTGCCCCCTTTCAACTGTGGTGGTGGCGTTAGGGACTGGAGAAGCAGTGCAGCAGGGGAGTAGATTCGAGAAGGTAGGTCACATGAAGTCGGAGGGGTTCTTTATGGGCTGTTGGATTTGGTTGGGCTTTACAGGATAATAGGTTCAATGGTTATGGAATATGGTTGGGCTTTACAGGGTAATAGGCTCATTTATTATTGTGGTTATGGACTATAGGTAGTCTTATCCTTTTCTTCTCTAATTTATCTGTGTGTATGGTGTCCGCTTTACTGCCTCATCTTCTTTATTGCCTCACCTTAGGCGCTAGGTGCCTTAACGCTCTAGGAGCACCGATTGTCTGGTTGTGGAATTTTACAGCAGTGCTTACAAGTAATGTTAGTTTTCCCTTCTGTCATGATGCATCGCTGTCTTGTTATGTTTTCATTCCAAATATCCAATATTGTTATTGGTTTAAACATCCTACTACTAACTTTGGGAATGCCTCTCTATTTACATTTTGTCTTTGCTGATTTTGTGAGATTATTATTATTTTTTTTATCCTAAGGGGTCCATTTTTGTATGATTTAGCTTGTGCATATATATTTTTTTTGTAGGGCCCAGACCATGAGCTTTTCCCAGCTCAGGAAGCAGTGCTGCACATTCAAACTCATATTGTAGACCTTGGCCCAGACAAGGATAACGTTATCACAACAAGACTACTTGTACCTTCTAGTGAAATTGCTTGCTTTGATGGGAGGGAGGGGTCATTATCTGATATACAGAGACAGACTAGTGCAAATGTGCAGATATTACCAAGAGAAGAACTTCCATCATGCGCTTTAGAGTCTGATGAACTCATACAGGTTTGTCTTTATACAAGGAAAATACTTTCACGTATTGAATGGTTATGCATAATTCATTTGGGAGTTAGTTCCAATGGGGATCTGTTTGGACTTATGATGGCTACACATTGTTTGAGTATGCTAGAACAGATTGGAATAGAAGCTATTGTCTTCAGAAAGATCAGTAGCTTGTTTACAAGGATTTTTTTTTGTTACACATCCCATCATAAATTTATCAGGCATGAATCATTATTTTTGAATAGTTTCAAGTTTTATGTTCATTAGCACTCTGGTGATTGACATTGTCATGTACTTGCAGATTGTTGGAGAGATTAGAGCTGCTCGGAATGCTCTCATACAAGTAACAACAAAATTAAGGAGTTTTTTGTACCGTGAGATGTCTGGTCCTATTCAAGTTGGGAATATCAATGTACATGGAGCCATTTCTCCAGTAGCAGGCTCACCTCGAGGACCATACCAGGGAAATGATATTCCAATGGGTGCTTATCACCAAGCATCACAACTGGCAACTTCATGGCATTCAAAGGTAAGGTCTATTGTACAAATAGTTCCTTTATGCCATTATAGGAAAAGATGTTTATACATGATCAGACTGCCTAAAAGTGGTCTTTTTTTTTCCAAGTTCCGTACTGTCTCCCATCTCTCAATTAGCCGCTAAGCTTCATTTCTTCCCAAATGCGTTCGCAGCTATTTCTCTAATAGTTAACTATCATTAGCAACCTTGCATGCAACATGCATTCTGCATCTTTGATTCGCAAAAAGCCTAGAAATAATCAAAGATGGGGAAACACTATGCTATCATATGGTTCATAATGTTCGTAATATGCAATTGCTACTTGTAGTTCATGTTACCTTGGATGATTTCTAGCAATTGTGTTTGAACCGTGCAATATTTCATGTTCAATTGCAGGATAGTGGAGGCAGTGCAAGTGGCTCATTTGAGCAAGGCAGCAACATTAATGATGATATCAGGCAAACTGCTACAAAAAGGTAATATTTTATCCTTGCAGTTATTTCTTATGGTTGTTTGTTCTTTTGGTGATTTGATTATCTTTTTGCCCTCCGTCAGATTTGCCGTTCCTCTAGTGACTAGGAGCACACTAGAAGTTGTCATTCCAAACAGTGCTGTTGCAAGCCTTACCATGAGAGCTGGTAGCAAGCTTGCTCAAATAAGCGAGGTGCCATGTATCCTGAATTTTATTGAGTACCAAAAGGCAGACAATCATTACCCTCCTGTTGTGTTCTAACTGTTTTTTTTGGAAACAGATCTCTGGTGCTACTGTAACGCTAGCTGAGGACAGACCTGACATCTTGGAGAAAGTTGTTCGAATATCTGGTACCCCTGAGCAGGCTAGCAAAGCTGAGAATTTGCTGCAGGGATTTATTCTTAGCAGTGAGTACTACTTCATCTGGAGTTTCTGTTTATTTTTTCAGCAATATAACTCCTGAACCCCTCTGCATTTTCAGTTCCAGATGACATTCCTTCAGGCTAGTTGAAGACGCTCTGCATGTTGTTAATTCGTCAAAGTTCCTGTGTAGTTTCGATGTAGAATATGCTGAGGTCATGTGATTATTTTAATTCAGCAGCATATTTTCATGTGTGGAGACATGCCAATTTCTTTCTTGCCGTGTCTCTAAATGTCTGTTGTTTTCCGTTAACTGGCTGACGGGGGTGTAAGATTAGCAATTGTTTTATAGATTGGTTCAACATTCAATTTTAATGTCCGTGGATGACAGCTGAACACTACAAATGCCGGAAAAGCTACCTCACTGGAAAACATCCTTTGAAGCTCTTATTTCTTTCCTCGTGTGCTTCCAGTTTTGCTCACTAATTCAGTCATGCACTGTGGATTGGTATGCTAGCATTGCTGTGTGGTATTCATGCTTGAAGAAAGATTTCGTAGATACGCTTAGTGCGGAAAATTTAAAACATGTGGTACTTGAAATATCGATGGAAATTTGGCCAGGTAGTGCCGAACGCACTGAAAGAAAAGCATGTGGCCAGGCAGGCCGTTCAGACACTGCAATAGCTCTTTTCCTAGTTGCTTCACTGAACGCATCCAACAAATAGCGCCGAACACACTAGCAAAAAAAAAAAAAAAAAAAAAAAAAAAGCCGTTTAGGGCCTGTTTGGTATCGTGGCTGAGGCCGAGCCCAGGCCTATCCCTTGCCAGCCAATGCCTGTCTGAAGTGGTGTTATTGCACTTGTTTCGTATCCTGTACCAAACCGCAGACCCATATGAGAGTCTGTTTGATTCACGGAAGATGGCCAGGCTCAAGACCAACTAACTCAAACTACCACTTCCGGATTGTGTTTGATTCTTCGCCAGTACGTGACTGGCCGATAGACAGGAAGCAGAGACCATGTAGAACACAGAAGTCAGTAATGAACAATCGCATTTCAATTGTAAATGGAGTTCCACTACGAACAGAATAGAGTTGTCATCATACAGTTGCTGTTGTCCACACTAATAGGCCTCACACAAAGTATTAGATCATCATCGAATCATAGCTGGCTCCAAGTAATAATTAACAATCCGAGAACTGTCAGGTACAAGCAAAAGCTAAAACAAGGAAGAACAGTATTTGTACCATAGTCAGTGAACAACACTAGTTTAACAGCATATAGGCATACTCCCTCCGTATTGGTAAAAGATGACGTTTTGGAGAAGATCTTGGTCAAACATTACGAATATAAATCATGAATAACTTTTAAATTATTAAGTTTAAAAGTATGAAAACTATATAAATAGATTTGTCTTCAAATATATTTTTATAAAAGTATACATATATCACTTTTCAATAAATATTTTTATAGAAATATGAAGTCAAAGTCTTGCGTTGAAGACCGTATCGTTATCCTAAACGTCATCTTTTACCAATACGGAGGGAGTAAGACAGAAATGGAATACACAAAACAACAACACAAGGAGCTGGCTCATCAGCCCTGTCATTGTGTCATCACAAGCCTACCTATTGCAGGAATTCATGGTCAACCTCATCCAAAGCCCAAAGACCATCATTAACATAGTGATAAGGAGCACATTCTTTGAAGAACCATTTTTACCATCTATATAGGGGTATGCTAAGTCCTTGGGAAGAAGGAGGCCAATCGACGGACCCAACCGATATCACAGATCACATGGGGGTTATACCCATCGGAAAGAGTCAGGGAGAGCCCAAGCATGCCCGTGGCCGTTGCATGGGCTCGGGAGTTTGCCAGGCACCATACTGCCAAGCAACGACAACAAGAGCGTGATTCAAGTTTGGTGCACACCTGGGCCAGTGCTCAGACAACGAACCAACGTCTCGAACCCTGGATAACCAACCAGGCATCCAATGCCTAGCAGGTACGGATATGCCACGTCGCCAGCCTGCTCAACGAGTGCGAGGCCCTATCAACCACTCCTTTGGCAGGGTCATGCAAACCGGCATGACATGACATGACAATAGACTTCACCAACTCTAGAGGCAGAGGGATCCATGTCCCACTCGTCAGTCCTCCAGGCGTGCACTCCTTCACGGCCATAGAAGCCTTAGGAAGGCCCATTCGAGGAAGGCTGCCCACAACAAAAGCTCTTGACAGTCAAGAGCCGAAATATTGGCAGTGGTGTTAGGAGGCGGTTGCGGCTATATCAACTCTCCCCTATGCAACAAGGCATGGTTCATCTACGATGCAGAGGAAGCCTTCCGCACCCGGTGTACGTGGACCGTAGACTAGATCCGAAACCAACTTGTACTCGAGCCCTCCTCGGAATATATGGGGAGGGTCGACCCGTGTAGAAGGAGGGACGAGTCCCAAATAAACTAAAGAACCTCAGCTAGAGAAGGTCATGTCAGGATCATATCCTTTTAAACGACTACCAACTCAATAGTCTTCCATTGACTATTAGGTTGGATAACTCATTTAATTCAGTCATCCTGATACACCTCTCATAAGAGGTACTAAATAATACTGACCTTTATCTAGGATTAAGAAAGAGAGCGATCACATCACAACCACAGATAGAACATATTACAAATCTAGGTACTTAAGTTTAGACCACAAGTTGTTCCACAAAGTTCAACATAACATAAAGTATCATCACACAACACAAGTCCTTCACCAAACTCTAGGCGTAAGTCTTTTCAATATAGTTTTAAAGATAACATTGCATGGGGGTTCCAATTCCACACAATTACGGGACATAGGGATGTAAAGGAAACCCTGCACTAGGGATAGCATACATGCAACACTTAGAATATTCACATGGTGAGTACTTAATTGTATTCTACAGTACTTACCCAATATAATAAACCAAGGATTATTCATTTGGATATTATCAAGGAATGTGAATAACTTCGCATAAAAACATTTTATACCATATAATAAATGTGAATCCTGTACTAGCAATTGACAAGCGTAGCATGGTTAATTAAAATAAGCAACTAGAAATTGGATCTTGATCTCCCACGAGTCCTTATTTCAATTCAACTCTCAAGAAGTACATGACTTATAACTTCCGAATAAAAAACTTTGCAAGGGGGCACACATCATGTTTTTAAGGCGGTAAGGTGAGCTGCGGCGCTCCATCCCCTTCCAGATGCCTAGGCGACTTAGGCGCTCAGTGAGGCGACGCCATAAACTACCCTATCCTTCCATAGGACAACACAAACATAGACCTATACATACCTTTCTGCTGCCAATTCTGGAGCACATGTAGCGAAGGGTATCTTGTTCCATATGCCATACAACCACTAACAAGTTTCAACATGTGTGACTCATTAATATAATTATGTAACATAAATACTTAGTAATCAGATTAAATATGGATAGTGAAATACCTTTTGATGATATGAACTCTTTTCTTCTCCCAAACAACAATCTACATATACAATAAGGACTTTAGCAACAACAAGGACCAAAGAAATTTAGCAACAATAGACACAAGCAAATATCAATATTCATCATTACATCAGCCCATAAACTTAGATAAGAGTCTTAGTGGCAAAGTTAGCCACATTTACTACATAGGGGCGCCTTAGTGGCATAATTAGTAGTCCATAGCCACAAATACATAACATAGCCCAACCACCAAAAGTGTCTCATGGCATGCTAAGTAGTGCACAAGTACAACACAAAAGTAGTTTTAGTGCAAATTTGAAATATGCTAGCAGCCAATTCTCAACTGTCAATATCCATCATCAAACTCGTCAAGGATGTTTGGAGCCTCTATGTTTTTGCCGCCACCATTGGAGCCATCGGGATCCTGCTCATAATCACTCACAACAGCATCATCATGTAGATCTTCATCTTCCTCTTCGTCATTGGTCAGACCTAAGTCTTCTTCCAAACTTGTCTGTCCATTTCTTGCACACTTGCTGCTAGCATTCCTTGGAAGATTGTGGCCTCTCAGTGAGCTTGATGCACCAATAGCTTCATCCGCAAATCCCCATGTAAGATCATTACCATTGTCATCAGCCCACTCATTGTCCCAATCAAACTCTTCAATGACCAAGGGATCAAAATTTTCCCCTTTTTTTATGACTTAACTGAAACCTGGTCTTTATCTTCGGGTTGTAGGAAACAAAGACAATGTCATTCAATCTCTTATGCAACAACCTATTTCTTTTCTTTGTATGCATCTAAAACATAAGAATGGGAGAACAACATATAAAAGTGTCATTAGTTTGCTATCTGCGCACAAATTAATTAGAAGAAAGCACAAAGCAGTGTCTAGCGAAGTTCTCAATACTCACAAACTCAAATGCACTCCAGTTTCTATTGCAACCAGAGTATGAAGAACAAAGACTAACAATACATGTAGAAAACCTTTGAAGCTCAATATCACGACCACCATATGAACACCATCAGTCAACTATATTGCTAAATACAAATATATATTACCATTTGAGATGAAATATACTTGCTAGAATTAAATTACACATTTTTAAACCTGTAGCAATTAGAAGAAAAACAACTCACACAAGGGTTCAGTTTGTCTAGGTTTTGCTTGGCCATTTTGTTTGAGAATACAACTCATCTAAGACCTACATAGTCCAATGATTGAGCACATCAATCTTGCTTCTAATTTTTCATCATCTACCATTCTTTCAAGCTCATATTTAAAACAACCTCTTAACTGCCCAATAGTTGCATCATCATTAGCTTGTATGAGAGAATGTAGTCTTCCTGGGTTTAAATACAGTGCTGCCCCATACAAAGGATGGTACATTTGTGTCACCCAATGTTTCTCAATGATCCTAATGATATCTCTGAGCAAAGTTTTCTTGTTTTCAGTAGCAAAGCTAAACTTGATCTTCTCTTTTGCATGATTCATTAGTTCTGCAACCTCTGGCATTGCAGGCCTCTCATCACCATCAACCACCCTAGGAACAATAAGAGGGGCTGATGCTCTAAGGTAATCTTTAACTGAATTACAAAATTCCATAGAGAGATGTTGGCGTTTCTTAGCGTCATCACTAGAAATCTAGTTAGACTCTACCCCCGACGATGCCACCAGAAAGCCGGTTGGTATTTCTTAACGAGTGCAGATGAATCCGTAAGTGTACAAAATTACCGTTGTACCTTTCACTCGGAAGTATTCAGGGTATTGTATTTTTCACAGGGAACAAAGATACTTTCTTGTAGCAAATTTGTCCAAGAACAACACAAGGGTAGAAATGGAAGTGAGTATAGATAGATTCCTATAGCTCTAAGGTCTTCTAGATAGCTTTACTCTACTTCTACTTGCTACTAGGGCATAGCCCTTTGGAGTGGAGCTCTCTACTAAAGAGAGGTGTTCTTGACCCTCTTGTGTGGTGTGGAAGACCTCCTTGTGGTGTTATATAGAGGGGATGCAGACCCCTCCTTTTATAGGGAGAGTGAGGGGAATAATTCTTAGAATATTACCCTCACTAATGCCCCTAAACTGACCTTCAACCTACCTCCAAGTACAGTGAACCTGGTCATACACCTTGGAACTGACTTCAGGAAGGCGGTATCTGCTAGCAGGCCGAAACTGGGCCTGAGAAGAGCTAGCTGGCACGCCTGCGCTAGGGTGGTGCTGGCCCACGTCTAGCTTCGCGTGGTCCGTTCCTTGTTGGGCCTAGGCCATGTTCCTGAGGTGTGTTGGCCTAGGTTTTGGACAAGTGGAGGCCTTCTCCTTGTTTTGCTTTGGGCCAAAACATAGTTTGTCCTACAAAATAAGAGAAACATCAAAATTTGTTGAAATCGTTAGTAGTTTGCTCAGGATCTTTAGTTGCTGGGGAAGGTGGATAATTGATTGGAGATGGTGGTGGCGGAGTGTCTGGAAGTGGCCGGGGAGGTGAATACGTTGGGCTAGGAAATGGCCGGTTTGGAGATGACGGCATATTCGATGGATGGTGGTGACTCACTCAACCTGATGTCTTGCCTAGGCTAGAGGATGAAATTCTTGATAGCTTGTCTGATTTTCTCGATGCCCTCGGGACCAGGGATGTCTAGCATGTCGTCCTCGTGTCCTTGCACGACGGCCACCACTTCAACCCTACAGTACTCTTCTGGAATGTCCGCACCATGGAATTTGCATCCTGGGAATGCAAAGCCAGTGCCAACTTCCCTAGTATGAATATTGGTAATGCCATAGCTTATGACTAGGGAGCAAGGCGTCGGCGTGTCAATGCCATCTACCGGATAGCAAACCTTTGTCATAGATGCGACACTACTTGGAATGGTTGGAGATTGTGCTACCAACTGCTGAGCTCCCAAGGGCTGTGTTGTAGGCACTAGCTGCATCTGCGGAGACTAAATAGATGACATGAGACTCGCTAATTGCTGCATCAATTCGGTATCGTGATTGGCTACTAATGTAGACATCATGTCTTTGAAGGCTTTCTTAGCCTCTTCCGCAAAAAAATCTCTCATGTCTTATTTGTACCGATCACGTTTCTTGTACATTCCGGACCACTCCTCGCCGAATCCTTCTTTCCATCCCAGCCTTGACGAGATATCTCGTACACGACCAGGATGCTCGGGGTTACCAAGACCAGAGTAAGGATGTCCCGATCCCTTTGCGACCTGGTACTTCCTTCACTTGAGCTGCCACCGCATAAATACTCTTCGTAGCTTCTTCGACCATTGGATCGCTAAAGGATGCACTTGTCTCAGATATTTCTCTTGGTTTGCGAACACGAAACCAGTTCGCGCTCCTTTTGCCAAGTTGCTCAGAGAGTACCGACAACCCTGCTGCCTTCTTCGCTGCCACTTCTTCCCTCCATTTGGGAACCTGGCGCTTGTAACCACCTGTGCCAAGGTGGTGGTGGTACTTGTTCCTCTTTGCAAGTGCTGAATTGGCTTCGCTCCTAGCCAAGAACTCTGGGTTAGTCTTTTGCTCTTTAAAGACTGCCCACTGACCTGGGGTGATATTGTACTTGCTCGTCGGGTCCAACCGTTTCTTCACAAACTTGTTATTCAATTTATACCTCTAGTTCCGAAACGAGATAGCCAACTGCCTCATTGCATACCCCTTCACGAGTTCCTTTGAACCCCGAGACAGAATAAACTTCTTTGCCAACTTTTGCCATACGTTTGTCTTGACCGAATCTGATACATCCTTCCACTCAGATATTGTGATATCAAGATTATCCTTGACCAAGAAACCAATCACGTTTCGAAACTTAGTTTGCACCTCTTCAGGTGTTAGGGGCTCTCCTATTGGGCTTACGTCTAGAACCCTAGATGTGTTATTATCCCACTTGTTTGCTCCTCTGTCACCTTGTTTCCGCTCACTCTATTTCCTCTTCTTTGCTTTCTCAGTGACCATCTCTGTCGGTTCTGGTGCCTCGTCTCTGTGTTGCAGTTCTTGATCTCCTAACTGTAGCATTTGAGACATAACTTCCTGTTCATGAAATTGGGCACACATGAAATCATGGACGGGTGCACATAACCAGTGTGAAAGGATTCATCGAACTCCGTGTATTTTGCCTCGTCTTCTCGTGGATCGTAAGTAGGGTCACGCTCCATTTCACGACGAGCCTTCCTATCTACGTTAGGACATAGATCACTTCGACTTTCATATCCTTGTTCACTCGGCTCCTTACGTTGAGACGACTCTGATCCTTGGTCCTTGTCCGGTGAAGTCATCGTGGCTTGGGTTGCCTGAGAGCGAGGTGTTCACAAGGTTTACATATTGCTTGATAACGAAAGAGGTCACAGGGTGGACAAAAGTGTAGAAACACTTGGTTTAACTTGTTATTATTGCTAGGGTCGACGAAAGTGTAGAAACACTAGGTGTATTGCTATACCCTAATTAAACTGAACACATATTGCTAGGTCCCTAATTAAACTGGCGGTTGCTTAAGTGAACCGCCAGTGTAAACATACCATTTATAGTTGAAACTCTTTTGCAGTGGCGGTTGATAAATCGGGCACACCGTTTTATTTGTACTTGTGGTCGTCAACTGAAACCGCCATTGAAAAAAATAACAGGCGACAGGAGAAATCGTCAGTGTACTAGTGTTTGTTTGATCAAATGGCTGCACTTTATATTAATTCTCTATTCCTCTCCTAATATAAGCCCCGACAACAGCACGGTGGCCATTGAGAGCATTGACCAACTAGCATCTGCCGACCGAGTTGAGGGCAAGCACTAGTCTAGAGACGAAGTCGTGGCCCTTGATTGTTGCCTACTGCGTGTCAAATATACCTTGGAAATCAAACTGCTGTGGTGCATCCATCGTAGCTTTGCGTGCCTAGCACTAAGCAAGCTTGGCAAGAACGATTAGCTGGAGAAATAAAAGATGCCATTATGGTCAAATGATCCAAACAACAAAAACAAGCTGGCTAATCCAACGAACTGAAAAACTCAAGCTTGTTCTGCGTGCCTACATGCGTGCCTGCCAGAAACTGCCAACACCACCAAAACGATCTGAGTTTGATCTCACCATGCTGCATATATAAGCAAAGCCCACCTTCTAGGTTTCTGACACAAACAGTCTACCTGAAAAAGGTATCGATCGATCGATCAACCTGAAACGATAGCACATCGTCTATCTAGTCGAATTTTCAGTATGGGGCGGAAGGACAAGGCTCTCTGCCTCGCCGCGGTCGCCTTGATGGCGGTGCTTGAGCTTAGGTTCGTCGCCGCCAACTTCCAGGACGATTGCGACATCACGTGGAACCCGCAGAACGCTAAGATGGACGAGGGCGGCAATCACCTCACGCTGTCCCTTGTCAGCAACTCCTCAGGTATACAAATGTGTTCATCTTTTTGGTACCGACACCAAAGTTTATCCGTAAGCAAAGTGTTGCCTCACTGAATTAACTTGCTGTACGGAATAACACTGCAATTCTATGTGTGGCTGATAATCTAAGTACGTACGCACATGTCGATCATCAGGCAGCATGCTCCGGACCAAGAAGCATTTCATCTTCGGCAGCGTCTCCACTCGGATGAAGCTGGTGAAGGGCAACTCGGCTGGCACGGTCACCACCTACTACGTGAGCGCACATAGATCTTCTTCTTATCATTCTCGTTGCATTCATGATGCACAATTTTATATGTATCCAATATATAATAATGAAACAGACGTCGTCCATGGGCGATATGCACGACGAGATCGACTTCGAGTTCCTGGGCAACGAGACTGGCCAGCCCTACACCGTGCACACCAACGTCTTCGTCGACGGCATAGGTAAGAAGGAGATGCAGTTCCGGCCGTGGTTCGACCCCACCCAAGATTACCACAACTACACCATCTTCTGGAACCAGTGCATGATCGTGTAAGTTAATTATATATGCAATGCAACCTCTACCATGCCTCACACTCGACACCAGAGATTGATGCCGCCGTCGCGATGGACGCTGCAGGTGGTTCATCGACGATATACCAATCCGTGTATTCCGGAACCACTCGGCGCAGGGCGTGCCGTTCCCGACGCGGCGGTCGATGTACGCCTTGTCCAGCATCTGGAACGCGGATGACTGGGCCACGCAGGGCGGCCGCGTCAAGACGGACTGGACCAAGGCTCCTTTCGTCGCCGAGTACCGCGACATCGACCTCCGCGTCTGCGACTGCGACTCCTACGACGGCGCCGCCGGGTGCCCGGACAGCTGCGCGTCGCCGTCGAACTGGTACGCGGCGCCGGACTTGTGCCAGCTGAGCAGGACGCAGCTGCAGCAGATGCGCGCCGTCCAGCTCGGCTACACCATCTACGACTACTGCCAAGACGGCGAGAGGTACAACGGCACGGTGCCGCCCGAGTGTGGCATGCAACAGTACTGATGATCAAGTCAGTTAGGAGAGCGATGGATACAGCGCGTCATATATTATATACATTATATTCATTTTGTTTTTTTTTTTACTTTCTTCTTTCAGATTTTTATGCATTCAAATCAATTGTGCTTTTTTGTTGTTGTTTTTGGACTTGTTGATGGCGATGCTTATCATCATCAACGATGTAAAAGTTTTTTGTGTTCCTTTTGTCCTGTTCTACTCCTTTTGTTCTAAATTACAAGACGTTTTGTTTTTTCTATATAGCTTTTACTACACAACTAGATATAAGTTATGTACTAGATAAGTACTATATCTATACTTAATAATAATGCAGCAAAATTTGTCCATATTTTTTTGGTATACCCATCCAAACTAACTTCGTAAATAGAATAGAAATCCTAATCTAAATAGGCACCACCGATCGTGTTTGATATGGCTTTCGAGCGAGCTATAAAAATTCTAATCTAAATGGAGTACGAGTTAGAATAACCCTTATCTAACGTGATACAGAGTTCGATTCTAAAACATATTAGATCATGTATGTAACATGAACTAATAAATCGTACTCATATATATTAAAATAACTCGATACAGAAAGAGCATAAATTGAAATATATTTAGAAAAAATATTAAAAAAGAAAAAAAATCAATTGGAGTGAAATAATAGAAAAAAAATGTATGCACCAGGAAAAAAGAATGGTTATGGACCAATGATAGACTCCTACCATTTCAATTAGGCATGTAGGAAAAAATAGGAAAAAAGCAATGGTGCGTATGATAAAAAGGAATCAAAATAAAAAAAAGAATAGTAATTAATGGACTCTGTCACACACACTCTCCTCTGGTTTGTAGAAAAAAGCAAAAATATCAATGGACACTATCACAGACTCCTCAGATTTGAGACTCTTAAAAGACGACGTATTTAAATCGAAAAATAGCAATACAAAATAAATAAATATATAACACTCTTTTCTTATTAACGTGTTTTTTCTCCCGTTACAACGTACGAGCATATTTGCTAGTATCTATAAATTCCAAAACATGTTATAATTAAAAACATATGAAGTATTATTTATATACGCCGCTGCCATGTATATTTGTATGGAATTTCAGAACCATTATGCATTTTTTAATCTAAAATCAGTTGATTGTTTGACACCGGAATATGCTTCAAGCTTCATGAACTCACCACCAATTCCGCCGAACATAAAACACCCAATCTCACATGCATGAATTTAGTAGTAATAAGGGACGGATAGGGCTGCGTGTGGTTTCAAATTATCCAATAAAGGTCACTATTGTTTTTGTTGAAGCTTTATTGAAAATATACTTCTGACAGTAAATTGTAATAACTGGTCAATACTTGCTACAGTTATAAATAAAGGACCGAGATATCATAGAGGGGGTTTCAGGAGGCGATTTCTACAAAATCCAAAACTCCAGAAATTAAACAGTTTAGTCAACCTGTGGAGGTTCCATAGATATGTCTTGAACTTCCGCGTTTATATGCAAATTTCGTTCAAATTTGTAGAAGTTTTGTAGAAATAAGCCAAAATACAATTGATCAAGTTATAAGGAACATAGATCAAATCACCAATCATCAGGCACCTTTAGGTTGTTTCCAGGCTATCATAAAGGTCACTTGCACTTAGAACTTCTCACACTATGTTTCCAACAAAAAGAACCTCCCACACTAGAAAATGAAGCCTTATCCACAAAGCAAGAACAAGAGATAAGGCAAACAAAAATGGTGACATAAGAATTTGTTGCCCAAAATTTGATCCTTCCAAGGAGGAGCAAGTTAAGGGACCTCGAGCAACCAAAGGATCAAGCTTGAGCCAAGTTTGTGTCTACCATTTTTTCTGATCCACCTTCTTGATCTCTTCTCTATGAAGAGGCGATGCAATGGCATTCACAAACTTTCTAGCGGCTCCATATAGGAGGCTTCACCTCCAAGAGTAACAAATACTTCACAAGTGATCAAAGATTTGGATTGCTCTTTTGTGCTCATGGTCACCAAATCTCTCAACCCAACTCAATAGATTGTGACAAATGACACAAACCTCACAAAGAAGGGTTGGCTAGAGCTCACATGGCCTTTTGTTTTGTTAATGGGTATGGAGATAGCAACAAAAACTCCAAATGTGCGGAGGAAGTATGTATACTCCACTAAAAACCTAGCCATCATATCAGTCAAAGTTAGGAACTTCCACACTTGAATAGTAAGTAGCCATTGGAACTACAAAACTACTCATTGGGCCTCCACTCGCACTTGGGCAAAACTAACCGGGCCACCTCACGAAAACACTATAACCTTTTAATTCGAACTCTAAAATTGATGTATTAGAGACTCTACAAAAATCTTATTTAAAGGGCTAATCATCCCAACTAGAAACAAGCTTCAAAACAAACAATGTTATGGCTTGTGTTTGTCTCTACACATAGTGTTTGGTTGGTTTGAGAACTTTATACTTGTCAAACAATTCATGTTCCATGCCAATTAATAGAATGACATACCTATGTTTAAGTCAAATGGGTATTTCTATTTGAAACACATGAGTTTTCAATGACTTCATATACCATTTCTTCTTAATTGATATCAACCATTTTTGTCCAAAACCTTTGAGAAAATACACCTTGTGCATTTGTCTTGAACTAATTCAATGCATGAGTATAATTCATAGCTTCTAGTTATTTTTAACTCTTGATTCAAGAAAGATTTGATACTTGAGATTTCATATCTTCTCACGTTTATCAATCTTTTCTTGATTAACTAAGAATTTGATCACACTTCTTCACATATATGAATCTTGATCAAAGCCCATGAATATCAACCTCTTCTTATTCATGCATGCAAGCCATCAATTAAACCAAACCATATCCATTTCCTTTGTGCTATTATGTTTTATCAGTTTGCTTACCTTTTGTTCACTAGTAGCCACGTATGTCATATGTATATATTATAAAAAACTAAGACCATTGGATGTTTAAAGTATGATGTAGTTTTATATTGATTGTAATGGAAAAAGACATACGAAAAATTTTGCAAAAGAATGGAGCCACCTAACAGTAGGAAAATAAAATTAGTGTACATGTTGTCACAAATCATGTGATGATTTTTGATATATCCTATGCCCAATTGGACTATTCTGCAAGCGCACATAAATTTGGTGCAAAAATTCACCCAAGAGTATTTTGAGTATTGTATCTATCCTTAGGGGAACACATATGGTTAAACTAATTAATAATACACTTATTTGTGATCAAACTATAAATAATCTCCGTCTTAAGGCGGGGTAAGGATAATATAGAGTATAATAGCAGAGTATGATCAAATAGAGATAATTACATAAATGGCATAGCGAGTGCGACATCACGGATTGAGTGAATGGTTCCTATATTACTTTTAATAAAGCACAATGCTTGGTCGAGACCAAGATGCGACAAACATAACAAGAAATAGCAAAGTATGTCACAACATCACTTTGGGGCGCACCCCCATCTAACCAACGTGGATTAGGGACTAATTAGACCAGAAGATACCATGGGCCCTATACTTTAATGACTAACACTATCATGGTGGAATACATAAGATGGATAGGGCTTTCACCAACTACCCCTAACTATCCGGAGAGCTAGCCACAGTCCAACGTACTCCTAAACACTACTTCTTCAGGATTTTGAGCAGAGCTCATGTAACGCCCCAGAGTCCAAACGGCTTAGATCCACTTTGCACATTGAGCGAACCACGCCTACCATCATCCCACTTATACTTTCGTCCTCGCTTCGCATAAAAGAGTTAACTCGAGGATGGTGGGATGGACTCAAGAAGCCTTATATGTTAGTCTAGCTCATCCTAAACAAGCAAGGTGGGACTAGACCCCCACAACATTTCATTAAATTGCACATGGGCCACAACGGGCCAAATTCCAAACCGGGCCAGATGTCACATACACCCCTCTCAAGGGGCCCAACGTCCTCGTCGGCCTAACACACCCACAACCGGGCAAACGATGACCAGGAACCTTCCCTTCTTAGCATACGCGACCGTACGCCCAGTGCCGGCACATGTGCCACACCGTGCGCCCTGCAGGGGCTACACGCGCAATGAACCCCCATGTCCGCACCCCTAGCCCGCACGCGCCCGTGGCCGCGAAAGTCGGCTCTGATATCATTTGTAACGCCCCAGAGTACAAACGGCTTAGATCCACTCTGCACATTGAGCGAACCCACACCTACCATCATCCCACTTACGCTTTCGTCCTCGCTTTGCGTAAAAGAGTTAACTCGGGGATGGTAGGATGAACTCAAGAAGCCTTATATGTTAGTCTAACTCACCCTAAACAAGCAAGGTAGGACTAAACCCCCACAACATCTCATTAAATTGCACATGGGCCACAACGGGCTAAATTCCAAACCGGGCCGGATGTCACAGCTCAACTCACCTGAACTCCCACTACTAGCCTAACTGCTAAAGAGGAGACTACTAATGATTTTTTTTGCTTCTTCGTACTCTACTTGATGATTACAAATGATCTAAACACCCCTATTTATAGTACATATGAGAGGGTAGTTTTAACTAAAGTGGAGACTAGTGGCCTAATTGGTGGGGTCAGGCGATGCCCCCTAGGGTCGGTCATAGATATGAGAAAATAGGAGGAAGTAGATATGAGAAAAGAAGCTCTTTTCCTGCACATATGATGACCATTTATCTTCTTTTCCTTTTCATTGTTGCAGCCTACAGATCTTGTATTTTTTATTCTATTATCAGTGAATGGTGCTCCAGCTCAACTGGTGCACCCAGGCCTCATATCCTTGCCCTCAGTTTAAAACCTTAATTCATGGAATTTGCTATTCCTTCTATGGAACATTCAACCAGTGCATTACATAGATGCTAATGGTCTCAGTATTTTACTCTATCTGATTATGTATCAATTACTTTAATCACCTAAAGAAATTAGCACCTAAAATAGTTGACGTGCTTTTAGCTACCTCTGCTGCTGAGGTGTATTGGTAACTAACCATAGTATGTTTTTAAGGCATTTTCTTTTAGCATGATAGTTGCATTTCTTGTTTCTTTATTGGAGTTTATTTTGAGCTTGTCAAACCTGAATATAATATGTTGGGCTTAGTTTCAGTTAAAACTTACCTATCTTTGTGTAATTATTATTTCCTTGTCCATATAGTCTGCTAGCATTGACATAACTAAAAAATGCTATCCATGTTTGAGTCGCAGATACATTGATAATAACGAGTTCAGTGGTCATGTAAAATTGACATTGTCCCAACTCTAGAACATGTCAATCTTGTCATTTAGTAAAATAAGATAGCACCTCGTGAATTTGCTCTTCCTTCGGAGGTAGAAGCTAATAATCTTACCCACCTTTGTCGGGTATCCAGGTGGGCATCAGAAAATAATTTCCGCGGACTGACTTGAGTGAGCATGGCAAATTCTTAATATTGTGATAACCTTACAACCTCCATCTTTAACAGGTCCATGGCAAATGCTATGTCTTACGCATCAAGGGCACCCGTGCTCTAACCCTTAACCTGCTGCAGTTTACCTTCTCTGTTTCAGTTCAGTCAATTTCCTTTCTACTTCCTTGACTTTTTTTCTTCTTCTTTTGTTTCACGTGTTTACCAAATGATGTTGGGAGGCTATCTGTGTCGTGACAAGCTGCAAAGGTAGCTCACCTATGCATGTATTGGTAGTCAATATATCTTTGCCTTTTAGAATATTTTTTATGCATGTATGCATCATAATATGGTATGACAAATATGATATCTGCATGAGTTGTGTAGTTTGTAAGTTGTTCGTGCGGAGAAGTTAGAATAAAAAATAATTATAATTGCCTTTTTCTGTAATGTAATTCGGTTGGTTTAGTTTGGATATATTTCAGTTCTAATTTGTGTAACCGAATGTTGCCGTAGTGTTAGCACGGTGAAAAGTCCAAAGAGGCTAGCTAGAGGGGGGTGAATAGCCTAATTACAATTTCTACAAACAACACTTGATTAAGCGGTTAGAACAATAAATGGCGAAACGAGTTTTGAGCTAGCCTACTTAGAATGCAAGCCTTCCTAACCGTTCTAAATTAAGTCTCTAAGTTCACATATAAGCTAGCTTAGGTTGGAACTACTTACTCCTAGGTGAGCACACTAGTTACACTACCACTACACAAGTAAGTGCACAAAATAAAGAGAGAAGTGTAATGAAGTTATACCTCCGAGTAGAGTAGATAACCAATCACCGCAAGAACTACCAATACACACGAAGGTGATGGTCACAAGGAAAAAGAAACCAACACACGGGAGACAAAGAATTTATCTCAAGGTTCACGTGCTTGCCGACACGCTAGTCTCCGTTGTGTCCACCACTACTCGGTGGTTCGGTGGCTAATTGACAACCAATGTCAAGCTCAACAAATGAGTGCCACAAGAACCTACCACGAGCAAGGTACTCAATGACACGAGCAATGTATTAACTACCTTACGGCTCTTCGCTGGGAAAGGTGCCAACCCCTCACAAGTCCACCGCGAGTGGTCGGAGACAATCTCCAACTCTGCCAACTCCACCGCTGCTCCAAGACCGTCGGCAATCACCAAGAGAATAGAAGAAATCTGCAGCAACAACAATCACCAAGTGCTAATGAATGAAATAGATAAACAAATGCACTTGAATCACTCCCAAACTCGCTATGGATGAGAATCAAACACAAGAGTGAGTGGGAGAGGGTTGGGAGAGCTCAAGAGATGCTTAGCAAAGAGTGAAATGCGCAACAGAACTCGCCAAGACGGTTAGATTGGCTATTTATAAGTGAGGGTGAAAAGCTAGCCGTTTTACAATTAAATCGTGCACACCAGACGCTCGTTAAGTTCACACCGCACGCGTCCGGTGAATGTCCAGTGTACCGCCCGCAGATACGTGTACTAGCCGATTGAATTTCCCCGCTGCTATTGATGGTAGTTATTGTATGATTTTACCCGTCAACTAAACATAAAAAGGGGTATAAAAGCAAACACCAATATAGGTTTAGGGGTAGAACTGACAGAATTCCACGAGTTTTGGTGAATCTATGTTTCTGTAGGATGTTACCAGGAAAAGAACCAAAGAAGACCCACATGTCGGACTAATACATCGAATTACGTGGCGAAAGTGGATCAGGAAGAATCTGGAAGACACCAGAGACTCACCAGAGAAGGCGGGACCCATTTGGCCACTGAAGTGGGTCGGCCGACCTGGCCCCTTGGTCGGTCGACCTGTCAGAGACACCAATCCGCATCCGCTTTGACGTGGACTCTCCACCACCTTTTAGGATTAATGTTTACCCTCCGTTGAAGTCGGTTTGATCCGAGGGCTACGGTTCATCCCACCGGCCTATATATATGGCTCCAGACCCCCCAGGGTTTCATACCAATTCATATCGTATACACACTAATTCATGTAAACCCTAATTAGAGGGGTCCCATGAAAGGATAACCTCTCATTAGGATCTAGGGACTAGATAGTAGAGAGATAGAGAGCGAGGGAAGAGTTAGGAGAAAATGCCGGCCTGTCAGTGACCTCTCTACGGCTTGTACTTCGGTAGGATCTAGCTCTACTAGAGCTAGCTCTTAAGATGTCTCGGGCAGCCAACTTCTAATTCACGTAAGTCTATGTTCATATTGTTTATCTGGTTTATGTCTCTCTTTTGAGTGTTTGATTCCTATTCCCAGGGGGAATAGAGTAGTAATTCCTAGTGTAGGCGTGGTGCCTTAACTATGGTTACTCGTAAATGCGTCCTGTCTGGCTGGATCGGTGGTAGATCACAGGTGTGACCGTGCCATTGAGTCCTTTGTAGTCCACCTCTCGTCAGAAGGAATAGTAGGATAGCTTTGCTAAGGAAAATATCCTCTGCTGATCTCTTTCCCTATAGTGATTTCCCCAGATGAGCAGTAGAAGACATAAGCTTGCTCAAGTCAGAAGTAGAAACCCCTAGTTATCCTCTCTACACTCCTATTATCTACAACCTAGATCAACATAACCATATTATCTACACCCTTGATTACTTTAGCCATAACCTTAGTTGCAACACCATCATCCTTGATTGCATCACCACCATCATTGACTGCCACCTTTTAACCTAGTTTATATCTTTACTTATTGATTAACCCCTGATTAAGTTAGATCCCAGTTAACCAAGCCCGTTTCGCTGTGGATACGATATTTAAAACCCTCCGGGTGAAAGCTACAACGGTATCCGTGCGCTTGCGGATTTACCTGTGTCCACTTAAAAATACCAACAAGCTTTCTAGCGTCGTTGCCAGGGAAACGTTTGCTGAATTAGCTACAAGCCTAGCTTAACTTTTTTATTTTTATTTATCTTTTACTTCTTTAGCATGGATTCCACTCCTATCTATCAATATGCTAAACCCACGAGCTCTAGCTTCATGCCACCAGAATCTTCAAAGCCTATCTTAGCACCAAGCTACGAGCTGAGCCCGTGTCTTATAGAGCTGATCCAAAAACAACCCTTCTCAGGAGAAGGCGATGAAAACACATACTCACACCTACGAG
Organism: Eremochloa ophiuroides; assembly: GCA_038502445.1. NCBI lineage: Eukaryota > Viridiplantae > Streptophyta > Magnoliopsida > Poales > Poaceae > Eremochloa > Eremochloa ophiuroides. The sequence goes on from JAHLJS010000003.1 coordinate 33,167,321, forward strand.
AGTTCTACCTCATTTGTGCATGCTTGCGCATTGCTGACATGCCAGACGAGGCTTTACAATGGAAGTTATTTCCGTTATCTGTGACTGGAAAAGCTAGACATTGGTACAACCAGACCGTAGGTAGTATACAAGGAGATTGGGAAACACTTTGCTCTGAATTTTATTCAAAATTCTTTCCCATATCTATGGTAGTCAGCCTTCAAAGGAAAATTTTATCCTTCAAACAAGGCAAAGATGAGTCTCTTGCTGCATCCTCGGAGCGTTTCAATGATCTAATCCTCACTGGCCCAGACCTTTCTATTCAAGACCATATATTTCTTCAACCTTTTTATGTTGGTCTTAGCAAGGATGATAAGCAAGACCTTAATTGCGCCTCTGGAGGATATTTTTTCCTATTTGGCAGCTATTGAAGCAAGGTCTATACTTAATAGATTTACTGGAAAGACCTATTGCTCTAGCATTCGTCCTACACTCCCCGAGAAGGAGGAATCATCTTCTGATCAAAGAGAGGAAGTTCCGATAGCCAAATCACAACCATTCCAATCCCAAGATTTGGCTATCTCATCAATACCCCAAAATTCCCCAAAAGGAGTCCACCTTTGGAAAATCCTTTTGAATTCGAGGGTAACCTCATTGTTTCTGGGAGAACAAATAACTCTCATCCGCATAAGAGACCTCCAAGTGATCATATTTCAAATCCTCTTATGGAAGAGTCTCTTAGAAAACGTCCTTATTCCCATTGGGAAGAATTCAAGGATGGCATGTCTAGTGATGCCATAGAATGAGAGCCAAGTCAATTAAAAGCCAATCCTATCTTCTCCCCTTCTATAGATGACTTATCCGAACCCATCTGTGAACCTATCCTTGATCCCATTGATCCCTCTTGTGCTCTCTCTCTCTCTCCTAAGACCCACAATGATCCTAAAAACCCACTCAGACATCCAAATCATAGGAGTCATCAAGACCACAAGGAAAATCAAGAAGAACTACAACAATGGCAGGAATGTGTTGAATGGATGGATACATACGAAGCCTTATGGATGGAATCCATACTTGGTTCAGATCCAAATGATGAACTTATAGCTCATCCAAGTATGGAGGCACTAGGCATGATCAACCCGAGAGACACCCATCCATAGGAGATCTTGGACAATGTTGTGTTCAATGATTGTCTTAGGCATGAAATGACAGAGACAATGCCTTTGCCTATAGACATTCATGAAGAAACACCCTTGGAGATTGAGATCGATAATGACATCAGTGAGCATGAAAGTTATTTCATGAGCACCTCATCAAATCCTTGCTCACAAGAGCAAACTCCTAAATCAATAGGTCTCTCTATCATTGCCATACATGAGATCTCCAACCCCCTCACTTTACCTGTCCATAGAATCTTGAAAAGGGTGGTTGTAGATGCATATGTTTATCATAAACATTGCAAATCTCGATGTATGAATCTTGAGGTAGGTATTTAGAGATTGGTGTTGGAGGGAAAACCACTTCACCAACAGGAATGCAATTAGAAGGTTTCTCAAAGAACAACTTGCACCCTTTTTGCTATGATGCCTTAGTGGAATAAGCACAAGTGTGAAAATATTCCTTCGGGTATTATTGTCACTAACCATTTCAGAATTAAAGCAAAAAGGATGAGGATGACTACTCCAAGGTATGTCCAACCAATTATCATGCAACATTAGTCACATCCATCCAGACTTGATTTTTGCCTTACAAAATTCAAGCTTGGGGGATGGGTTTTTTCTAAAAAATCCTATACTGTCGGTGCTAGTTTTGGCGGGCGCTAGCACCGGCTAGTAACTTGTGCTTTGCGGTTGAGGTTTCGGATGGTGTGCAAGGAGGAACACGGGAGATTTATACTGGTTCGGGCCAAGAGGGCCCTACGTCCAGTGGAGAGGCGAGTCGTGTTGCCTTGCACCAAAGTGCTTCTAGTAGGGGGTTACAAGCTGAGTCGAGAGAGAGAGAGAGAGTATTCCAAGTCTCTTGTGAGCGGAAGAGGATGCTTTCGTATTCATGCATTTGTGCTATGTGTATGTTGGCGTCGTGAACTTGGTGAATCTCTCTCTGCGACTGGCCTCCGCCCTTCCTTTTGTAGTTACAAGGGAGAAGCTAAAGTTACATGTGGTGAACTATGATGATGATACTCGGCATGGTGGGATCAGAGGTGATTAGTGGCTATCGTCAGCCACGCCATCGTCTTGGCGCTTCGGTGATATGGCTTCGATCATTCGACTGATCTTACACTGTTCGATCGTTGAGTTCCAAGGAGGCACAGTGTACGGGACGTGGCCGGCTGCGTGGCGCTGCGTCACGGCATCGCGTCCGGTCCTGCACAGTGCAACGAGAAGACTGGTTGACCCTCAAAGATTGACTCCCGAGGCTCGGGAGCCTTCCTTGCTGTCGGGACCATGACGGGACAGGACATTAGGGGTGTCCTCCCTCGGGCGCGTTTTCCTCTCTTGCGCGGTACTTTCCCGAGGGGCGAACGGTCCTGTTGCTACATTGCCCATACTCCTGGGTCGGCGGGACAGCTGTCACCTCTCCTGTCCCCGCGAGACTCGTGCGTTATGGGCAGGAGCTGTTGCTGTCGTAGTTGGAGAATCTCTCCGTCAGCAAGGGGCATCATCCGGTTGACTGTCCTTGGGACGGAGTGGAAAGAGTGGAACCGTCGTATCGGTCACCGGAAGAGGTATGGCAGTTGGTACGGAGGACGTGCACGATCGGGGTGCCGTCGCCTCGTGGCGTCCAGTCAGTGGGGCCGCACCTGTAAAGTGGTCAGAGGGGTCTCTTGCGGTCCAAGATTGCCCTGCTGACATCGACTGTGCATGGGATGCCCTAGAGAGACCGCGCTCGTGGAAGATGAGGAGGCTCGGGTGAATCGGAGATTTAGCGCCCGAGGATGCCGCTATCCCGAGCCCTCTCGTGGAGGCTCGGGCGAATCGAAGATTTGGCACCTGAGGGTGCCGCTGTCCCGAGCCGTGCCGCTGGGCCTTACGGGAGGCCACTTTGGGCCTTCACGCCCGTAGCTTTCGTGGGCTTCGGCTGGCCTTATTTGGTCCAGGTTGCGCTGAGGTTGCTTGTTTTTGCGTTGAAGTTGGGTACCGCATACTTTGGTACCCGACATATACCATGTTGCTAATTCATGTTGGTTGTCGTTAATCTCTATTTGAATAAATCCTTATAACGCTTTCATACTACCTTTATTTGCTATATTATATGCTTAGGGTTGGAATAATTTCATACATCTCTTAAATGAAGCATGGTGCCTAGTTTAGGAGTGTTTGATCTTACTTTCAAAGGTTTTTAATTTAAGCATGTGCTTAGATTAAATGCCCTCCTAAGTAAAATTAGTTGTGGTGTCTAGGTTGGTTTTTGAGCCGATAGTATGCTATAGTAGATATTGGATATTTTGTTAGACTAACCCCTGCAGGAAACTCTCAAATCAATTTGGGAAAGTCAAAGGATAAACTCAAATCAGAGATGAAGCAAGACACATGAATTCCAACATTTATGCACAAGGGAGAGGTCCTACTCAACAGACCTAAGAACCAGGAGCCATCGCTGTCCGATTGAAGCATAAGGAAGGAAGGCCAAGTTCCACCAAAGTTGATCTGATCATGGTCTTCCTCCTCTCTCAAGCTCCTGTCACTCAAACACGCTGGTTTGCAATCCCTCTACTCACCATTACCTTACTTCTATAAGTTTGATTAGTTCTACAAATGCCACATATGAAATCAAACTTAAAGAC